>JAJMJG010000009.1:0-409743 GCA_030563485.1 Yamadazyma lessepsii | reverse complement strand
TTGGATTACCATCAGCATCAGTAGTAACAACAGTAGTGGTGTAATCAGTACATTCTGGACATGCACCCAAATCATTAGTGGTAGTAGTCAATTCACCGTCAGAATCAGTGGTAATAATAACTTCCGCAGTTTGAGTCGTTGGATTACCATCAGCATCAGTAGTTGTGAATTTAGTGGTATAGTCAGTACATTCTGGACAGTCGTCTAATGCAACTGAAGTTGTATATAACTCTCCATCATCATCAGTAGTGATAATCACTTCGGCTGTGACTGTAGAAAGCATACCACCTGGTAAAGTAGTGAGGTATAAAGTGGTATAGTCAGTACATTCTGGACAGTCGTTTAATGCAACTGAAGTTGTATATAACTCTCCATCATCATCAGTGGTCACAAGGACTTCCACAGTTGCAGTAGAGATTATAACACCTAGAACAGTGGTGAGGTAGGTGGTTGTGTAATCGGTACATTCTGCACAGCTGCTGTCAGAAACTTGAGTAGATGAGGTGCTACTGAGCTCAGTACTAGATCCTGAACTACTAGGTTGAGTACTAGATTGTGAACTAGACTGTGAACTACTACTGGGTTCTTTGGATTCCGCACTACTAGATTCACTGGATTCCACGCTAGATTGGGAATTTTCTTCTGAGCTACTTAATTGTAAATCATAGTCAATTCCTGGAACAGAAGGAAACTGTGGACAAATTGCACAAGAACTAGGTCTTGTTGCAGAAGCTGAGGGAACGTTTCCTGAATAAGTGATTGTACCTAATACACTGATGGAAAATCCACTTGCACTGTACCCAGAACCAATATTAAAGCTAGCTACCCTACCGCCGTAAACTCCTAATAGATATGTTGTATAAATTGTCAATGTTGGAGAATTATACACCGCATACAAACCACCAGGAACTGAGATACTGTTACCTCCTCCAAATCCTCTGATAGTATAACTTTCGGGGTCTAAAACAGTTGTAGTGACAGTTATAGAAGATGAACTTGAACTCATGTAGAAAACTTGATTGTCAGCTTTATCATTAAGGTTAGCAGTTGAGCCTTCTCCAATATCAAAACAACCATCACCATCTATGGTCGTAGATTGTGTATATATTTGATTAGTAAAACAAATTGTACCGTCATTCTCAATTGAATTCACACCAACAACGTCTGTTATTGAATAACCTAAGGTAACGAGACTAGAAGCTTGTGGCTGCACAAGTGAAAAAACCATGACTCCATCATTAACCCAGTTGGAAAGGGCAACTACAGACATAAGTGGATTCGTGATTCCACCATAAGCCCCAAACCACATATTTCCGTCGTTTTCAAAAGTTCCAGGAGAAATGGAAAAGGAAGGAGCTATTAAACTCCTGGAAGCATTCCATGCCCAGTCACCATGGTTTATAACACTATTCGAAAGGCCACCAATTTGAGCATTGATACCTAAATTTTGGTTATCTGTAGATATAAAAAATTGGCCATCATTGGTTATTGATCCGAGAAAATATGTAGCAGTATTATCAACAATTGACCAATAAACTCCTTCATCGATAACAAAGTCATTTGTAAGATCAAACCTTAAGGTCCTAGAATCGATTGTATCATCTGAAATCTCTACCGTTGCAGCCCAAACCGAGCTTACTACGGTAAACGCAGCCAAAAAATTGGCTATCGATAGTTTCATAGCAGGATGATTTTTTGATAATGGAAAATTCGAAAAAAAATGAAAAAAGATTATTTAAATTGACTTCAACTATTATAAACTTCGTATATAAAGGAAAATCATGCAACCAAACTTATATCAAGAGAATTCATCATTTCAGGTTTTAAGATAAAGGTAAAAAATATTTTAGTTTCCTATATTTCCTCGACGACAAGTTTAGTCGAATTGGGACCCCGAAATGTTACTTTATAAAAAATTTTTAATGTAAATCTCTTTTTACACAGGATGCTTAGCTAACGGCCCTTGAATCTCTTTGGTGTTTTTCTCTATCGCATAAGTGGTGCTGATCATTACTTACAAAGCAGATTTAGGACAAGGTGAAGCCCATAGGTAAGATTGAATGATATAATGTTGATGATGGTCTTGGTTTCTAATCCGATCATCGACGAATTCTAAAGAGTACCTTGAAATCTAACAATAATAATCTCCGAGAGTATAAATCTATAAAAAATAGGATAAATAGAGGCGTGATGTTGCAATCTGAATTTTAAATTCCTGCATCATTGAGAAATAGAGAATTTGGTTATAGAGAATTTGGTTATAGAGAATTTGGTTATAGAGAATTTGGAATTTCTCCATATAGGCTCATTGGCATAGGGAAATACTCCATAAATGTACCTATCTATTATTCAGTTGAATATAAAAGGCTTTTAACCAGACATCTATTTTACAGTATTCACCAAATCTTTGTATGATCACGTGATATATAATAGTACTAAAATTAAAAATCTTCATTAAGGCTAAGACACTTCCAATAATTATCCGAAAGGAAAAGGTGTCCAAAAATCATTTTCCATACCAGCAACTAGTTGAGAAAAGTCTTGCATTCCCTAAAGCGTCAATTTTTTATGACCATATCCAAATATTTTTGCCGCGGAATTATCTCTATGCATTAATATTTTTTATCTTACTCAATTTATTCAAGCATAATGGTAGCTATAGTCTTAGGGCAGTCATTCTCGGAGGTAAAAATACATGCCAATATTCAAATAGGTCAAATTGAACGCCTATGGCATCAAGTTTGATGTCACTTATCTGCATATTCAATTATTACTTTAAACTCATCGTTCCAAACCACAATATTTTTTAGAAAAATCCGAGATTTGGATACAAGTTAGTTTGACATATCCCTATTTTATGCATACCCATTCCCACGGTTTCTAACTTTATGCACCAAAGGTAGAGAGGGTCACATTTTTAGAGGAGGAGATGAATTGATGCATGAAAGATCCACCTTTATCTATTATATTCTCATGTTATTTCTTAGAATTAGGCTAAACTAATTTCAATGATAAGGGCTCCTTTGCCTTGACTTCTACAAGAATAGTATCAGTCAATTATACATGAAAGGCTTGTTCTAGACAATACAATTAATTTGGACTTGCTTTTACTAAAACGGTTATCAATTCAGCCCTGAAATTTTAAATGTTTCTCGGCTTTCTTTCGTTTTCTTCGATTCTTGGTGTCTTATTATTCATGCATCTTTCATTCTATTTCATGCACAAAGGGTTGAACAAAATATTAAACGCCGATCGAAAGATTCATGAAGCGCAAAGTTACCGGATTCTACAAGTCTTATATCATCGAAATAAAATTACATTCTCCAATATTAGTATTGCTCCTCCATTGAACTTGTTTCACTATTTATTCCCTTATGAGTAGAACTTGTGTGTAGCCATCAATAGATTCCTAAAGTATACTTTGTTCTTATTAAACAAAAATCAGCCATATATGCTGCATGAAACAATCAGATAGGGCCACCTTCGATGATTTCAACTTTGTCACTGTCATAAAAAATGGGGTTCGTTTATAACATTTCACTTTTCTTGCGATCGTCACTTAATTAAGACAATATCCCATTCTCTCCCTTTAGACTTACAGGTTTGATCGGCATGAAATCAACATGAAACTAATTGATGTTTAATATGCATAGAGGGCTGAACTCAAGTCTAAAAACCGTCGATCCAGAAATTTTAATGCTTGGGACCAATAAGTCGATAGTCTAGAATCCCTTAAAAGTTATAAACGCGACAGGAACACATTAATAAAAAATCTATATATTTTTTATATACGTTACTATGCATGTACTTGCCTTTCATCATCAACTTTACCTCTACACCAAGCAGAATCCCAAAATCAATTGCATTTACAAAATGAAATCAAGAAATTCTCACCTATAAAATTATAACAGCTAAATAAATTGAACATTCTAAACACGTTCACTAACAACGGGGTTCCAACTTTCATGTTTTGGTTTGGCAGTGTTATATGGAACGTAAGCACCTCTTGTACCGGTTAAATTAGCTTTATGCTTTTCAGGTAAAGGATAGCCTCTTACAGTCTTTTGATCTTCTGGTAATTGATTTGGAGGAGTATTTGTACCATAACCCAACCAGTAGTGCCATCCAGGTTCAGCCTTGGAAATATCGATACTCATGAAATTGGCATTATATTCAACCCATCTAGTTCTTAAATGGCTTTCTTCTGGGATGTCGGTTTCATAATATTTATTCCCATAATCATCGGTACCAACTAATTCCCCTCTTTTAGTATCATTAAGAAAAGCTATTTGCCAAGCTGCCCTTTTAATACCGGAAGAATATATATTCTTTATAGTACGAATAATTGAAGTTGACATGGATTATTAGTAAAGATTTGTTCTCATTTCGATTGGTTCGCACTCTCTTGTGATGGTTCTGGTTTGGGCACACAACTCAAAAATTTGACCACATAATAAATAGTTTGAATAGAGATTTCGTCAACAGTTTATTAAGTCTATCCTTATATATACCCTATCTATTCCGATAAGCAATTAATTTTCAGCCTCATCCACCAATGCAAAGTTTACAACCAACCCAATCTTCCCGTTCCCTACCCCATCGTATCCACCACATTTAATCACCCAGTTGAAATTATTCAACTTGTCGTTGGCATAATTTGAAACGTTTATATCAAAAGTATTATTGTTGTATGTTGGCAAACTAACAGAATATTTAGAGTTTGCCATTTTTATGAAATTAGTATCGAATTTCAATTTATAAACATTGGATTCTAAGAACACGAAATTTTCACAATTAGTTAACTTATTGAAGAATTTCTTCCTTTCCAATGATAAAGAAGGAATCTTTAAAATGTTATCAATATTGTCGTTCAAATTCTCTGGTAATTTGGTGCTACTGCTGTCAACGGTACTAAACTTAAAGGGAATTTTATCGTCAATAGACATATATGTGCAACTATTCAATATAGGACCATATAAATAAGGCTTGTCACTATAAATATCACCTTTTACAGTGCTATTTATGAACCAATTGAAAAATTTTAAACCTGCTGATAATAGCGTTGTTGGGACATATTCTTTTATAGGGGTTGTGAAGTCATTACCAAAAATAAACTCCTTCCCATTGATTGGAAACTTCGGTTTGAAATTTACTTCAAATGATAAATTGGCTTGGTCATTCTCTTTGCTGGGGTTTTCAAATTCTTTCCCGTTGAGGTACTTATCGTCCCCAACATCAAACAAACTGTTGGACTTATGAAATTGAGAGCCATCAAAATGTTTTATATTTATAAGCAATTCGAACATACCGATTTCACTTTCAATTTTGATTGGGATAAGAGAGTTGATTGGAATATATTGAAATTCGCCATCATAATTATTTGAAGCCTTAATAACTAATCTTTTGACCATAGTGAGCTTTGATTATGCTGGTAAAGGGTTGTTGCTGTCATACACGCGAAGGCACGGAAATACGGGAATAAAAGCTAAGTTCCGGATCCACGCATCGCTTAATCTCTACCAATATCATGGAACAATTTTGAGAACCTATGCCTTCTTTGAGAGGATGATCTTTCTTCAGCCTGGACTAAAGGTGATCCCGATCTTGACCTTGATCTTGAAGTGGATGGACTTAAGTGAGCTCTCAATTGATCAAATGACCTACCTCTTTCTTCAGAGTCGCTTCTGGTATATCCTGGTCTCTTCTTCTTCTTCTCTTTCTCCTTATTTGAACCATCGCTTATTTCACTCAACCAATTTTTAAAATAATCAATTGAGTCTATTGGTTTATTCAATTTCTCTACGTGATTGTATCTAGGTTTAACTATAACCACTGGCACTAAAGCATACTGCAAGAAAAACTTACTTATAGTTGTCTTTGCAAATATTGATTTATGCTGCTCTTCCTCTTGATGTGTCCCTATACACATCATTTGTGGTTTAAACTCATCAATGGCTTTTTCTAATAGTTTCTGTGGTCTACCAATTACAATTTCATATACGATAGATATTTTCTTATGATGAACATTCAAAGCTTCAATTTTTTGTAAATTGGTATTGGCTTGTTTCTTGTTGATTTCATCATAATGTTTCTCATCTAGAACCTGCAAAATCACTATAGTATCACCATTTATTATTATTTCATCAAATAACCACTTTATGGCTCTTAAACTCTCGTGATCGGTATTGTAACCTGCTAAAAAAGTCTTGTTATTTCTCCTAAATTTAAATTTTGGGTGCTTGACCTTCAAGGTTAATGATTTTTTAGCACTATTGTCAGAAACATCAAACGAAACACCAGCTTTGAATCTTTCATCTATCGAGGTGGTTGAATGGACTGCCCTTAAATTTGTGGCTGAGGGTATTCTTGCAAAACTACCTTGTCCAAGACTATTATTCAAACTGAAATAGTCACCCGTTACTCCTGAGATAGTTGGTGATAACAAGGGAGTATTTGTAACCGAAGAAATGGGAGAAATTACCGAATCTGAATCAAAGTCATCATAATACATTCTCCCTAACAAATCACTACTGTTATTCTCTCTTGCATACATGTCAATGGTATCATCACTGGTATGATATATTAACGAGTTTAGGTGAGTGTTTTTGGATGTTTCAGGATCAAATTTATCCTTATTCTTAACTTTACCCACTTTTTTTTCCTTGATATTATGCTCTTCAGGGTTAATCCCATCGGCTGGTTCTGTCTTGTCAGTATTTTCAACTTTGCCCTTAGAGTGATCATTATGTTCCTTATGTTCCTTATGCTCATTCAGTCCCCTTCTGTGCAATTCAGGCTGTGATCTCATACCATTATCTGCGTAGTAATATGTGGTCTTAGGTGGTGAAAATATCCCCATGGTTGTTGTAGTGTAGAGATTTTTTCCGACTTCAATTAATGCGGCTGGACTAACCAACTCGGATCAATTGTGGACCGTGTAAATGTGTGAAAAATAGGAGTTGGCAATGGGAAAATTAAGTTGGCAAAATTCAGGGTTACTTTGAATGCCTAAAAATGTGCTATCATCGCAAGAGTGGTGATTACTCAAGTTTATTTAATATATACATTACTATAGTGCTTCGAGCCTACCCCAATGAGGCACTCAATCTTCGTAAAATCTTCCATTATTTATGCCACTATTATTTTCCACTATTCCCCATAATCTATCCATTTTCATTCCTCCAATGTCATCAGCTATATAAAATTTTCTTACTTTGCCATGTTCTATATCTTGCCAATTACCATAAGGAGTTATTAATGATTGTAAACTTCCGTTAGGTTGTTTTATAAGAGTTAGACTATCGTTATCACTTACTTTGACTAGATTATTATAAGTCTTTCCACCAGTAAAATTCAACTTTTCTATAATTATATTTTCATCTTTGATTAAGTTTTCTAATGTCTGTGGTTTCTCTTTGTCATATAACCTAAAAATTCTTGTGACATAATTAGAGGTTTTATATTGAACAGCTAATATAGGAAAATTGGTAGATGCAAGCATAATCAAGGCATAAATATCATCAAAATGAGGAGAATCATAAAATAACTTAGCACCATAACACCCTAAAACTCCAAAACTAATAGTTAATCTTTTCAATAAGGAAACATATTTGGTACCGGGAGCTTCATAAAGTGGCTGATATGATAAACGGTAGTTTGATGGTAATTCAGTATTCGTAAAGTTGCCCGGTTTTCTAACTTTAACTATATCATTAAGTAAAGTGGGAGACCATGGGTTATTTTCAGAGACGATTTCATCAGTCTCTATGTTTGAGTCCTCTGACTTGAAAGAAGTCTTATGAGATTTACTTAGGATAACTCCTGTACTTAAGGCCCTAGATTTATAAAAAAATCTGGTGCTGTTCAACACTAAAGAACTTTTATACATAATAATTTGTCTATAGTTTGATGAGGAATAAAATCAGAGTAAATCGACGTGGCTTTACCGTGCGCTCTCAGGTATCGAGAAGGTTAAAAAATTTTATATCCTTAAGTAAAGATACTTATCACATCAAATAGCCGACAACATGGACTCTGATGCTACTAACAGATTTGTACCCGAATACCGTCGTACAACATTCAAAAACAAAGGTAGATTCCAAAGTGAAGAATTAAGAAGAAGAAGAGAAACCCATCAAGTTGATATTAGAAAGCAAAAAAGAGATGAAGCGTTGGCTAAGAGAAGAAACTTTAATAGTGAAGTAACTAACAATGATTCTGAAGATGAAGAAGATTACGGCTTACAATCTCATGAAGATTCACAATTCTATAGCAGTGTTTTGCAAGATTTACCTAAGATGGTTGAAATGATCCAATCGCCTGATGTTGATGATCAACTTAATGCTACTGTTAAGTTTCGTCAAATTTTATCAAGAGAACATAACCCTCCAATTAACGCTGTTATTCAATGTGGTGTAATTCCAACCTTAGTTGAATTCATGAATGATTCTCATACCGATATGTTACAGTTGGAAGCTGCTTGGGCTTTAACTAATATTGCTTCTGGTAGTTCAGAACAAACCAGAGTTGTTGTTGAAGCCGGAGCCGTTCCATTATTTGTTGGTTTATTAAGCTCTCAAAGTATTGAAGTTAAGGAGCAAGCAATTTGGGCATTAGGTAATGTAGCTGGGGATTCTACACATTATAGAGATTTTGTTCTTGGTTGCGGAGCAATGGAACCAGTGTTAAATTTATTTAATTCCACTAAAATGTCATTAGTTCGTACTGCTACTTGGACTTTATCAAATTTATGTAGAGGAAGAAACCCTCAACCAGATTGGTCAATAGTATCATCAGCTATACCAACTTTAGCTAAATTAATCTACTCAACTGATACAGAAACTTTAATTGATGCTTGTTGGGCAGTATCCTATTTAAGTGATGGTACAAATGAAGCAATTCAAGCTGTTGTCGATGCTAGAATTCCAATGAGATTAGTTGAATTATTGGGTCATGAATCTACTTTAGTTCAAACACCAGCTTTGAGATCTATTGGGAATATTGTTACTGGTAATGATTTACAAACTCAAGTTGTTATAAATGCTGGTGCTTTACAAGCCTTAGGACCTTTATTGAATAGTCCAAAGGAAACCATTCGTAAGGAAGCTTGTTGGACTATATCAAATATAACTGCGGGTAACACTGAACAAATCCAAGCAGTTATTGAAGCTAATTTAATACCTCAAGTTCTTAGATTACTTCTGCATGGTGATTATAAGACAAAGAAGGAAGCATGTTGGGCTATTTCAAATGCATCATCTGGTGCTTTAACTAAACCAGATCAAATCAAATATTTAGTTAATCAAGGTTGTATAAAGCCTTTATGTGACTTATTGGCTGTCGCTGATACTAAAATCATTGAAGTTACTTTGGATTCTTTAGAAAACATTCTTAAAATGGGAGAAATGGACAAAGAAGCAAGAGGTGCTAATGTTAATGAGTATGCTTTATATATTGAAGAAGCTGGTGGTATGGAAAAAATATTTGAATGCCAATCAAATGAAAATGAAAAAATTTACGAAAAGGCTTATGGTATTATTGAAAAGTATTTCTCAGATGATGAAGAACAAGTTGATGATAGTATGTTGGCTCCACAAAATTATGGAGAAGCATTTGGTTTCGGTATGAATGATGCTGCGCCACAAAATTTCAATTTTTAGATGAATCTTGCAGTCAACTGCAAGATATTTAGGTTTTGATTTATTTTGGTGTGTTAAATATTTAGTAGGTGTTAAATAACGGAGGGTTGAGTTATAATAATGATATCAAAGATATAAATTATCGGTAATACGCTAGATTAGTATCAAAGATATCAACGTCTCTATACATGATTTATTTATGGATTACCTTCCTTTTCTATATTCTCTATATAGTGTAATCTTTATATATATTCTGCATGATAAGATCGAAGAGTATCGTTTTGCAACCATTAGCCGCACACTCATTAAGGAACCTTGTACTTGAAACCAACCAATTTAAATTTCAGAAATAATAGATAAAGCCATTTACTGCTATTTTGTGTTAAGGTTTTAATGAAATAACAAAATTAGTTAAAAAAATTTTCTAGGATATTTTATTTTATTTTCTTTAAGTTTTCAAGTTCGTGATTATTACTAAAATCTTTCCAATTTTACAAAAAACCCAAAACAACACAAAAAAAAAAAAAAATTAATTAATATTCCAGTTTCATTTATATGGAGGAGAAAACTCAAATTTGACTGTTTATTATTATATAAAAAGATAAGAAAAATTTAAATACATCTTCTAACTTTGCACTTCTTCTGATGTCGTGTTTGATTTTTTGCCATTAATTTTCGAGGCTTCTCTTTGACTCAAGAATTCATTATCTTTATGCATCATGTTAGTTAATAAATACTTTCTGCCAGGATTTTGATCTAACAGTCTTAATATCCATAGAACCTTCCTCAACATCATCTTTAACTAATTTCAGAATATTACCATTTTTCACCATACTTGTGATTATCTCGTAAGCAACTTGGGCACCATTAGTTGCTGTGATTTCAGCATTATCAAAAGCTGGTGAAACTTCAACTATATCAGCTCCAACTATATTTAATTCATCGATTGCCCTCAATACATAAAGTAATTCTCTTGGTAACCATCCACCAGGTTCTTGAGTTCCAGTTCCCAGACCAAAACCTGGGTCTAAAACGTCAATATCAACTGAAATGTACGTCGGTGAATCCTTAGGTACGGTGTCTAATACTTTTTTAATAACATATTTAACACCTTCAACCCAAATATCATCTGCATATATTCTTTCCCAGTGTTGCTCATCATCATCTATATAATCACCAAGACCCGACAATTTTGTTCTTAAACCAAGGTGAATATTATGAGTAGACGTCAATCCTTCTTGGTTAGCTTTCCATAAGAATGAACCATGATTTAATTCAGATTGATCAGAATGCCAAAATGATGGATATCCAGATGGACCCCAAGTATCTAAATGTGCATCGAAATGGATAACATTTATTTTACCATATACTTTATTCAAGGCTCTTAAATGAGGCAATAAAACTGAGTGGTCTCCACCTAAAGCTACAAACCTTGGTGGTGCCCTATCTGAAATTGTGGAATTTCTTCTTAATATCAATTCCTCAAACGCCATAGTCATTTGTTTGAATGCTAAGTTATTATCCATGGGGGTAACTGGTATATCATCACAATCTATGATTTTGGCCCAATTATCATACGGGTTGATCATAGCTCTTTGATTAAATCCACGGAGTGAGGTTTGTCTTTGAGATGCTGCCCTGATAGCCCTGGGACCAAACCTTGCTCCCGGTCTATAAGAAACTGCAGTATCAAATGGTACACCAATAAGGGCAATGTCAAAATCAATATCGTCTTCAATCAAACATTTATGATGTTCAAGATGAGCAAAAGTATTAACACCTTGGAATGGCCAGGATTGTCCCCAGATTTCTTCTAGACTCGGAGAGTCCATTTGATTATATTCAATTTCATTTTCTTTGGTAGGATTAGAATGGAACTTTGCATAAGCCAATACAAGATTAGCTAAGATAGAATATGCTTTCATTAAAGTTCTTGATGAGTACTCTTGGACAATTTATATAATTCCGCTTTAAAGGTTTCTTATTACGGAAGCTGATTCCGCATGGGACTGGCACTATTTGTAAATTCCGTTATCTTTTAATTCCGCACGTCTCATTACTGTTAGATATGGGGTAACTGTTTATGAATAACAAAATAGTTTGATTCTGCTTTAGGAAACTTAAAACTGAATTATTAGTTAACCATTATTGATTGAATTGTAAACCTAGGAGCTTGCTTGTCTAAAAGAAATTTTATGCTACGAATAACAAGCTAATGTTGGTGATTTAGGACAATAAATAATCAGATTTATGTGTCAAAGAAAAATATTGGCTTAATAGGTATGACCAGAATGACCCATATAAGATGTTAACTTGATGCTATCGGTGACTTATAGGTATTTCATAATTAACTATGCTCCTTAAGGGACTATGCTCGGTCCTGTACATAACTCAGATACAAAGTACCAGAATTTCACAATTGAATTTACCAACATGGGTTTTTCAGATATTAAAAATGCATTGAAGAAAGTTGAAAAATCAATGGGAAAACCTGAAAAACAATACAATAGAGCTAAAGCAGAATTACCTCAAAAGACCCAAAATTCCCAAACTGTTTTTTCCACAGAAGGTGATATTTTCGGCAACCCAATTTCAACAGATGAACCACCATCAATTTTCAAGAGAGCTGCTCACCATCAGCCTCCAATTGGTTGTAAAACAGGTTCTGAAGACCAACCTATTCAAACCAATAATTTCTACAACAATTTAACTTTAGAAGATCAAACTTTCCCAGCTTGGACTCAGCCTTATTCCCTTTGGTTAACCAAAGACAAAGATCAAGATGTAGGATTTGCATTTAACCATACTGAAAGTTCACAAAAAGTATTTGGTCCTGAAGCAAATTCCAATCCAGCTCAATTCTATTTCAATCCCCCTAAAATCAAATCATTTGTTCTCTCTGGTGATAAATTTAAACAAGACAATGTCAGTGTCACTTTAGAGGATCATAGTAAAATGTCAGTTACAGCAAGGGTTGTTCTTAATAATGATGTTAATTCCAACATAACTATTCCTTTAGTTCAAGGTATGGGGTTCATTACAGGAATCTATAATAATATCTCTCCAGTTATTGCATCACAAGTTGGGGTGCAAACTTTCGACAAAGTAGGAACCATTGGTGGTGTTGTGAAGTACAAAGTACAATTGTTTAACCAAGTAGTTTGGTCAATGTATTCTAGTGGAGATTCAATAGAATTCTCATTAAAGGATGGTAAAATTATTGGAAACAAGGTTGGTAACAACTTGGTGGTCCAATTTTGCCGTGGAGAATCAGAATTTTATGATAATTCTGCTGGTTTGTACACTCAAACATGTCATGTCTCCGGTAAATTAACTTCAGATGATGGTAAAAAATGCAAATACTCCTTTAGATACAAAACTGAAGGTAATTCAAATTCTGGGAAACCAATTGTATGGTGTTTGCCACACCATCAAGAAGTTTTAGATGAGTCCACCAAAAACACATTTGCCAAATTAGAATTGGATTCTACAACAAAAGGTGTTATGAAAGCTTATAATACTGACGAATTAGTGATGGAAGAAACAAATTTGCCAGTAGACATCAACTGGGAACCCTGGTCAAGTGTGGGTACTTTTAAGGGAACAGCTCAATACCTGAAAGATGCATTGCAAAAGATCAAAGATGCTGCTACTAAAGAAGTTCAACAAGATATTGTGGGAATGGCCAATATTGATTCAATGTATACTTCAGGTAAAATTCTTGATAAATTTGCTTATATTGCTTATGTTTGTCATTTCATTCTAAAAGATGACGAGTTAACTAAAAGAGTTTTCTCTGAGGTTACAAAGGCCATTGAAATCTTTAGTTCAAATCAACAAAAATTTCCATTGATTTATGATACTACCTGGAAAGGATTAATTTCATCAGCCGATCCTGGTGCTGATTTTGGTAATGCAAACTACAATGACCATCATTTCCATTATGGTTACCATATACATGCTATTGCATTAACTGCACAAGTTGATAAATCTTTTAACCAAGGAAATTGGTTTAAGAATTCCAACGTTAAAGACTACGTTACTACATTAATAAGAGACGTTGCTAATCCTTCCAAAAAGGATAAATTTTTCCCTGAAAATAGATCATTTGATTTTTTTCATGGGCATTCTTTTGCTCACGGTATTTTTGCTTCAGGAGATGGTAAAGATGAAGAATCATCTTCAGAAGATTACCACTTTGCTTATGGTATGAAGCTTTATGCAAAAGTAATTGAAGACAAAGATATGGAAACCAGAGCTAATTTGATTCTTGCTATAATGAGAAGAGCTATGAACATGTATATGCTCTTCAGTGATGATAATAAGATTCAACCAAAACAATTCATTGCCAACAAAGTAGCAGGTATTACCTTTGAAAATAAGGTGGATTTTGCAACTTACTTTGGAAGAGGTACAATTGCAAATGAATGGATTCATGGAATTCATATGCTTCCAATTACACCAATCTCTTCATATATTAGATTAGAAAAGTTCGTAAAGGAAGAATGGGATCAAATCCTCGGAAGATACGTTGACAAAATTCCTGATGGATGGAAGGGAATTTTAATGTTGAATTTGGCATTATTTAATCCTAAAGAATCTTGGAAATGGTTTGCTAGAAATGATTGGAACGACGCTCAAATCGATAATGGTATGTCAAGAACTTGGAGTTTAGCATATATTGCTGGAATTGGAGGTGATAATTGATAGATGCTAAACTGTGTATTGAATATTTGAATTAAACTTTCATACTCAACATTTAGAATTTCTATTTATCAGAAACAAGTCAATTGCTGTTAGATTTGTTTCCTGACGCATATTTCTGGTTAACGTTGTAGATTAACTGGTTTCAGAGATCCTCTTGAGATCTTCGTCAAAAAAGAAAATAATAGGTTGACGTAAAATATAAATAATTAGTGCAAATATATTTCATTTACTATCCACCTTTCGACTCTTATGTGAAGTTTATCCCTTCCCTGAAAAAGATGGGATTCGACGAAGCAATTTACTGCATCTAGTAAACACCTTTTCAAGAGTAAAACAATTTGGTATATGCACCGCGCAACCATTAACAAGCAATGGCAAATTATTCTTAGTATAAATTTATCCGTGATTGCACAATTTCTTCTTTAAATATAAAACATGTCGAAAGTATTATTAGCAATTACTTCATACAACGAGCCATTCTATCCTGATGGAACTAAAACTGGTTTATACGCAACCGAAGCTATTCATCCTTTTGAGGTGTTCAAAGCCAAAGGATTCGAAGTAGATTTCGTATCGGAGAATGGAACTTTTGGTTATGATGAAAATTCTATTAAAGGAGATTACTTGGATGGTGATGATAAAGCCATTATCTTGGATAAACACTCCGACTTTAACTTGAATTTATCCAAACTTAAGGCTGCTAAAGATATTAATCCTGCACAATATTCTATTTTTTTTGCAGCCGGTGGTCATGGAACCGTTTTTGATTTCCCTGGAGCCACAAACCTTGCTAAAGCTGCAGAAGCCATCTACAACCAAGGTGGTGTCATTGCTGCTGTCTGTCATGGTCCTATTGTCTTTAGTGCTTTGGCACCTTTAATTAAGGGTAAAAATATCACTGGTTTTACTGATGAAGCTGAAAAATTATCAGGTGTCGACCAAATTTTAGTCAAAACAAACAAAGAGACCGTTAGTGCTATGGCCAAAAGAATTGGTGCTAATTATAAGCAACCTCCAAGTCCTTTTGAAGAATATGTAGTTGTAGATGGTAGAATCGTATCTGGGGTAAATCCTGCCTCAGCCGCTGCTACCGCAAGGAATGCCCTTGTTGCATTAAACGCTAAATAGGTTTCAATGTTCAAATTAACATTTGAGTTCACGTTTCTAATTGGCTCTTTAAAATTCTATTTATGTTCATACACACCCAAACACAATAAAGTTTAACTGTAAAATTAATCGGAACTGTCCCGCAATTCCCAATATAGTAACATCTCCGCCTCCATGCTTGACCCCCACAGGTCTCATAGTCTGTCTATATAAACTTAAATTTCCCACTTAAACATGTCAATGTCAAAATGACGAAGGAGGATAGTATTGAAGAGCTATTGAATCAATTAACAACGGAAGAAAAAATTTCCTTAACGTGTGGGGTTGATAATTGGCATACATTTCCCATTCCCAGATTAAATTTACCGAAGTTGAGATGTACTGATGGTCCCAACGGTGTAAGAGGTACCAAAGCTTTTAATGGTTCAGCAGCAGCATGCTTTCCATGTGGTACAGGGTTAGCTTCTACTTTTGATAAACAACTTTTATATGATGCTGGAAAGTTAATGGGTGTCGAATCTAAGCATAAAAGTGCACATATAGTTTTAGGACCCACTACTAATATGCAAAGGGGTCCTTTGGGAGGCAGAGGTTTCGAGAGCTTCAGTGAAGATCCCTATCTCGCCGGTATTTCCAGTGCTAGTGTCATAAATGGTATACAAAGTGAAAATGTGGCAGCTACTATCAAACATTTTGTCTGTAATGATTTAGAACATGAAAGGAAAGCCACTGATTCAGTTCTTACAGAAAGGAATCTCAGAGAAATTTATTTAGAGCCATTTAGATTAGCAGTTAAATATTCAAATCCACTCTGTTTTATGACTTCATATACTAAGGTAAATGGAGAGAAAGCATCTCATAGTAAGAAGTTATTAAAGGATATTTTGAGAGAAGAGTGGGGGTGGGAAGGTGTGGTGATGAGTGATTGGCATGGATTGTATACGGCCAAAAGCAGTTTGGAGAATGGTTTAGATTTAGAAATGCCTGGTCCTACTTACTACAGGTCTGTCAAATCTATTAAACACATGATAGACTCAAGAGAATTGAATATTGAGCATTTAGACGATATAGCAAGGAATATGCTAAGATTAATCAAATATGGGGTAAATTCAGGTATCAAGGAAGATGGACCAGAAGATGAACTGAATAACACTGAAGATACAAGTAAATTTTTAAGGAATCTTGCCGCTAGATCTATAGTATTGTTAAAAAATGATGATAATATCTTACCGTTAAAAAGGGATGAAAAAATTGCAATTATCGGGCCAAATGCAAAATTTCCAGCATTCAGTGGAGGTGGTGCTGCTTTCTTAAAGCCATACTATACCACCACTCCTTTTGACTCCATTAAATCCAAATTAGATTATTGTCCTGATTATACCGTTGGAGCTTATGCCTTCAAAACCCTTCCAAGTTTAGCTACTCAGTTAACTAATCCAGTAACCGGTAAGGTTGGATATAACATGAAGTTCTATAATGAACCAGTTGAGGCTGAAGAACGTCATCAGTTTGATGAATTGAATTTATCAGAATTCCACATTTTCTTATTAGATTACAAAAATCCCGCCATCGTTGATGATTTATATTATGTGGACATAGAAGGAGATTTTGTTCCAGAAGAAACTGCTACTTACACTTTTGGGTGTACAGTATTAGGAACTGCTTTGTTGTACATTGATGGTGAATTATTGGTAGACAACAAGACACACCAAGAAAAAGGATCCTCTTTTGTTAATAGTGGAAGCACCGAAAAGACTAATGACATTTTCCTTGAAGCTGGTAGAAAGTATAGAGTTCGTATTGAATTTGGATCAAGACCAACCTTCAGTGCACCAGCCTCTACTGTCATAGATTTTGGAGGAGGTGGAGGTATCTATTTTGGAGCTACCAAAAAGATTGACCCAGAAGAGGAAATTCAAAATGCTGTAGAACTTGCAAAAAAATCAGATAAAGTAGTTTTAGCGATAGGTTTAAGCCAAGAATGGGAATCAGAGGGCCATGACCGAGCTAATATGGACTTACCAATGAAAACCAATGAGTTGGTTTCAGCAGTTTTAGACGCTAACCCTAATACAGTGATTGTTAATCAATCTGGAACTCCAGTCGGATTTCCTTGGTTAGAAAAGGCTAAATGTCTAGTTCAAGCTTGGTATGGAGGTAATGAAGGTGGTAATGGAATTGCCGATGTATTATTTGGTGATTATAACCCAAGTGGAAGATTATCTTTGAGTTTCCCAAAGAAATTAGAAGACAATCCCACATTTTTGAATTTTAAAACTGAAAGAGGTCGTGTTCTTTATGGTGAAGATATTTTTATGGGCTATAGGTATTATGAAAAGATGCAAAAGCACGTTGCCTTTCCTTTTGGATATGGGTTATCTTATACAAGTTTCCAATATGAAAACCTTAAAGTCGAAATTAATGAGGAATCAGACAAGCTTTTTGCCCAAGTTGATGTCACTAATGTGGGTGGTATAGACGGTGAAGAAGTTGTCCAGTTATATACTTCACATAAGGATTCAAGAACAATTAAACCTAACAAGGAATTAAAAGGATTTGAAAAAGTCTTTGTCAAGAAAGGAAAGACTGTTAAAGTTGAATTTGAATTAAGTTTGAAGGATTCTTTCTCATTCTTTGATGAGTACTTTAATAAATGGCATTTGGAGGGAGGTCAATATGAAGTATTAGTTGCTAAATCCAGTGCTGAAGTGGAACTTTTTGAACTGATCAAAATCAAAAAAAGTAAGTTATGGCAGGGTTTATAGGTGATTAAAAATTTTCTGTTTTTGTGTAATTTAATTCTCTTAAAACATGTGCTTGCCGGACATTAACAAGCCGCTTTAATTATACATTTATTTCTTGCAGATGTGTTGGCTGCAAAACCGCACATCCACAAAAAATTTTCAATCGCATCATAAGATAACAAGATGACTGATAAGTTACCTAACCTTGCTTCAGATGCAGTCCTTAAGCAATCCATACCCGTACCTGATGATTTTGTAGAAGTAAAAGGTATCGACTATAGTAAAGATTCCGCTTACGACATGCCCGCCACCAAAATCATTGACTCTATGAAAACAATGGGTTTTCAAGCTTCATCTGTGGGACAAGCCTGTGATATCATTAATAATATGAGAAAATGGAGAGGTAAGAATAAAAGTGAATTAGAAGAACATGAAATAAAAGGTGAGTTTGATGATGAAGGATATCAAAAATCAACAATCTTCCTTGGGTACACCTCAAACTTGATCAGTAGTGGATTAAGAGACACCTTAAGATATTTAGTCCAACACAAAATGGTCAGTGCAATCGTTTCTACAGCAGGAGGTATTGAAGAAGATATTATCAAATGCTTAGCTCCAACATATATGGGAGAATTCAACTTACCAGGTAAAGGATTAAGAGATCAAGGTATGAACAGAATTGGTAACTTATTAGTACCTAATGATAATTATTGTAAATTTGAAGAATGGATGGTTCCTATTTTAGACAAGATGTTGGAAGAACAAGAAGAAGGAGAAAAAAGTTTTGACAATGACTCAAATATGTGGACTCCTTCTAAATTCATCGATAGAATTGGTAAAGAAATTAATGATGAAAGTTCTGTCTTGTATTGGGCCCACAAAAACCAAATCCCAGTTTTCTGTCCTGCCTTGACCGATGGTTCAATTGGTGATATGTTATTCTTTCATACATTTAAAGCAAGTCCTAAACAATTAAGATTGGATATTGTTGCTGATATTAGAAGAATCAATTCTTTATCAATGGAAGCTTCTCATGCGGGAATGATTATTTTAGGTGGTGGTTTGATTAAACATCATATCTGTAATGCTTGTTTGATGAGAAACGGTGCCGATTATGCTGTTTTCATTAATACCGGTCAAGAATTTGACGGTTCCGACGCTGGGGCAAGACCAGATGAAGCCATATCTTGGGGTAAAATTAAAGCAGATGCTAAACAGGTTAAGGTATATGCTGATGCAACAGTTGTATTTCCCTTAATTGTAGCTGCAACTTTTGCTGCTGAACGTCCATAGATACCCTGACTTGAACTTAAAATGAAACAATCGGTGGCAGATGTGTGTGGTGTGGCTGCCTTGTGCCATAAAAACTGTGCAACTTAAGATTAAGGCTATTACGTGCCTTAGCTAAAATATTATGATATAAAATTCCATAGGTTAGAAATCTGTATATATGTGGCGGTCCGTGTACCGGCAAATTTCTTTTATCGCTCCTCGACCAGCTCACTCTGCGGCGCCCATAAAAGTGACCAATTCGCCTACTATCAAATTAGTAATAAATTCATTCGTTAAATATTATGGGAGAATACGATCAAGTTGTTGAAGCTTTAAAAGCAACATTGATAAGTTTAGAATCAGCTAAGGAGTCAAAAACTCAAGTGAATAATGTAAAGAAACCAGTCAAGAAATCTGACTACTATACTGAAGTTTCACAGGAATATATTGACTTTACTTACGAAAATCCTACTATTTTTCATGTAACCAAAACCTTTGGGGATCAATTGGAAGATGCAGGTTTTACCTATATAGCTGAGAAGGATTCTTGGAAAGAATTGAAACCTGGTAAATATTATACTACCAGAAATGGTTCATCATTAGTAGCATTCGTCGTTGGTAAAGATTGGAAACCTTCTAAAGGGGTTGCTGTTATTGGTTCCCATGTTGATGCATTGACTGTTTTTTTGAAACCAAACTCCACCAAAACAAAAGTTGAAGGCTATGAATTGTTAGGAGTCACTGCTTATGCTGGTGGATTATCTGACGTTTGGTGGGACAGAGATTTAGGTATTGGTGGAAGATTATTAGTTAAAGAAGGTGGAAAAGTAGTTAACAAATTGGTTGACTCATCTCCTCATCCAATTGCAAGAATTCCAACTTTAGCTCCACATTTTGGTGAACCTTCCAAAGGACCATTTAATAAAGAAACCCAAACTGTACCAGTTGTTGGATTCTCATCTGAAGAAGAAGAACCAGCTACTGAAGAAGAAAAATCAAGTCCTTTATATGGTAAACATTCCTTAACTTTATTAAGGTATGTTGCTGGATTAGCCGGTGTTAAAGTTCAAGATATTTACCAAGCAGACTTACAATTGTTCGATGTTCAAAAGGGGACCTTTGGTGGTTTGAGGAGTGAATTTATCTACGCACCAAGAATTGATGACAGAATCTGTTCTTATGCTGCCATTCAATCATTAATTGAAGCTGATGTTGCTGATGACTCATTCTCTTTAGTTGGATTATTTGATAACGAAGAAGTTGGATCTGCTACAAGAGCTGGAATCAAGGGTGGATTAGTTGAATCTGTTGTCTCTAGAGTTTTAGCATCCGATGCTTTCAATAAATCTTCTCAAGAAGATTATAGAGTGACATTTGCTAATTCCGTGATTTTATCAGCAGATGTCAATCACTTATTAAACCCTAATTTCAGTTCATATTACTTAGAACATCATAAACCAGTTCCAAATAAAGGGCTTGCTGTTGCTCTTGATCCAAACGGTCATTTCGCAACCGACTCAACAGGAGTTGCTTTAGTCGAAGAATTAGCTAGAATCAATGATGATAAATTACAATATTTTCATATTAGAAATGATTCAAGAAGTGGTAGTTCAATTGGACCTTCAATTTCTTTACAAACTGGAGCAAGGACTATTGATATCGGAATTGCTCAACTTTCAATGCATTCTATTAGAGCTGCTACTGGTTCAAAAGATGTAGGATTAGGTATCAAGTTTTTTGTTGGATTTTTTGAAAATTGGAGGGATACTTATGATCATTACACCAACCTTTAAGTCTTAGAGAGGCTTTCATTGAGGATTGATAAAAGTCTTTGAATTTATACTTTGTTAATTAATTGCACAAATTTGTTTCTTTATATCTTCTCTTTCCCATTTCATGAGCCTAGAAATTCCACAAAGAAGTCATATCACTCTTAATACTTTCATATAAAGAGAGTTAACAATAACTTGTTTTAAAACATGCCACTTCCCCTTTCGCTTACTCAATTAGAGCGCTTAGCGCGAAATTTTTTCTAGGAGTCAGCAAGGCTTTAACATAACAAGACAACATACACAAATCTGACAATTGAACAAAATGGGTATGTAGTAATCTAGAATCATGTACCAAAACTTAATAATATATCTAAGAATGACTTACTAACATATAGCTACTAAAAAAAAGATGTCTTTACAAGAATTTTATGAGGATGAATGTATGTAAACCAAGTAGATGATGTTGCCAACATCCTTACAAAACATTACAAATACTAACATATAGCTCTTGGAACCTCATGGGCTGATGATGAGGTTGATTTATCTTCAATATCGGTACCAATTGAGAAATATAAACATGAAATTCATGACCATGAATTCAGATCTTATAGAAACACTCAATTCGACCAAGGACCTCCATATATAATCAAATTAGTAAACTTACCAGTTACTGTAGATGAGAAATTTGTTGAAGATTTATTTAAAAGCAGATATACCACTTATATCAAGTTGAAAATTGTAGTTGATCCTAGTTCAGATGTATTAAATACTAATATTATAAAAAAAGTTGCATTCGTGGAATTACATAATTATCAAGACCTAGCCAAAGCCATCAAATGGCAAGATTTATACTATAAGGCAGGTAAAAGAGTTATAATTGAAATAGCAGATTTTGAAGATTTCCAATATTGTATACAATTCAATAGGGAACATGAAAGCGAAATTCAACAAATCGAAGATGATTATTTATCAGGGAAATTAAGACCTCATCAACCTGGACATTACCAACCTCCAGGGCATCATCAATCTGCCCATAATCAACATTATCAACCTCACTTTTCCGAAAGGCGACCATCACATGATAGAGGATTCGACAGACCATTGAATGAAAGACCCTTAACGGAAAAGCCTTCAGTTGAAAAACCAAAGCCTAAAGTTAATCCATTTGGTGCAGCAAAACCTGTTGATGTTTTGTCGAGACAACATGAGATTGAAAAGCAATTAAATCACATAAACCCCACCACCGTAAGAACCATTGGCTCTCCCACAAAAAGTCACGCCCTTCCACACTCGCAATCCCCAAGTATGATCAAAAATGAAATAGTTCAAACAGCTCCTCATGCCCCAAATCCTTATAAGCAGAATGGATTAAGCTTAGCTGAATTATTGAGTAGTAAACCAGAGCTGGCAGAACTTGAAAAGAATTCCCCAAAGCCTGTTTCTATCGTAAAACCAATCATTTTAAAAAAGAAAGTAAAATCTTCTGAGGAAACAGTAGCTGTGAATGATGTCAAGCAAGGAGTTGAGGAAGGAAAAACTCCTGAAAAGAATGAATTAGGTAAAGGAGAAACGAATAATGTAGAAGAACCAATTGAAGGTGAAGGATTGCATGATCAGAATATCGAGAAAGGGATAAGTAAGAATAAGAAAGAAGATAAAAATGCTAAAAATGGGCCTGTTACTCATGAGCCAACAGGAAAATCTGATTTAACTAGACATGATACAAATAAAACTTCGAAACCCAAGTATAAGTCTAAACTGAACGAAGAAAGAAATAAAACTATTGACGAAAAGAGTCGTTCCATAAGAGCAGAATCTTTATTGACCTCTGGTAGAGAAGGTAATCTGGAAAGACCAAACTTCAGGAAGCAATTTGATGAATTGACCAAAAGAAAATTTGTACCTAAACCAAAACGTACACCAAATAGTAACTTTGGAAAGTTCAGGAAATTTGATGATTCTAAGGAAACATTTACACATGGAGAGAATGAAAAAGTAAAAGATGAAGGTAAACCTGAAGGAGATATTGAGACTGAAAAAGATGCTACTACAGACAGAGAAGTTAAAACCGAAAGAGAAACCAAGAAGTTCAAGGATAAGAAAGATTTTAAACACAAAAGGGAAACCAAATTGAAGCCATTCAAACTTAAAGAGCAGAAGCCACTCAAGGAGTCAAAAGAATCAAAAGAACATGATGTATCTGAAACCAATGAGCCTAGTGAAGCAAAAGAAACAGAAGAGTTGAAGGTTGAAGATCTTTCCACTGGAGTAAAGAAAATGCCACTTGATGATGAACCAAAGAAAACCAAAGAGAAAAATACTGGTAGGAAATCTAAAACACCCAAGAGTTCCAAGTCAAGTCCAAAACCTAGTCCAAAAGTAAGTCCAAAGCCAATTGTAATTGATGATAAGAGTGTAGCAAATGGTAAAAAAGAGAATAATGGAGGAAAGGAATTACCAGAGGCAAAATCAGGTATTGAAACCAAGGAATCAGCTGACAAAAGTCACTCACCAATAGTGAAGGTGGATCAAACTGACTCAGAAGCCAAAAGTGGAGAAGTTAACCGTACTGATACTGTAGAAGATGAAAACAAAACAGAATCTCAATCCAATGCTTTAAAACACAAGAATAATGGCCATAGAGGACGTGGAAGAGGAAGTTACAGATCTAGATCAAGAGGAAGATCAAGAGGTAATTTTAATCTTAGATATGTAAGAAATCATGAAGAAGTTACTTCAACACCAAATAATGATAAATAATGATAAATAACAAATGTATAATAGTATGAAAATTGTAATTATACAAATGTAGCAGTGCAATAAATATAATAAAAATATAAATTTTACCTTGATTAATATATTAATATACAATAAATACTATGCTAATTGCATCCACAAAAAATATCACTTTTAAATTAATGTGTATATAACACCTTACACTTATATTACTTCACTTTACCTGAAAGAAGTCTAAAGTAACCCACTATCCTTCAAAGAATTCTCCAAAATTGTTTCCTTAACGGCAGCAAATACTAATTCGATATTAGAAGTATCAGTGGCCTGTGTAACATGAGGATAGATATTCAATCCTGATCTGTTAACTTGGGTGAATCTCCATAAAATGTATTTAGCTGCTTTGTTGATATTATTACCCCCATTGTAATCAGGGAAATAGTTTTCTAATGGACTATAAGGTAATTTATCAGCAAAAACATCAATTTTATTCAAAAATAAAACAATAGAAGTTCTTGCAAACCATCTTGAATTCACAACACTATCGAATAAAGTCAAACTTTCTTCTAATCTATTCTGGTTATTTTCTTCTAACAATACTTGATCATATTCAGATAATGCTACACAAAAAATGATTAATGTGACATTATCAAAACAATGAATCCATTTCTTACGTTCTGATCTTTGTCCACCTACATCGAACATTTGAATGTTTAAACCACTACCCATTTGGAATTTGAAATCGTAAATACCGGATGTTTTCTTTCTTGTTCTTAAAACATCATTGTTGGTTGGAATATAATCAGGCTGGGAAATTCTATTCAAGTCAGATAGGAAGTAGTTAGTTGAATCTATTAAATAAAAACTTCCTTGATGGTATTTGATAAATTCCCGGACTTCAGGCTTGGCATAAATAGTACTAATTTTCTTAGCAATGGATAAATCGAATGAATCATTAGAATTTATATTGATTTCGTAATCAAGAATTTGATTCAAATCATTGGACTGTAATACTGCAGTATCGTCTTCACTTATTAAACTTGGCTCTAAATCAATTATAGCATTTATAATTTGTTTAATACAATCCATAATATTTTTATAAATAAAAGGCTTATATTCCAATAATTCTTCTGTGGGGTAACCACCTTGATGTAAAATTTTCATTTGTTTAACAATTGTAGATTTACCACTTTCTCCTGAACCTAATAAAAGGATCTTAACTTCTCGTGACCCGTTTTCAGTAGTCACTGTGCCATTGACAACATCTTCAGGGGTATTCAATGTATCCTTTAAATCTTGATTTTTTTCATTATATTTTGTACTATCATCATGCGAGGAATCACTTGAGTTTTGGTGAGTCTTATTTATCTCTTGAGTTTGTTGTTGACGTCCACTAGGAGCTGGTTGACGCTTGTGAGTTTCAGAACCCGCTGAATCTTTTGATGCACAAGAACCCATCTTGTAAATGTTTAATTACTATATGAGTATTTGCTTTTATCCTTTAGATTTATAGCAAATAATTGAACTATAATTTATTGAATGATATGGTTTTTAATCGCCTTAAGTATTGAAAAATTTCAGTTATTGGCAAAAAAATTTTCGCATAAAATAATTAGGGTTAGGCTGATTTGCTCTTATTTGTATACACTACTATTGGCTATACCTTATTGATATACTTGAACAAGAATATCTATTTTGATTTATTTATTGTATACGTATACTAATAAAATTATTAATACAGTAGGGAATTGGATAAAAATAGATGACTTTATTGCGCTTATGAATTTCGGTTGTATTTATGACCTTAACTCCGGTTTAACTGGCCACAACCTTTATGTAACAAGGCGGGATATATAGGGCCTTGTTAGGTACTAGGTTAGAAAAACTTAAACTAAATGCTCTTAAATGTAAGATGTGAATATTCATATAGATGCATGAACACTTTTGGCAGATTCATGACATGAGGTGGGGTTTGATCACGTCACTTGAGCCAAGTAAAAAAAAAAAATCAGACTAGCGCCGCCAGGTTTCGATCCTGGGACATCAGGGTTATGAGCCCTGCGCGCTTCCACTGCGCCACGGCGCTGATTTCTTCTAAAAATGTTCAGTGGTTTATCATGTTGCAACAATTTTACAAAAGTCGTGGCATTACCAAAAAATAAAAATAGTATGCAATTCTATCGAGTTTATTACTTGTTAATTTCATTTTTACTTCAACTGGAAGCTTTAGCATATCCACTGCTATTTGCTAAACTAAAGACTTACAGGAGGCAATGACTCGCGAGCCTAACTTAGAAAGCCTAAAAATGAACAATGCAGCTGTAATACCGGATCAAAAGTTTCCAATCATACACAAGATGTTTAGTATAGTATAGGTAAATACAAAAAAAAATATTTCTTTTAGTGCCAAGATGTTTTTTTGACAAGAAAACTAAGGACAATTTGTTGTTAGCCTTCTCATGCTGCTTGGTTAGGCCGCACTCATAATAAGATAGTGATAATTCTTAAAATTAATGAAAGGCCTAAGTGACTAAGTAAAGGAGAATAAATATTTATATTAAAATCATGTCTCAAAAGATAATTAAATACAATGAGACTTTCGTTCAACGAATATGGTTGAACAGGGCATCATATGTTAACAGTAAGGCCCTTAACTATTTACAGGTAAATGCGTCTAATCACAGATAAGGACGTCAATTCGACGAAACTCATTAAAGGTCACCTCTATATAATTCCTTGACAATTTCACCGTTTTTTAAAGAATTATAAATCCCTTGGACATTTTCTGGCATTACTCTACCATACCATAAATTTTGAGGATATATAATTAAATTTCCGGCATAATCATGACCCCCAATATGGGATACAGAACCAACCTTATCATTTTTATCACCGATGGCTCTCAATTCATTGATCAAATAAGGGTATATAACACCACATCTTGCATCACGTTGAGTATGGCCACAAACTAAGAAAAGTTGTTCGAGTATTTTTGACTGCAAAAAGTTATTAGGATTCACATCAATTTCTTTAGTTTCAGTTTGCGTTATTCGTGCAAAAGGATTGGAAGCTTGGATGACCTTATCAGGTTTTAAATATTGATAACAGAATTCATCTAAATGATCTTTGTGAAATTCAACTTTGATATTATCTGGATAAAGATACACCAACTCATTATTAGTATCTTTTCTTTCCTCTTTATATTGATCCAAGAAGATAAAACTACTTAAAATAGGATGTGCTGATGATTTCCAACCGTTGTTTTGTAATGTGGTTTCTATACTCTTATTTAGACCGATATTATTAATCTTTCTAGGAAGATCATCTATGTTATCATACCCATGAGATAATACGAGTAAATGTTTCCATGGAAGCACTTTTGTCAGATTTAGATTACCCTGTTTTATAGCAGAAGGGAATTTCACCTCACAATATGTACACCCAGTATCTATCAAAGGCTTCGGGCATTTTTCAATGATTCTGAAAGATTTCATGCTTACAAAGAATCAAGCTAATCACAACGCAGGTTAAACTTTATAGTGAGAGAATCGTTCCGAGAGTAATTTTACTCGGTGCGAGAGCTTATGATAACATTAAAATATCTATTATTACATACTTTTGGGGTAAGTTTTGATTTGTAATAGTTGAAAGGAGATAGGTAGGATTTTATATCACTAAAATTATCATGAATCAAAAAAAATATTGATTATTCCAGTTCTTTAGTAACCTCATCTAACAAAATGAACTTCTCTATTAATTCATTCATTCCTTTAAACTCTTCCTCTCCGATTTTTAACTTTCCTTCATTAACTAAAATATCCTTCTTTACAACATTATTCCTTAATTCACTAAAATGTTGTAATAAATTTTTCCCTTGAGCTTTACTTGGTTTATAAGAAGGTCCCATAGATATCAAAAGTATGGAAATTAACTTAAATATAGGATTCAAAATTTGGTAAAGTTCAATTGAAACTTTCAAATTCAAGTCTGGGTCCATAATTAGGATATTACAATTCTTAATTATGGCAAAAAGTTCACTTTGTATCAAATAAGCAGCACCAGTTCTAATAGTTCCAATTCTGATTAACAAGTTTACTATGGATTTGAAAATTGTTAATTCATACATTACATCATTATTGATCTCATCAATTCTCTTTATTAATCTAATTATTAATAACAATGAGTTGTTGTTGATGAGTTTATCTACTAAGTAATTATCATTGAAAGTATTAAACAAATGGATAAGATTTTCTAATAAAATGACTGCTACTATTTTGATTGATCCTTCATTAACTATGATATCACTAATAATATTTTCAAAGAATTTAAAATCAATTTGTCTGAAAATCGATTTAATTTTCTGCAAATCAGTAGTCTTAGCTACATCTATGTGATTTTGAGGTTTATCATGTTTATGTTCCTTTTGGTCTATGTCTTGTATTTTAGTAGTAGTCTTGGTTTCATCCCAATAAAACCTTTGTAAAAACTCATTCAATAAAACATATAAATCATTCCTTAATTTGATGGTACTATTGCCACTAATGACTCCCTTAATACTGGTATTTAATAACATGATCATTCTTTCACTTTCACCCTTGAAATTATCAAACAATAACACACATAAAGATATCAATTCTTCACTGAAAATTATATCACTATCAAAGAATTCATTAATTTTTGGAAGAATGTTTGATAAGATTTCCAAACTGAAATTTTGATACTTTGGAGTCAAGTTTCCATTAACAATAACTTCAATTAATTGCACCCAATTATGAAGATAATTAGTTTGGTATTTCTTCAATTTATCAAAATATATAAAATGTTTCAAATAATCTGCTACTTCCATGACGTCTATTCCAACACCGTCCAACTTGGTCAAAACTAAATCATTGTATAATTCATCATTTTTCATTTGTTTCAAGATTAGATTCAATTCAAATCTTTGGAATTTCTGGAATTTCGACCTTTCAAAGTTTTTAAATTTAAAGTTAAGGACATCAAGGAAATTTAATACCGTATAATTTCCATTCAAAAACTTGTTTTCATTCAATAAAAGACCAAGGTATTCATTATTAACATAAATTGAAGCTTTGTTATGGAATTCCAAAGTTAAATACTTTAATATTAAAATACGTTGGTTAAAGAATTCGAAGAATGTAAGCACTGATATCTTGGAGTTTACAAACTTACTATTGGACAAATCACCATCAAATTTTTCTTCTTCCCAAATGGTTTCATTATCAACATTATACTGATTAATTAATTTTTCAAATATACTAACATTAAATTCTTCTATGACACTCCAAGTAATTTGAGAACTAAGAGGATTCTCACATAATTTAATGATAATATTCAAGATCAATGACGACAATTTAAGTGAATTATAATATACTGTTGTAGTATTATTATCCAATGTTATTATCAATAAATCTATCAAAGTTTTAAGCAAGGAAGTATCACCTTTAACAAGGTAATTACCTTGTATTTTGAATCCGAGTATAAAATGAGCAATACTCAATTCATTCAAATCTTTCAATAAGAAATTCAAAATCTTGAATTTAATCTTTATCAGACCATTATTGAATTGATTTACCATTGCGTACTTGAGGTTTAAAGATTCATCACAATTCAAATAAATTGTTAGTAATTTATTATTGTTGAGTGTATCTGATGATTGAGATTTGACTTTAGTGAGAAGATTTAAAGCTAATGTAACTATTTCTTCATTATTAGATTCAACTAAAAGACCAAACTTGACAATTATTGGAATATTGTAATTTATAACTTCAAGGACTTTAACATTATTAAATCTTATATCGGCAATGGCATTGGTAGCATTGATGGCATTAATATTATTAGTATTGGTACTAATAAGAGCACCAACTGGACCTTTAGAACTATCATTTACAGAAGGTGATGAAGTTATGTAAGAAACTAAATATTCAAAAGTATCTTGAAGGTCAGTAAGAGTATCCAATAATTCCAAACTACTTCTTACTAAACCTTCATCTGTTTCTAATTGAATAATTTCGAATAAAGTCTTTAGGGATCTTTCATCATACAAATAATTCATAATAGCTAAAGAATGATGAATTTTAATGAATGTCCTAAAGTCTTTACCTATTAAACCATTTATATCAAAGTCACTGACCAAATTAGGACACTCTAATAAAAACTTCCAATCAACTGTTTTTATAGACCCTAAGAATAATTCAATTAAATTCTGTTGTAATGCAAAGCAACTTTTACTATCAGTGATTCTTAGGGAATTTTTAAATACATCATTGATTAAAAAATCCAAATATGGCCAAATTCCCTTATTTCCACCTATTTCCTGTGGATATAATTCCTTACTACCATCTAATAAAGCTTTTATTAATTCAACAAAGTTAAGCATAGATGATAAATCAGTTAAATTGATTCTAAATCCTGAAGTATCTTTAAAGGAATCATTAAACATCCAAGTATCTAAAATCTTCCAAATTTCAAATCTTAAATCATCTTGAATGAAATTTTTCAATAAATTGAATATCAAGTTATGTAAGCAAATTCTATTATTTTCATTCATTATCAAGCTTTTATCGTTTTTCCTTGCAGAGTTAGTGATATTATCAAACTTTAAGAACCCAATAATGATTGGTTTGAACCTATTGAATAAATTAAGTTTTATATCATTAGATCTATCATTCGATAAGTTCCCCACAATTGAACTACTAAGGATTAAGAATCCATTAATAAATATCATAGAATCGTTAGATAACTCAACTAATTCTTCCTGATTGATTTCATTAGAAAAAAAATTCTGTCTTTGATTATTAGTATCTTTGAAATTCTCATTTAATGACGTTAAATAATAATTCAATGATTCAATAATTGAGTCAATTGAAATCTTTGAATAATCTGTTTTCTTCAAGTTAGAATTATTAATAAGGATTTCAAATATTTTGGTAGAATCTCCACTGGCTAACGAACTTAATAATAAACAGAATGTAGCAGTTATTAAAGGTGATGAATTATTATTAACACCCCACATTATAAACCCAATTAAATCTTCATCCCATATTAACGAACATAATTCTGGTCTGTAATTATATGTATAGACAAAACTTAAATAGAATCTTTCTAAATCAGCTCTAGAATAAATTTCATCAAGATCAATTTGTACTTCTTCAACATCTCCGTTCTTTTCCTTATCCTTTTGCTTGTTGATTGAAGATAGGAGAAAATCTTCTTCATTATCCCTTAATTGAGTTAAAACTATTGCTAAATTATTAATAAACTTCTTAAAGAATGAATGCCAATAATTTGGTAACAAGTTATCAGTAAACACTGATGAAATATTTAATTCAATAGTTGCATCATTAACCTTTGGTAAATTCAATTTCGGGAAGTTCTCCAAATTAAGTTTGAAATCACATAAATTATTAACTTCAAAGTCTTTGATGGTATTTGGATGTGCAGTAGTACTGGTAAGTCTCAATATATTCTCTAGTACACCATAATTCAAACAAATTTGTAAATATGTCAAAATATCTCTGTTGAAATCAAAATTGTGTTTTGAAGATTTACACCAATCAACAAAGTTTGTTAAAAACACAAAATCAATTAAAATCTCATAATGTTTGAGTTTGGAATTGGTTAAATCAGTGATATCATTGTCAAGAGTAACCAATTTTGAATCTCCATCTAAAGATTTGGTGATTTGTTTGTGAAAATTAGTGATTTCAGGTTCAGATAAGTCTATTATACTGAATATACCTGGTAAATAATGCATTATGAAAATATCATCATCATTTATATTCTGATTCAAATGGTTTATGATCTTATTATATGTGACTAAATTACGATATTTGGAAGGATAATGATCTATAAGATTGAAAAATATTTCTCCCAATATTTCATGACAATTAAATAATTTCTTCTTGGTAAAATTTATACCATTTTGTGATACTTGATTAAAATTATTGACCAAATTTTGTTTGGTAATTAAATCTTGTAAATTATCAAAGATCTTATAAATTTTTTTAAAGGATTTGATAAGATTATCAAAGAAGCTATCAAAATCTTTTATTAAGTCATGTAATTTGTCATTAATGATTAAATATCCCAAGATATTTAAAGTGTATTCTACTCTATTGAAATAGTATTGTCTTCCAGCATCAGTGAATTCCAATCCATTATTGGCCCTGTTGGCATAATATAAAAGCTCTACACTATTGACTTCATTGATTTCAAGCTCATTAGCCAACATAATACTGTGTTCAATGAATTGTTGATTTAATGTAAATTTATCACCATTGGTAAACTCAATGTCAGAATTGGAAAGTAATTGATTTTTTGATGTTTCAGACTTCTCTGAAGAAACCATAATTTGGTTCAAGTCTTTACTAATGGACTTTAAAAGTTCATTATCGATTTGATCCTGATAAAGAATCGAATCATAACATTCAATTAGTATATCGTTGGACCAGTTCATTGGTTTTTCGCGAGATGTTTTGAGCGAGCTGAGGTATTAGTGTGAGATCATCGCGAACATTGGAACCAGAGTAGAGGGAATACTGTGAGCAATCCTACCAAACTGTTCCAATTTTAGATACACGTTACGTTGAATTTTTTATTTACCCTTTGGCCAAAAATTCAAGTACAAAAAATTAAATTATAGAGTCTGGATCAAGAGTATTTCATACTATTCATAAATTCAATAAATATCTAACCTAACTTAAACTAATATTAGCACCTTCTAATAAACACATAGTCAATTGTGAATTCTTTTTTGGTGGGTAATCATCAGATGCAAAACTTTCAATATGTGAGAATTCTTGTAAGATTCTAGTAATAACGTAACTGGTTTCAGTTAATGCAAATTGTTGACCAAGACAAATACGTGGACCACCATTGAATGGTAAATAAGCCCAACCTAATTTTCTAGTTGATTCTTCAAACCATCTTTCCGGTCTAAACTCATCACAATCTTTACCATAAAGATTTGGATTTCTATGTGTAGAACTGACAGCATACATTACTTTTTTACCTTTTGGAATAAATACAGGGTGACTTTCATCAGGTCCTCCACCTCTTGGTAAAGTAGTGTGTTTGTTAGCAACTCTGAAATTAATTGGTACGGATGGATATAATCTAAGAGCTTCATTAATAACTGCTTTTAAGTATTCACATCTCTTCAAACTTTCAAAAGTAATTTCTTCAATTTTAGAATCTTTACCATTACCAAAGTTTTCAGTAATTTCTTGTCTTAATTTCTTCCAAATTTCAGGATTTTTAGCCAATTCAAAAAATGTGAAACTTAATAATCCTGCAGTTGTATCTCTACCAGCTAATAAAATATTTAAAGCTTGATCTCTTAAAATCTTTGGATCTCTTGTTTGTTTAACTAATTCATACAAGAATACATATCCATCTTGTGATTTTTCGTTCAACTCACTCACTGGTGTATCCAAAGCTTTTTGGACGAAGAAATCAGTGAAAGCATGAACATCTTTACATTGTTGTCTAAAGCCAGATGTATTAACCAAGAAATAAAAATCTTGAAGTACTGATCTAGTTGCTAAAACAGCTTGAGCTCCATTGAAAGAATCTGGGAACCTTTGCTTTAATTCTAAAATAGCTGAATGGTCTGGAACTCTTCCAATACTTTCATCAACTAAACTATCAACACTTTCTCCAAATAAAAATTCAGTTGCTGTATCAATAGTTAATTTAAAGAAATATTGTTGAATGTCAAATTTTTGTCCATTATACTTTCTGATATGATCAAATAAATATTGCATATGTGGTTCTAAAGATTTAACATGAGCAACTTGTTCTCTGGAGAATTGTGGTCTTAACATAGCTCTACTATGTTTCCAACCTTGTGCATCTAAGGTAAAAATACCATCCCCTAATAATGGGAAAAATTGACGATGTCTAACTCCTAAATCGAAATCATTAAATTGAGTACTTAATAAAGCTTTAATATTCTCAGGATCATTGGTGTTAATAAGACTAACCCCTACAAGTCTAGTACCAGCAGTATTAACTTCAGCATCCATCAATCTATCATGAAAGAAATCCACAGTTCCTCCTTCCTGCTTTAATCTTAAAATTTCTCTAGCAGCTCTAAATCCAAAAAAGTGGTCAGTTAAATATTTAGGTGGTAAAGCCCCAAGCTTCCTAGAATAATAACTATCACGTATGGTTTTGTATACTTTGTTAACAATTAACAAAGCAATAAATGCCAAAAATATAGAGGTAACGGTGGATTGGTTTTGAAATACCGTTTGAACTTTCTCGAGTGATGACATATTTGGAAGATTGATTCTTTGATTAAGGATGTTCAAGCTTTTATATTTTTAGAATGAGTACCTGCACCAAACTTCATATGCAAACTGGCGACGGAGTTAAAATAAGGAATCTCACATGGCGTCGGAGTTGGGGTGGGTATGGGGTATGTTAATTGCGATTACGTAATAAATCAACGGTCACAATTGATAATCAAATCAAACCACGCCAATTACATAGGAGAGATTAGTACCTGAAATTCACCTATATTAAATAAAAAACTATCAAAGTATATAAGTATAAAAGTTATTATATAGTTGGACCTGCAGCTTTAACATCAGCAGTAGCTTGGTCAGAATATTTCGTGAAATTTTCAACGAATTTACCTGCTAAACCAGTAATTTCTTTAGCAAAGCTTGCTTCCCCTTCAGTCCAGGCTTTAGTCGGATTTAAAATTTCCGATGGAACATTAGGACAAGTTTTTGGCACATTTAAGTTGAAAGTTGGGAAAGTTTCGTATTCAACTTTACTTAATTCACCGGAGTGAATGGCATCTAAGATGGCTCTGGTATATTTCAATGAACATCTCTTACCACCTCTAGCAGCGGATGCACCAACCCAACCAGTATTTAATAACCAAGCATTAGCATTATATTTACTAATCTTATCGGATAATTGTTGAGCATATTTCATTGGGTGTAAAACTAAGAATGGTTGACCAAAACATGCGGAGAAAGTAGCTTGGGGTTCAGTAACACCTTCTTCTGTACCGGCCATCTTTGAAGTATAACCACTGATGAAATGGTACATAACTTGTTCATTAGTTAATTTAGAAACTGGTGGTAATACACCGGATGCATCACATGTTAATAAAATAATGTTAGTTGGATGAGTATCAGCTAAACATGGAATCTTAGCTGATGGGATGAAATCAATTGGATAAGCACATCTAGTGTTTTCGGTAATTGAGGAATCATTGTAGTCAACTAATTTAGTGTTTTGATCATAAACAACATTTTCCAAGATAGCACCGAATTTAATAGAATTGAAAATTTCTGGTTCTTTTTCTGCTGATAAGTCTAAACATTTAGCGTAACAACCACCTTCAATGTTAAAGACACCATTATCTGACCAACAATGTTCATCATCACCAATTAATTTTCTGTGTGGATCAGCTGATAAAGTGGTCTTACCAGTACCTGATAAACCAAAGAATAAGGTAACATCACCTTTTTCAGTACCTTGATTAGCAGATGAATGTAAAGTTAAAACTTGATGTTTGATTGGCATAAGGTAGAACATAACAGTGAAGATACCTTTTTTCATTTCACCAGCATATTCGGTACCTAAGATAACCATTTCCATATCTTTGAAGTTGATTTCAACAGATGTGGAAGAAGTCATACCCTTAGTGTGAACATTAGCAGGGAATTGACCAGCATTGTAAACAGTGAAATCTGGTTCACCAAAGTTTTCTAATTCTTCATCAGTTGGTCTGATTAACATATTAGTCATAAATAAAGCATGGTAAGCTCTAGCACAAATAATACGAACTTTAATTCTATATCTTGGATCCCAACCAGCAAAGGCATCAACAACGAATAATTTTTCTCTAGTTCTTAAATAATCTAAAGCTCTTGATCTACTGATTTTCCAAGTTAATTCATCAACTTGTTTGTTAACTGGACCCCACCAAATGTGTTGAGAAGAGGTTTCTTCTTCAACAATTCTTTTATCTTTTGGTGATCTACCGGTTTTATTACCAGAATATGCCATTAAGGCACCAGTGGAAGAAATTGTAGTACCCTTTTCTAATAAACCATCTTCATATAAAGTTGGTGGTGGAGCATTGTGACGGATTATAATTTCTTGATTTAATGATAATTGGTCGATTAATGGATCTTGGTTTTGTTTAATTGAAGGATGACCTTCGAAATTTATACTTGAAGCAACAGGTGGAATCATTTTGTTTTTTTTACTTATGAATTAAAACTGTTAGGTTGAAAGTTAATAGTCAAATAAAAAATTGTGGGAAATCTTTGTATTTAAATAGTTTTTGCTGGATCATTACTGTTAAGTTGAAATTATATACCCCGGAAGAATGGATAAAGCAATTTGCGTAATAAACCTGGGGAAAACAAATGTCGTCACTGTAAATCTCAGAAAATATTAGCTTAACTATTGTAGGGAGATTTTCGGAAGGTGCAATGTCGTAATAATTCTTTCCCGGTTACCTCCTATTACTGTTCTCGGGCAACCCAATTTGGAGAATGTCGTATTTGCATCATTAATTTCCGCAACCTATTGGTGGGTGTGAAGTTTAACGACTTCACCATTGTTCAAAATATTAACCCGGAGTATAGATAATCGGGTTTCTGTTTAATATGCCAGGTACCCCCCTCCTATCTATCAGTGATAAATTGCAATTAACTTCTCAAATTACCTAATCTTTTTGTTAATATCAACCCCGGGATATTTCTAACCAAAAATTACCTGTGCATGACATACGTTCGGCACAAAGGATGTCTTATGAATTTTTCTCACTGTTCGTGTTTGCCTTTCCCATTTGGCCGTGACCTTTCATGTAATATCGAATGAGGTATTTATTAATACCAAAGGCAACTAATTAGTCATCTTATGATCTCAGACATTAAGCTTGGCTCAATTCTGTTTAAAATTAAAGGGGGGGTTACTATAGTTTCTTAAAACACCGGGGTAGATAATTAGAGTAACTGGTCGCACGACGTAAGATTACGTCCCGGTTTTGCTCGGGATACTAGATAAATTGCAACCAAATTTTACGTTAAACCAATTTTACTGGTAGCCAAATACTTCATATATTTCTATAAACTTCGGAGTATTATAAAATCGGAATTTTTTGGAATAAATTATGTCATAACTCATGCAAGGTTCTCTTGATGTTTAGATTCAATTTTATCTAAGTCGTGGAAATGATCAATTGTTGTATCTTTATTAATCATTTCACCGTTCAAATCATCTAAATCAACATCAGTATGATCTTGTACACCCCAAATGACTAATGGTAAGTTAAATAATAATGATACTATACATAATACCCAACTACTGATAAACATATTCAAATAAGGAATTTTATAACTATCTAATCTCCATGCGATTGCAGCCCCGGCAGATTGAATGGATTTATAAAAACCTCCATAAATTGCAGTCTTCTTAGGATTATTACTTAATGCTCCTAATATATAATAAATGAATGATTGAAACATTGCGTCATATGTTCCATAGAATAAATAAAGGAACATGGGGGCAATGTATCTTCCTTCTTTAAAATCTATAAGTTTTCCAGGATTTTCTCTGGTGTAAGACAATTGGAATTTTAATCCACCACCCCAGATAGCTAAGGTGATCAACATTAAGATACCCCAACCAATTTTAATTCTTGTGGTTCTTGAAAATCTCTTCCAATCTAAGATAGTACCAAAAATACTAGCACCAACCATTTGAGTTAACCAATAAATGAGTGAGTTTAAAGCTCTTGTTCTAATGTTAAATTTTGCAGCATTGACATCATTGAAGTGATAAGTGTAAAACCAATTGGATGCAAAAAACATGGGGAACATAAGATAAATTAAAGGTTCCTGATATAACATTTTCATCATTGATTTTAATTCTGTTTTCCAATGAGGATATTGTTGCAGGATGACACGTTCACCACCAATCTTTTCTTTCCATACTTTATGACCTGGTAAAATAGTACATGCCATTAAAAAACCAAGTCCCATTAAAGAAATAAATATTGCATAAGTTGAATCAGTAGCAGTAGATTCATTATTTTTCAAATTGTTTCCTAATGATATGGCAGATCCTATAACTGCACCCAAATTGAAAATTGACCAGAAAATCATGATAGATCTTCCTTTTTTATCCTCTGGTGGATAACTCATAATGATACTACCTTGACTTGCCCAAAGCGAACCAGCACATGCTCCAAGGTAGCCAGCTGATACTATAACAAATACTTTTGCTCCAGTTGTCTCTGGATTCTTACTGAAATACAACAAACTTCCACTATATAAAGGATATCCAGTAGCACCAAATAACAAATTATTTTTAACACCGATTACATTACATACCCAACCTGAGAAGAAACCCCAAACACAAAAGACACTATATAAAGCAGTATTTGCATTATTGGCAACATCTAAACTGATTCCACTACCACCAATACCAGTCAAGGCATTGTACATAGCTGTCGTTAAAAAACACACAAAAGATATCATAATTACCTGGGAAATCGATTCTGAAAATGCAGGTAACCATGCTACTAAACGTTTATCATACCATCTTAAGGAAGGGTTCATATTAGATGTATTTTTTAAGATTTATTTCTGGGGAGATTCTGGGGTTTTATAAATACAATCGACTACTCCGAATGCAACGTCTTTGTATGTTACATGACAAAGATTCTCACAGTGTTCAAATGCATAAAACTTGTAAAGAAGCGTTTTTTTGCAGCCGCTTAAAATTTTTCACTGTATGTAACATGGATTTTATGTTACTGAAACGGGGGGTAAATCTGGGCAAAATGCGTGGGGGCGATGTCCTTCGAGAACGTCATCAGGAACTCGGGGTGAGACGGACTTGGTAGCAAGAATTTTAGGTGAAGTTTACGCTGCGAATTTAGTAGTGGACGCGCAATTTTTGTATGTTACATTACTACTTATTATTCTACATTGTCTTGTCTGTCTTTGTGTTTATACTTGTTTAAACACATTGTAAGTGCCTTACTCAAAACTATCTAAATTTGATCTTTTATCATAATTGTCATAATAAAACTTCCATTCATTGAACCCAATTTCTTTAATACCACTAATATTCCCAGTCTTATCGTCATTAACCCCAATCATTAATACTTGATTGATTTGATTATCTTCGTTCATATTATTCTTGATTAATGTTATAGCACTACAGATTAATCCATATTTAAAAATCTCAGTCAAATTGGAATATGATTTATCAATAACTGGTCCTAAAATACATCCAATTCTACCCTCATGAACTAAATTGGTTGGTGAATGTAAAGAATCAGTTTCTATACCTTCATTGATAAATGGGAAAAATTTTGAAATCTTACAATCATTGGTGAAAAGTATAATGCTTCCAATAATTTTTTGATTGGTTGGCTCTAAAGCTATGATGATTTTAACTCCTGCATTAAGGTACTTAATAGCTTCCAGATAGAGTGCTTTTATAATTTGCTTATCCTCTTTAATCATTTCTGATGATATTAATTCCTCTCCTTCAACTTTATCTTCTTCACCATTATTGGCATCTTCCTCTTTTTCATCATCTTCTTTATCATTTGTTTCATATATCAAATCCATCAATTTTCCTGGATCTTGACATATATCGAATCTGACCCCAACTATCATTAATTCTCGGAATATTTTCTTGGGTACTTCCCATGAATTCAAGTTATTCAATCTCATTATATGTTTTTTTCTTAACTTACTACCATTTATGTCCCAATTGAAGTTATTCATAAAAGTAAGTGCTTTATTATGAACATTTCTACCTACTAAATTTGTATTATTTGGTAACACAATCAATGGGAATGATAATCCTAAGGTTATAGATGTACATCTCTGATCTTTAATTAAATACCGAATAGCTGTATTATGTAAGTTCCTACCAATACTTTGTAATCTCTTGGTCCTGTCGACCAATAAATACATTATTGACCCAACTTTCTTAAAATTGGCATCATTTTCATCAACGATCTTTTCACTATAATTACTTACTTCATTTGTCCACGTTAAAATTACCCCATAAAGGATATTCAATGAAGAATTTCTAACCACAAAATGTTTTTGATCATTATCACTAAGTAAAACCCTCAAGTTTTCATAAAATGCTTCCAGTTGGTAATTAATTGAGCCATATTTATCGAGGTTTGTATCTTCACTTGCAAGACTATTTATCTCTGTATCATTATCATCATTATTGTTCTTGATTAATTTTACTAAACTTTCCCAATCTCTTGATAAATTAAATTCATCAACTAACCATCTTCTCTTTGGAGTTGTTTTCTTAGATTTTGGACTATTACTGGCACCATTTTCGATTTTTCTCTTCTTTAATCTATTTACATATTTCTTCTCTCCTGGAATACATCCATCAGCTTGATAGTCCCCCATTATAATTCCCACCAACTCTTTGAGGGCATTATTGGTATAATCATAACAACACAAATAAGCACTACCGATACTCTTATTATAGAAAAAGTCATATGGTGATGAAGTTGCCACTAATATTAACAATTTGGATAATTGAGTATCACTGGAGCTGGTTAATGATGCGGGATTTGCTCCACACAACATTGAAACATATTTGACTATCCCTATTTGATATATATTCCTTGAAGCTTCTGAAGTCAAAACTATTACAATTTTGGCATCTTCAATCAAGGTTTCATGCAAATTGGTTAATCCATTTGCAGTATATGTTGTATGTAAAACCTTATAAGGAGTCTCTAATTGTTTATTAAGAGGATGATTGGCCAACATATTACCAAATTCTTGAAAGACTTCTTCTCCTGTATATAACTTGGATTCTTTATTGTTGTATTTCCTGTAAATTGGAAGTAATAATGGCGTCAATAAAAGAATATTGTTGCTCTTGGTAGGCTTTGATTTACCTGACTTTTTACCACCCAAAAACTTACTAATAGGTAAAGCATCTGGATAATCTCTCACTAAGGTTATAGATTTCCTATAGGCAATTTGGGAAATCTTTTTATGTTCAGCCCATTTTTCAGGTTGAAGTTCCTTGAAAAAGACTATTTCACTCTTAGCACTTTCATTTCCTTTGGGAAATATTTGTTTCCAAGAAGGTACACTTCTTTGTAAAACTTCAATTCTAGATAAAGATTTCAAAATAATTTCTTCATCTAAATTTCCATTATTTAAAGCTTTTACCATCGACTCAACGGCTTCATCTTGTAATTTTTGGTCATGACAAACTAATATCAAGTCTACACCAGCATAAAGACTCAATAAAACACCTTGACCTAAACCAATGGAATGATGTAAAGCATCCATCTCTAAACATTCACTCATTACAACCCCATCAAATCCTAACTCCAGTCGCAATAGTTGATTTACTACTACTGGAGATAAGCACGCATGAACTTCATCAGGACTTATGGTTGGTACCCCACATCCAGCGGCAGATATTCCATCCAATAAATTATCTTTAATCAATTCCGCAAATGGAAGAGCATTAAAATTTTTAACTTGATCTAAGGAATCGGCCAACATTGGTAATTCTAATAGAGAATCAACACTAGCATTACCAATACCTGGGAAATGTTTACCGAAAGAAAACATTCCTCCGTCTTTAAAACCTCTAGCGCAAGCTTTACCATTCTTAGTGACTTCTTCAACGGTGGTACCAAAACTTCGTACACCTACTAATTGATGGGATAGTTTAGTAACTACATCCAAAACAGGGCCAAAAATTATTCTGAACCCAATTTGCGTCAATTCAATCGCTAAAGCTTTCAGTACTTCATAAACCAAGTCAGTATCACCTGTTGCAGCCAAGGCCATAGCACTGGGAAACTGAGTAAGAAATTCTGAATCAAATAACGAATTAAGCATTCCGCCTTCTTGATCAATGGCAAACATCAAAGGATATTTGTATTTAGCTTCGGAGTATGCGATGAACTGTAAGTCCCTTATCAACTTAGTCATTTGTTTAACTGACACTGCATTCTTTTTCGATAATATAAATGTGGATATATGGTGATCTACTATCAAATGATAAGCCTGGTCACAAGCACCAGTACCTTCGAATCCTCCACATAGAAGCTGCCCAACGTGATAGGGCTTTGACTTGGGTGACATTCTTGTTTGATTCTTCATGTTCGCGGTAACTCGTCCATGTCACAATCAACTAAAAATGGAGATCATCTTATGTACCATGACTAAATAATGCATAGGTAAAAAACTTATTGAAATCAAAAAACTTTCGTTACTTTTGATTTAGGGACCTTCTGCTTGTGTAATAAGGCAAAATTGGATATTAAAGGAAATTATAAAAAAATAAGCAAATATATCCTAAAAGTCAGTTCGATCTCTATTTAACCTTATTTCAGTGCGAGTTCTGGGGCATGCCATTTTTAAGTATGTTACGTTTGAATGTTGGGTTGGGCTTAACTTATACTAACATTAGTTCCATTTTCAGTAAAAGCTGCCATAACTTTAGGAGCATTGGCTGGTGGTGCTGTGGCCATTATTAATAATAAAGAAAAAATCTTTGAATTTGGGGAAGCTTTCTTTCAAAAAGGGGCTGATTATTGTAGAGAACAATTAGAAGTAAAATATGCAGTGGATTTAAATGATGATGAGTTAAAGAAATATGAAGAAGACTTAGATGGAGAAACTGAATTTGAAAAAAATGATAGAGAATATGAGGCAGAGGATGAAGCAGAGGCATATTCTACAGGTCTTGAAACTAATGATTCAGGTTATGAAGATAATATTACCACTCCCAGCGCAACAGATAGTGAATGGACAGCTATTTCAGATAATGAATGGGAACATGATCTAGAATTAGATTAATAGGGAATCTAATAACATGTCAGGGAAGGGTTATCTTGGTGTTAATGGATACACAACAAGTAGGAATTGGAACGAAATTTATGAATATTTAAAACGAAAAAAAAAATAACGAATTGCATTAGGAAATTAAATAGTAAATAAACTAAACATAAATCATACATTATAACGTCTACCCTATGAAACAACAGCTAAAATTACTACTAATACAAATATACACAATGCAACCAATAAAATGCATGTCCATTTCCCTTTCTTCTTTTGGTACTCATGAGCCTTGGTTAATTCTCTTGAACCTTGTTGAGCATTTGAATGTAATTGTGCAATATTATCTTCAACTAAATCTAATTGCTCACCTTGTTGATTGACTAATTGTCCTAAATCTTTAAATATAGAATTAACTTCTCGTATACCTTGGTGAGCTTGTTCTATTTCACGATTTCTTTCTTCTGTTAGGAGCCTGTGATATTGCAATTCTGTTTCGTTAATTATATCTTGATCTTGTTCTTGTTGTTGGAGTTGAAGCTGTTGCTGGTTCCCAGAGGTCTGTGGTTTGGTGTTTAGTAATGGTGTTGTTTCTGAGACTTTCAAAGGCACAGCTTGTTTCTTATCCATATATTGTTTATAAGACTTTGAGTATTCCTTATGTAAGTCACCGTATTCATTTACTAATCTTTCCTTCAAGATAATTTGCTTGTTAGTAATTTCAAACTTACTATCAGGTTTTTCATCCATATTTTTATTGATAATATTCAGCAAATTAGATAAAAGTAATCTAATAGCATTCTCTAAATCATTAAGTTTACCAGTTAGGGAATCAAGACTATTTCTTAAATTCAAATTATCTCGTTTAGTCCCAATACTTTTTCTTTGAGTATCAAATTGGGAAATTAAATTGCCAAATACCTGTAATTGATTAGAAGTGTTATTAATAATTGTATCTAATTCATTTTGAATTTTTGTTTGATCATCACTTGTTATTTTTCCATTTTTAATCGATTTCTGTGCTTCTATATCAATATTAGCAAATGACATGGCTAGCCAGGTCTCACACTTATCCGTAAACAGTTTCGCGATATTCTTTACTTATTTTGTAGTAGCTTCCTAAAACCCATGAAGGTATTCTCTAAGAAGTGGAACGGTGTATAGATATTTGAAATTTGTGGAAAAACAATTGAGTTCCTTGCATTCATAAATAAGCCATACATGAGGTGATTTCTTAATTAGTAAACATTTAAGTTTACTCCAAATCAGGAATTGTTCTATATATATCTAATAGCTATTTCCTTTCTATTCCTTCCTAAATTTTTTTATTTCAATTTGACTGTGAATATGACTACCTTAAGAGGTAATAAATCACTGTAGGTCTTTTATTTATCAATATGAATTTTTAAAAAAATTTCGGAATTTTGCAAAATTTACTAATTTTGGAACTTTTCTCCTTTTGCAGGAAAATTGAAAAAAAATATAAAATGGATTAAATTCTGGAACAAAAATCGATAAGATGAAATTTAATCAATTTTTAACTATCGCTTTAGTTTTAGGTACTACTAATGCTGTACCATTGGATTTTGACTCAAGTCTCACTATTAGTGAACAAGATCAAGCGGAATTATCATCATTAATTGCTGATTTGCAACAATTTAATGGAGATCATTCTTTAGATAAAAGAAGTGACAGAATACAAAATTTAGTGACTAGATCAGATCTACCAATTTTAGATCATATCCTGGGCTTATTAAAAAATAGTGGTATTGCTAATGTCGTCATTAAACAAGTTCTATTGAACCCAAAATTATTAGATTTATCTTCCAATGCTACAATATTCCTTTTAAAATTAAATTTGATTAACTATGCTGACTTATTCAATGCTATTCAGAAATCAGGGTTAATTAATCAAATTTTATTAGCTAGTTTAGAGGACCCTAACTCATTACCAGGAATCCTCAGATTAACTGAGGAATTATTAAAGAAAAATGTTATTGGAGTTTATTTAGAAGTGAACCCACCACCTCCTGATATTATTGATAAACTTCTAGGTGGAAACTCTAAAAGGGATATTGAATCAGATTTCTTAGCTTTGGACTTTTTCAATTCTGAAAAACCAACTGAATCTGTTGATTTGGTTGCAAGAGATAATAAATTATTAGATGATTTATTCCAATCTTTAAAAGATTCAGGATTAGTTGTATCAATAGTTCAATATTTAGTCACTGATCCTGAATTAGCTGAACCAAATGCTCAATTTTTGATTAATATCTTACAATCTGGGGCAATCCCAATTTGTGATATTGTTCATATTTTAGAAGATACTGGTATTTTGGTCAAGATTGTAAATGATATATTAAGTGATACAGCAATTTTAAAAGCTTTTGCTGACCTTATTAATGATCGTATTGCTAAGGGAATTATTCCAAGAGATTTAATTAATAGTATTTTGGGTATTAATAGTGTTAGTGGTGCTATAAGTTCCACCACTGATATTGCTACAGACTCCTTTGGCGAAATTACTACCTCATCAATTCCCACCACAGCAATTCCTACCACCCATGCCCATCAGTCAGTTTAGGCACTTTTAATTATTTCTCAGCTCCCGCTAAATATTAAATAATATGTTATTCTCTCTAATTAATTTTTTTGCAACCAAAACGCGTATCATAAAAAATCGCGTACACGAGTTTCGTAAACCTTTTACATTTTATTTCAAGTCGTTCTAAACATTGACAAACTAAAAAATCATCACGATATCACCATAGTCAATAGTTAGTATGCTGTCAAAACAACTTAGACTTGAAAAGTTGAAACAACTTAGACAGGCTAAACAGTCAGGTAAAAGTTTTGACTTTTCAGATGTTGAAGAAGATGAAGGGATTTATGATGAAGTAGATGAAGACACATATAGAGAACATAAGAGGAACCAAATGATGAATGATGACTTTATTGTTGATGATGATGGTGAAGGATACGTTGACAATGGAGTAGACGAATGGGATGAAAGAACCAGGCCCAATTATTATTCAGACGAAGATGAAGAGGAAGTTGGTGGTAAGAAAAGGAAGAGAAAAGATAAGAAACCAGCTAAGGTTAGTAAAACATCAAAGATTAATAATTTTTTTAAACCTAAAGGATTTGATATTTCTGTCAATAAAAAACCTGTAAAGAAAGTTGATGCTGATATTGATGATATTCTTAATGATTTTGATTCTAAACCACAGAAACCAAGAACCGGGATTTTTGGTTCAAGGGGAATTACCAGTAAACCAAAATCTAAAGAATTGGATTCCGATGATATGATAATTGACCAACCATCTTCTCCTATAAAGAAAATTGAAGAAACCAGAACAAATGATAATGTCACTGTACAAAACAAGGAAATTGAAACAATTCCAAGTGAGCCAATTGAAGAGGAAGATGACGATTCTGAAGATGATATTATTATTGCTAAAAGGCCAAGAGCTTCTGCAGCTAACAGAACAACTACTGCAACATTATCCTCCACTAAATCTGCATCTTCTGGAAACATACCATCTCCAAGAATAGCTTCATCTCCTGATAGAGGTATGACCTTAAATATTGCATCATCCCCAAGTACTTCCGTTAGTTATACTGATAAATTAGAAAAGAATCAAGTAACTTCAGATGAAACATTTAAAATGTTCTGGATGGATCATTGTGAAGTTGATGGATCATTGATTCTTTTTGGAAAGGTTCAAACCAAGCAAGGATTAGTTTCAGGAGCAATACAAATTAATGGATTAGCCAGGGAATTATATTTTTTACCAAGGAAATTTAGACAAGTTGATGACCAAGAAGATTTAGAAGATCCTGTAACTGCAATGGATGTTCATGAAGAAATTGTCCCAATTTTGCTTAATCAATACAAGTTGGATAATATTAGAGCTAAACCAGAAACTATGAAATATGCATTTGAATTGGCAGGAGTTCCAAAAGAAGCAGAATATTTGAAGGTCTTGTTACCTTTTAAAACACCGAAGTTTCAACATAAAATTATTCCTAGTGATTTAGAAGGTGAAACTTTCACTCGTGTTTTTGGAACCAACACAGGTTTATTTGAATCATTTGTTATACAGAGAAATATTATGGGACCTTGTTGGTTAGAAATTAGTAAAGGAGACTTTAATGCCTTTCAAAATAGCTGTCACTGTCAAGTAGAAGTTTCAATATCATCACCTTCTAATATCAAACCAATAAATGATAAAAATTTAGCATCACCAAATTTAACAGTAACTTCAATTGCAGTTCATACTGTGATGAATACAAAGCAAAATAAGCAAGAAGTTGCTGCTGTTTCTCTTTCAACTTATAGAGAATTACCACATGATTCACCTATCGATGAGAAACTTCAACCTAATGAAACTGTTACTTTAGTTAGACCAGTCAATGTTTCAAGTTTCCCTCCGGGTTTAGGACAATATGCTCAAAAGCAAGGATTGAACTTGAGGACATTTCCTAATGAAAAGGCGTTATTAAATTGTTTTTCTGCCATTATTAGAAGCCAGGACCCCGACGTTTTCATTGGCCATAGATTAGAGAATATTTCCTTAGATGTCTTAGTCCACAGAATGTATGATTTAAAGGTCACTACATGGTCTAATTTAGGTCGTAGAAATAGAAAAGTATGGCCGGATAGATTTGGTAAAACTACTAATAATTTACAACTTCGTGAAATTTTTCATGGAAGATTATTATGTGACATTGCTAATGAATTAGGTCAATCTTTAACTCCAAAATGTCAATCTTGGGATTTAAATGAGATGTATGACATTGTCTGTCATAAAAAGCAACCAACTTTAGAGGTTAATTATAATAATCCACAATACTTTGAAGATTCAAATGTGTTACTCATGGCTTTAAAAGATTGTTATATGAGTAGTAAAGTCAGTGCTGAAATTGCCTTTTCTATTCAAATCTTGTCATTGTCTAAGCAATTGACCAATTTAGCAGGAAATGCTTGGTCTCAAACTTTGTTTGGTACTAGAGCTGGTAGAAATGAATATATTTTATTACATGAATTTCATAGAAATAATTATATTTGTCCAGATAAGGAGGATAAATTCCATAAGAACTCAACTTTTAAAGTTGAAACTGAGGACGAGTCTAATGCTACATCTAACAAGAAACCTAAATATCAAGGGGGTCTTGTTTTTGAACCTGAAAAAGGTCTTCATAAGAACTACGTATTAGTTATGGATTTCAATTCCTTATATCCAAGTATTATCCAAGAGTTCAATATTTGTTTCACAACTGTTGAAAGAGATGCTTATAATAGAACACATGATGAAGAGAAAGATTTACCAGATTTGCCAGACCCTGATTCAATTCCTGGTGTTTTACCAAAATTGTTAAATACATTAGTTACCCGTCGTCGTGAAGTTAAGAAGTTATTAAAAGATCCTAAAAATACACCAGCTGAAAAGGCACAGTATGATATTAAACAACAAGCGTTAAAATTGACTGCTAACTCTATGTATGGCTGTTTAGGTTATGTTAATTCCAGATTTTATGCTAAACCTTTAGCTATGTTAGTTACCAACAAAGGTAGAGAAATTTTAAGAAATACCAGAGATGTTGCTGAATCTTTAGGTTTGAGAGTAATCTATGGTGATACCGATTCTGTTATGGTTGATACGGGTGTGACTGATTTAAAACAAGCTTATGAGATTGGTAATAACTTTAAAGTTCAAGTTAATGACAGATATAAATTGTTAGAGCTTGACATTGATAATGCCTTTAAAAGAATTTTGTTACATGCTAAGAAGAAATATGCAGCAATGGATGCATCAATTGATAGAGAAACTGGAGAAGAAAAGCTTAAATTAGAAGTAAAAGGTCTTGATATGAAACGTCGTGAATATTGTCAATTATCTAAAGATATCTCGACATTTATTTTGAATAAAATTTTGAAAGATTCAGATATTGAAGTAGCATTAAGTGAAATTTATGAATATTTAGAATTGACGTCTGGCAAGGTCAGAAGAAATGAAATCACTGCAGACAAATTCAAAATCAATACTAAATTATCTAAAGATCCAGCCAATTATCCAAATGGTAAGACTATGGCACCGGTTCAAGTAGCTTTAAGATTGAGAGATCAAGGTAAGGTTATAAAGGCTGGAAGTTTTATTTCTTATATTATTACAGCTCCTTCTAATGAAGAAGATAAAGCTACACAAGCTGAAAGAGCAAGAGCTTTCCAAGAAGTATTAAATAAGAACTTAGGTTATAAACCAGATCCAAATTATTATTTGGAGAAACAAATTTTTGCTCCAGTTGAAAGATTGTTAGAAAGAATTGATGGTATTGACATGGTTAGAGTTGCTACTAGTTTATCTATTGACACCAAGAAATATATCTTAAGAGTTAAGAATAGTGATTATGCAAATGGTTTAGTACCATTAGAATCTAATATCAGTGACTCAGAAAGATTCAGACAAGCAAGTCATTTACTTTTAACTTGTTCTTGTGGACATAGCTTCAGATTTGGTGGTATCCAAGCATCTAATGATTATAAAATCTCAGCAAATGGAATTATATGTAAATGTAACAAACCATTTAGTAGTTTAAAAATGAACTGTCAGCTTGAAAGTGCTATAAGGAAACATATTGCAACATATTACGCTGGATGGTTGGTATGTGATGACCAAGCTTGTGGTATTACCACTAGACAAATCTCAGTATATGGTAAGAGATGTATAAGTAATTCAGGAAAAGCTTATGGATGCAAAGGTATGATGAGATATAAATATAGTGATAAGGCTTTATACAGTCAATTATTATATTTTGAAGCATTGTTTGACGTTGACAAAGCTAAGGGATTAAAATTAAGACCATTAGATAATGAAGCTCAAGCATTACCTTCAGGAAGAGTAGAAGCCTTAGCTGAACAGAACAGGGAACTTTTTAGCAGTTCTAAAGATATAGTACAAAAGTACTTAAAAAATTGTGGTCGTAGGTATGTCAATATGGGATCAATTTTCGATTTTATGATTTCTTAGAGTTTATAATTTATAATGTATAATAATAGTGTAGTACGTTTTGGCTCTGGACCAATGACTAAGGCTATATTATTTCCTGGTAAATTTCAGGGGATTCTTATATGTTTATAAATGTTTGCCTAACCTATGGCTCTGCTACTTTAGTAGGGTTAATGAGCAAGACAGCATTATTCATGTTATCTTCACTATGTCTCACACTCCCCCACTCTCACTCAAGATGCTGGTGGATGAGAGAGGCTTGACTCGGTTCAAGCATGTGTACTTACCACTATCGCGACTCAAAATATTCCTAATTACCATGAACTACCAAAATAATATGAATGGTAGGGCACCCTACAATAACCAAACATCTCAACAACAGCTCGAGATAGAAAGACAACTAGCCAAGCTATCACCCGATGAACTTCAAAGATTGAGACAAAAACCAAACTTTGAACCTATTGTTACTAGCTTTCTTCAAAAACAGCAGCTTATGCAACAACAACAATTATCCAACCAACAGCAGATGAATTCAAGTCCTGGGTTCAGAAATGTTGGCAATACTGGTGCAAATGGACCCATGGGCTATAATCAACAGCTTCTTAATAGACAAAGAGCTCCAAATTTGACTCCAGCTCAACAACAAACTTTACAAGCACAAATGAGTATGAGGAATATGAATGCAGCAGCATTAGCTGCTACTGGAGGGAGAAATATATCAGCACATGCAGCTAAAGCACAAACACAAGCTCCATTAGGTCCAGGCCCTGGAAATCTCGGGAATCCACTCGTTAATCCTAATATTAATAGACCTGTAACAAATCAACCACCGCAAAGCAAATTTGCCATGAATCAAACTTATACAAATTATCCAGGGGTTCCACCTGAGATGCAGAATAAGATTGGGTTGAAGACCATATCTTCGGCTGATGAGTGGTCCAGAAAGTTAAAAGAAGAAGGTAAAGAAGTACCACTTGATTTGAAAGTTTATGAGAATTTGATAGGCAAAGAGATTAAATTCAAGTCTAATTCATTAAGACAATTTGAAAGTAATAAAAACCTAAATGATCAATTAATGAGAGATTTGAGGACTTATAATGAAGTCAAACAATTAAGAATGAAAGCCATTCAAACATCGAGTCAGAATCAATTTAATAATAGTATTTGGGGTGAAGGATATCAGGGATATGGTAATGGTATATCCAATACAACTTCACAAAATGTATTACCACCAAATAGAAAGCGCTATTCGAAGATTCCAGAGATGATTATATCTGAAAGAGAGCTTAATAAGATAATTATTCATGATCTCCATAAGAACCCAAAACGTCAAATTGTTCCAATTAGATTGGAGTTTGAACAAGAAAGAGATAGATTCAAATTACGTGATACATTTTTATGGGATTTGAATGAAAAAAGTATCAGTATAGAACAATTTGTAGGAACGTTATTGGAAGATTATAAATTTATCAGTCATCACCATATGGAAGTTGTATTATCATCAGTTAGAGAACAAATAAAGGATTATCATAAAAAACCTGATAAGTCAATGGGAGAAATTAGAATACCAATCAAGGTCAATATTACCATCAATAACACACAATATATCGATCAATTTGAATGGGATATCTTGAACTCCGAAGAAAATGACCCCGAAGAGTTTTCCCAGATATTATGTAATGAAATGAATTTACCAGGAGAATTTGCAACAGCTATAGTACATAATATTAGGGAACAAACTCAATTATTCCATAAAGCATTATTTCTTGTTGGTTATGGATTTGATGGACTGGCCATAAATGAAGATGAAATCAGATCACATTTATTACCACCATTAAGATTAATGGCCCAAGATGATATGGTTGAAGATTACTTCTCTATTTTGAGGAATCCGAGTAATGTAGCAGATTATTCACCATCTTTAACGAAATTGACCCAAATTGAATTAGAAAGATTAGATAAAGAGATGGAAAGAGAATCAAGACGTAAAAGAAGACACAATGCAAATGATGATGTGTCTCTTAATACATCATCAAGAGGTACATCTAGAAGAGGAGCTTTCCATGGGGGTAGAGGTGGACCAGTATTACCTGATTTGAATGATATACCTAAAACTTTTAGAACTCCACAACCATCAAGCGTTTTACCAGGAGGTGTTGACTTAGGAGTTCCAGATGTATATTCATATAATGAGGTAATCGTTCATAGGACACAAGTGGCTAACCCCGATTTTAAACCTCCTAGACCAAAAATTGATAGGGTCTTTTATAAAAACGATTCTGATAATGGAGCATTTTTGGTTAAGATAAAATATTGATTAAGGCATATTATGTGTGGGGGAGATTAGTTAGGGTGCCCTGAGGTGAGGTACCTATGCGACTTAGGCTAGGTGAATTTATGCGTGTGACTTATAATGATAGAAAATAGTACTGATTTTTTGAAAAATGGAAACTTATAGAGAAAAAAGTTATTTTTACTTTTTGATATAGATCCAGTACCTAATAGGTGGTATTGTATGGAGAATCATTCCCATACTAAATCTCACTGGTACTGATCAAATTTGTATGAGGAAAAATTAAAAAATCACATTAATCACACTCACCGCATTATTTAAGCTACAATGTCAAAAAATTTCAAGCACTACTAAACTTTATATTCCCCACCAAGGGAACCCTCCTAAATGTGCATGTGTAGAATAAAAGAATAAGGTGTTAATTGTATAATAATATATGTAATACGACATAATTAGCAAACCCAACATCTGTCTCAACCTAAATCCCCTCCGCATTATTTCACCGCATTTATAACCAGGCACATGTAAAATTGCAAAATATTACACAAATCGACAACATGCCAGAACAGAAATATGCTTTAGTAACAGGTGCTTCATCAGGTATTGGATATGCCATGACAATTGCACTTAGCAAAAGAGGCTACAAAGTTTTCGCTTGTGCTCCTGCCTCTGTCGAATTTGAATTAAGACCATTAGAAAAAGAGTACGGTGCAATTGTATTTGCTTGTGATATCACTAGCATTGATGATATCAAGAAGACAGCTCAATTGATAAAAGATACTAATGGTGGAAGATTAGATATCTTATATAACAATGCCGGAATTTCAGTTGGAGGTCCTGCTATTGAAATTGATGAAACTGATTTAAATCGTATCTTCCAAGTCAATGTTTTAGGTCATATCAATGTTACCAAACATATGGCAACTTTTGTTATCAACACTCAAGGTACTATTGTATTCACCAGCTCAGTTTGTAGTATTGTTCCATTATCTTGGGCATCAGCTTATAACTCTACTAAAGCTGCTATTAACATGTATGCAAAGACATTACATGCGGAAATGAAACCTTTTGGAGTCAAAGTTCATTCCGTTATTACTGGTGGTGTTGACACTGCTATTTGTGATTATAATAGTGCTACTACTATGGATAATGATTCACATTTCAATGTTGATGGAATCTACAAAAGTTTGAATTGTGCAGCTGGTATGTCAAGGAATAAAAAAACCACCGAAGATCCAACTATCTATGCAGAAGGGGTTGCGGATAAAATTACCAAATCCAGAGATCCAGGATTCAATATTTATAAAGGTAGAAAGGCTTGGTCTTTATACTTATATTCTGTTTTTGCACCATTATTTTTACTTCAATGGGGAATTGCTTTACATTTCAAACAATTGAAGGTTTTTTATAACATTAGGAAGAAGTTAAGGGAACTGAGAAAGAATAAGTAAATATGAAAGGATAATCAATTTGGCTGATTATGGCCTCGGGAAAGGTACCACCAAGTATATGATTAAAAATTCATGGTATGAATCAGGGAATGAAATCTGGAAATTATTGGCCCTAAAAACTCTGTTATTGATTAACTTCGTAGTTAAATAAACGATTGTATAACTAAATGCCGCACACGACCTCATATTTACTGCGCACTGATAAAACTACGCCATTGTAGCTAACTGGTGTTTATTTGAAAATGGTACAAGGGTATCAAAGGGTATGTAATGAGTTGATATAATTCATATATACATATATGATATTTTATGAAAATAAACTGATTATATAATCAACAATAATAATAATAGTAGTTTTCATTTTAATATAAATTATCACGGATTACTAACAATATAGATTGAGGAAGGGATGGAATTAAATGATTACGATCATGGTAATTCTACAGATGGATTAGTTGAACAGGAACCCCTGGAAAATTCTTATAGAGATATTCAAAATCCTATACAATATGAAGGAACTTCATCTAACACCAATGAGTCGAATGAACCAAATGATACTGACCAGGATTTAGAGAATCAAATGCCTCTACCAAAATTAACCAAGACACAAAGAGTAATGAACGTATTACACCATTTTATACCGATAAAGCAAACATATGAGAGAATCAGTAATGGATTAGTTACAGGAAGGATGCAATCCAACGTGCCGGGAAGATTTATTGGTCAAGGAACTGATGGAGTATTTCGGAACTTAATGGCAAAACCTGACGCAAATAGCAATCAGATTAAAAACGAAGTCAATCCTCCTACATACGAAGAAGCAGCAGCAGATGCTACTCCAGAGTATTGGGAAACATCAGTAATTGCCCCCATATACGAGGATGAAGTTTTCGTGGAAGGATTACCAGTTGGAAACGTCGCCAATTTCGTATGGAATGGGTTAGTTACAGTAGCGTTCCAATTTGTGGGATTTTTATTATGTTATTTGTTACACACATCACATGCTGCAAAACATGGTTCAAGGTCAGGATTAGGTATAACCTTTGTATTTTATGGATGGAATTTAATACCATCTAATTTTGGTAATTCTAATGAATTACCCGAAAGATATGAACCTAAAAATCCAAATGCATTTGATTTAAAAAAGGGACTTGATATTGGGGATGGTGGTGTCGATGATTATAAATCGGGTTTAACTGGACAAGAAGTAATTGATAGTAATCAAACCCCTTATTTTGCTTATGGTTTAATTGCATTTGGGTTATTAATAATTTTTAAGTCGGTGATTGATTATTATAGAGTGAAACAAACAGAAAGATCAATTTTACAACCCAGAATGGATAATTCTACTAATATAACAAGTTTGACAGAACAAAGTACTTGGGAAGAACCTAATGAACATAGGGAAAGTACAGAAGTAGATGGAGAAACACAAACAAATGAATAATGATAACATGGTGAAATGATTTGTTAGCATAAGGATTAATGTAAAAAGTACGGTTAATGTCTATTAACTTTTATTCAACTCTATTTAATGTTTCTACAATTATCCTCTCTATATAGGTCGATCTAACCCATTAAAACTAACATCTTTTCATAAATCGTGAAAACAATACCTCCACTTAATACTAATCTACCTAATCTTGGAGTTGCACCCTTCCAGAAGGTTGATAACCCTTCATCTTTGAAAATTTTTACAAAACAGTTCAAAGTAGAAGTATATAATTTATCAGCACCTAAAGCTTGCATTCTTGTTTTAACAGTATCAATAGGCATAGTAGTATAAACCGTGATAATACCAGCGAATGAACCTACAGCAAAAGTAGCTGCTGAACTTAATGGTTGATGTGGAGGTGTATTTGTTGCTTGTTGGATCATTGTTTTGATTGCATTATAAGAACCTAATCTAACAGCTTGATTAGCAGCTTGTCTCAAGGAAACTGGTACAAGACCAGCATAAATACCTCTAACTCCCATATCTTTACATAATTTGAGGGTACCTGAAACTAAGCCATTTTGATATTTTGGAGCCTTAGCTTGTCTATCATCAATTAAAGCGGTTTTAATAGCTTCAAATGGTGTAACAGCAATTACACTTTCTAATAACCCAGCTCCTAAACCTGCTATTACACCTCTTGGACCTGATAATTTCCCATTCTTATCAGCTAATAATGATTTAATATAATCAAATCCAAGAAATCTGACTGAGGCTTTAACGGTATTACCAACAACAAAAGCTGGACATCCAACATATAAGGATCCAATACCTTGTGTTTTACCGATATTATATATTAAAACTAATGGATTTCTTGAAGCTTTTGAGGATTTATCAATCAATTGAAGTCTGGTTTTAGCAAACTCAAATGGATAAGTAATGGTACCTTCAACTGCACCAGCTACACCTCCAGCTATAAATGATTTAAAAGGATCGACTTTCTATATGTTAGTATTCAATTAGTTCGTTTTTGTTCTGGTATTTGTAATTTTGTCCATACCTTTTTATCTTGACTCATTGGCATGAAATTTTTCACTTCTCATTTTCCCCAGATATACGACTGAAAATAGTTGTATGATGTTGCCTAATATGACTCAATACACTTAATAAGACCATATATTCTATAAAATATATACAAATGCAATTATAAATTTTCAAACTCTAAATCATCATCAATATCATCAAGATCATCATCATCATCGTCATTTTCTTCAGCTTCAGCTTCTGCTAAATTAGCGTAATAAGCTGCTAAAACATCTTGTGCTTCTTTATCTTTCAAATCAGCTTTATTATCAACTTCAACTTTTTCAACTTCCATTTTTTCTTCGGGTTCTTCTTTAACTTCTGGAGTTTTCTCAGGTTTAACTTCTGGTTCTGGGGTTGCAGCGGTACTATTTTGATTACCAACAGTTGATGCTGAATGCCAAGTAGGTAAAGCATTTTGTTCCAACTTTAATCTTCTCTTTTCTTTTTCTTGTTCTTCTTTATCTTCATTTTCATCATTAGCTGTAATAGAAACATGTAAAGTTGCTTGGGCTTTACTATTCAAAGATGAATAATTAGTCTTAGATTTGGATAATCTGGATGTAGGTGGATAATTGGATGATACATTTGATTGAGCTGGGATAGCATTAATTAAAGCGGAATCGAATGTATTATCTTCAATAACAGAATCATCAATTTTCTTTAAAAATGCAATGATCGGATCTATTTGAATCATAAGTTTCTCTAAAGATTCTTGTCTAATAGATGCTTGTTGACTTGAATCATCTTCAACTAAATAAAATCCACAATTATCACATAAAAACTGAGACTTATCATCATTTAATAAAGATATAGCATCCAACTGACTAAATTTCTTACCACATCTTTTACAAATATAACCTTGAGGATTACCATATTGAGACATTTCTAATTTGATCTTATTTACTAATGAATGGACTTTCCATTTTATGGAATCGATGGCTAATGTAGTTTTAATATAATAATAAGAACGAGTCATTTGTCTTTGTTGAGGATTTTCTTCCTTTTGATTAACTGCAGATAAGAGTTTGTCATCAACCAATTTATTACAGAACATTCTTAACTCTTTCCTTTGAATTCCTAATAGATACATCAAATCATCCTCTGATAATACCGAATGCATTAGTACCGCATCTAGTACTAGTATATAAGGCTTTGAGTAGAATCCTCTTGCTACAAAACGAATTAATGCCTTTATAGTACCATCAATCTGAGACATGATTGTAACTTTCCTCAAGTTGGTTAATGGTCTCAATACTGCGCAATACTCATTCTAAAATTACGCTGAATCTCATACTTAAAATTATTCATAGCGTAAACCTCAGTATGCCCAATATAGAATAAAATAAAAATTATTCCCTAGATGAACCCTCAGATGCTAATCCTGTATAAATAATATAAAAAATAAGAAGAGAACCCGTAAATTATTATCCTGTATGAATTGTTTAGGAAAAAAGGGAATTTAAGCCACATGATAAGTAGCAACTAAAATATTTTTCGTGTATGAAACTTAAGGGACTTGATAACAATATACGTACAATGGATCTAAATTGCATAACTGAAACACTAAAAATTCTTAAAGGATTAAATATGGGGCTTTGCTTAGGGATAATTTCATGAAAACACGATTTTATTGGAATTTAAAGGTTTGATAGAGGTATGGTCATGGATTACTTTCATATAGGCACTCATTCATTATGGTATGATTATTTTATAAAACAATAGTTTAAACATTATATACTACCAAAATTAACTATTGAAGATTCTAAGTTTGTTCTCAATACCCGATATCCGCTGCCCGTAGAAACACGTCAGATAAGAAGGCGGACATAGACGTAAGAATTCTCATACTCTTCGCCGTAATTTGATCTTTAATTGATATTTTCTAAACGCGAATTTTCCAACACGAAACGCGAAAGTTGATTGTCTCAAAAAGTATTATTAAGGATCAAGTCCCCATCAGTTTTAATTAAAAATTTTTTAACGAATAAGCCAATTTTAACAGTGACAAGTCAAATTTATATAATTTATATTTCATTCACTTATACACCATAGGGCAACCTACACACATACCATGTCACTTAATGGGTTTAAAATTCCATTACAGGAACAAAAACTTGAAATCAATACACCATTCAGTAAGAATAGTAATAAGATAACCACTCCTCCAGAAACTTCGATTCCGATATCAAAGAATTATATGATAAGCCATTATGGTAACACAAATATAATGGTCGATGAAAATGATCATATTAATACTAATTTAACTATTGAAACTCCTATTAGAACCTATGATATAAATTCAAAGAATCTTTTATTATCACCAGCGTTTTCATCACCCCAAAGTACTTTCTTAAAGCAACAAAATCATAATATTAATCATCAAAACCATAATGTTAATAATTATTTTAGTCTGCTTAATCAACAAACTCAACCAACTATTGGAATTAATGATTTAGAAAAGACCAAAAAAGCTAGAAAGACCAAACCAAAGAAATCTTTTGATTTCGAATCAAGTGATAAACCTCCTTATAGTTATGCTACTTTAATTGGTTTATCGATATTATCTCATCCTGATAAAAGATTAACTTTATCATCAATTTATCTGTGGATTAGTGATACTTTTAAATACTATAAAAGAGAAGACGTTGGATGGCAGAATTCCATTCGTCATAATTTATCCTTAAATAAAGCTTTTGTAAAAGGTGAAAAATCAAAGGATGGTAAAGGTCATTTTTGGTGTATTCAGGAAGGATATGAAGATCAATTTTTAAAACTGAGAAGTAATAAAAATGGTAGTTATCAAGAAATAATGGATCAAATAAATCAAAGAAAATCATCAATTAATTCCTTACCTTCATCACCAAATTATTATGACGCTTCTCAATCTAATACAACTGTTAATGATGACGAAGATCAAGAAGAACATACTCAAGTTGATGGTTCATTTAATGTTGATGATAGTTTTGAACAATATTCAAATAAACGTCAAAAATTGGGTGAACCGTTCATTAATTCAACTCCAAAACAAGAAATTAAATCCTTACCTTCGACTTTTGATCTTATAAATAGTACACCAAGACTTATTATAACAGAATCACCAAACAAAGCATTAACTGCAGGAAAGAATTTAACTTTTACATCATCATTTAGTTGTAATTCAAATTTAGAATTGAGTCCTGTTAGACCCAATGAAACCGGTCCTTTATTAGAACCTTTAACTCCTGGGAAAATTTATAAAGCTGGTGCTGTAAATCATCATTTATCATTGAATTATCAAGCTACAAATTTATTCTCTAATCATACAGCAAAATCAACGTTAATACAACCTGAAACAACACCATCATCAGCCAATAAAACCAATTTGGTTGTTAATTATGGCCATCAAAGATCAAGTTCGATTCATAAGACTCCAAAAGCTGCTATTAAAACTCCAATAAGAATCTTGAAAACTCCTCAGAATTCAGCTAAAAAGTTTTGGAATTCACCAAATTATTTGGATGATTTCTATCATTCACCTTTGGTAACCAGTAGCTCAGCTTTGCATTCTTATGATGACGATGACATGATTTTAAGAGCATTTGAAAGTCCTGCAAATAATTTAAAAAGACCATTTGAAAAATTACACGAAAGGAAACTTTCGAATTCTTTAACCAACTCAATTATTGATAGGGAAGGGAATTAAAATGGTAAGGACTATTAATGATAATTTTTGGGATAATTAGGCGATTTGGGATTATGGATGGTAATGTATGATTAGTTTTTTTGTGTATTATATAGTGTAAAATAGTTTTTAGAATAATATTTTCTTTTTCATTTCAGTCTTTACTTGAACATCCTTTACATCCACAAGTAACACATTCAACTACTCTTTGATCATCTTTTGCTTCTAAGGTATCTTTATCAACTCTGCAGATACAAACAGTATTAAAATTGGTATTTTGTTTCATAATACAATTCAAACAACACAATTTTTCGTACCCTTTCTTCTTCCATTTCGCTATAAGTTCTTGATTGCAATATTTCTGTTTTAATAACCATTCATATAGGTCTTTATCTATTAGTTTCCTGTCATAGTACATAGAATAGATATATCTTGAAATCTGATGATTAATTTGAATAATGCTCCATAATTTCTTATCATTAGACGTCTGTGCTGATTTGAGTTTGGAAAGTAATTTATTTAGGGTGGGTTCGATTTTTTCATAACCTTGTGGAGGTTTACCACCTCTTTTACTTGATTTAGTCTTAGGCATTGATAAAAAAAAACAACAGATGAGAAAAAAACGACATCGGCAGGATTCGAACCTGCGCGGGTGAAACCCATTGCATAACTCAAACTTAAGTGGATTCGAGTGCAACGCTTTAACCTCTCAGCCACGATGCCAAAGTACCAAAATTTGCGGCTAGCCGAGGATAAGCGTGGGAAAAGTTTGAAAAAATTGGTAAAGACACGATTTTGTTTCAAAAACATTACTGGACAATATGAAGCTATTAGCTTACATAAAAAGTTCGATGAAAATAAACACTTGATAACATTCAATTCTAGCCCATCCCATCTCGTCCAAATAAAGATTTGCAAATACTTCTATTGTAAAATTAATAAAAATAAGAATGGTAGAAAATAGCAGTGCCTGAAAAGTTCCTCATGATTATGAACAAAGGAACCAGGGTGAAATTGCCATTCCCAATTCATAATAAAAGAAATTTTATTAACATAAAAATTACCTTCAGATCTCAAGAAACTAAGAATTGACTTCTTACGATCTTATTACTCACAGCTCTAATGTACACAGTAACAGAAAGCTTAAAAACGGAAATATGTTTAAGTGGCATTTGACACTTGCTAAAGCCTTACAGGGCCTTGTATAATATTTCATGTATGTTTTGAGTAGCGCACCTTTGTGATTCGGATGTCGCATTTGTTAACTTTCAGGCATATATCTGATATCCTATGGTCATAAATATGAATGGCTTACGATTGAGTTTAAAGTTATAATATAAGTATATGGTGTAGAAACATTTAAAGGACGGTCCATGGCTAGGGCTCACTAGTTTTACTGCGAAATGAAGCAAATCCTACGACCTAAAAAACTCGTAAGATAGAAGTAATATCCTTGGCTTGAAGTTAAAATGTCGTTGAGGTAAGCAGATGGACTATTTCTCTAAACAGGCAGAGAAGTAATACTATTCTCTATGTTTTCAATGAAAGTTAGATTTGCAGCCTCTATGATTCTTGAGCTGAGAGAATCCTTTGGAAGAGGTTTCTTGCTCTTTAGTCTACTCTTAAACTTGCACCAAAATGTTCATCCACTCTTAGCACCAAAATGTTCAATTCAGGTGAGAAGCAATATCTTCATTCTTGTAGATGCTTGAGTTATACATAACAAAAGTTTGTCAATGAAGGGCATACATCTAATATCCACTAAATCAAAGCAAAAGCTGTTTAAAGGCAAATCATTTATATTCTATTGAGTGAACTACTTACTACCCAGTGTTTTTTGCATTTTAGATTGCATACCAACGACATCCCATTTAAACAGGCGCGGCTAACAAGTGGCATTGACAGTAGTAGAAAATGGTTCATTACCCTGTTCTAATGATTATACTAGAACCTTTTAAATTCGACACCCCTTATGAAATTGACCTCAGATACGACACGAGTTTCCAAATTCGGACAAAATCTTAAGTTTCAGCTTTATTCACTGAAGAATGCTGAAAAATTCTTTTTGTAAAAGGAACGTCGCATTACGTAATTGTTATGATGCAAAAAAAAAGTACGGTGCTTTTTTTCTTCAAATCGATCCAAAGAGCAAACCAATTATTCACCCTTATCGATAAGGTCAAAAGCCTCTGCAATCAGTTAATTTATAATGGCAACCGATACCAATACATCATCATCAGCGGTTGTATCCTCATTAGTAGCCAATTTATTATTATGTGGTATTTTTGTAGGAAGTTTCATATTATTGAGACTTAAGTTCAAAAGAATCTATTCACCAGTAGCATCCTTAGATATTGTTCCAGAAGAGAAAAGACCACGAGAATTACCTAAAGATCCATTTTCATGGATTTTTATTATGTTGACCAGAAAAAATAGTCAAATTATTCAATATGCTGGATTAGATGGCTACTTCTTCTTAAGATACATTTTCATTCTTGGTCTTATTTTCATCTTCGGTATTCTGACTTACACTGTATTATTACCTGTTAATGCAACTGATGGTCCTAATAAAGGGTTCGATAGGTTATCAATTGCTAACGTTTTTCATCATGAGAGATATTATGCTCATGTTTTCATAGGATGGGCTTTCTATGGAACTATCATATTTGTTATTTACAGAGAATTATTTTATTATAATTCTTTAAGATTAGCAGCTTTGAGTTCTCCCAAATATGCTGAAAAACTTAGTGCTAGAACTGTTTTGTTTCAATCCGTTCCTGACTCCATGCTAGATGAGAAGCAATTTTTCAAATTATTCAATGGGGTCAAAAGAGTCTACGTTGCCAGAAATTTAAGAAAATTAAGTGCTAAAGTTAGACAAAGAGACGGGTTAATTAACAAATTAGAAGCTGCGGAAAATAAATTATTAAAAACTGCTTATAAGTTTAAACTTAAAGCTGAAAAGAAAGGTCAACCAATTGAAGGTGATAATATCGATGATTATGTCCCAGAAAATAAAAGACCCAAGTTCAAACCTGAAGGAGGACTCTTTGGTAAAAAAGTTGATACTATTAAATATTGTTTACAAGAAATTCCAAAAATTGAAAAAGAAGTTAGAAAACTTCAAAAGATTTATAGAACTGCTAGACCTAAGAATTCTTTATTTGTGGAATTTGAAAATCAATATTTAGCTCAAATAGCTATGCAAACTACTGTTCATCATAACCCATTAAGAGTTTTACCAGTTGCAACTGGAGTTGAAATTGGTGATGTCATTTGGAGTAATACCAGAATCTTTTGGTGGGAAAGAACAGTCAGAGAAGTCATTGCTGTCGCTGCTGTAGTTGCATTAATTGTTTTATGGGCCATTCCTGTTGCATTTGTGGGTGTTATTTCTAACCTTACATACTTAACTGATAAATTACATTGGTTAAGATGGGTCTATCGTTTACCTCCTCAATTATTAGGTCTTATTACTGGTTTATTACCAACAGTTCTATTATCAATCTTATTATCACTTTTACCAATCTTTATTAGAGGTATGGCAACTGTAGCAGGTGCACCAACTAGTCAAAAAGTTGAGATGTATACACAAAATGCTTATTATGGATTTTTGGTTGTTAATTCTTTCATTGTTATTACTTTAGCATCTTCAGCTACTTCAGTAGTTACTCAAATTATTGATGAACCAACCAGTGCCTTGAGTTTATTAGCCAATAATTTACCAAAAGCTTCAAATTTCTTCATTTCCTATATCATTTTACAAGGTTTGGGTATTACCGGTTCAGGTTTATTCCAAGTTGTTGGTCTTTTCTTATACTACATTTTAGGAGCTATCTTAGATAAAACATTAAGAAAGAAATGGGCTAGATATACTGGATTAGGTACAATGGCTTATGGTACTACATTCCCAGTTTATACTAATTTAGCTACTATTGTTTTAGCTTATTCAATAATTTCACCATTAATCTTAGCATTTGGTGCCTTTGCCTTTGTTTTAGTTTTCATTGCATTCTCGTATAATTTAACATATGTATTTGTTGAAGGTAGTGATAACAGAGGTATGCATTATCCTAGAGCCTTATTTCAAACGTTTACTGGTATTTACCTTGGACAAGTTTGTTTATTAGGTATTTTTGTTGTTGGTAAAGGATGGGGTCCAATTGTCTTACAAGCAATAGGATTAGCCTTTACAGTTTTCAGTCATATTACCCTTAATAAATCATTTGATAACTTACTTAAGGTTGTTCCAGTTGATGTTATGAGACCTTTAGATGGTGTTAGTATTACTCCATCATTCAATGGAGTTACTGACTATAAACATAAAGTTTTAGATAGAAAAACCAAAAATCTTGAAGTTGAAGAACGTACTAATTTGAATACTGCCATTAATGAAGATGCCAGTATTAATGATCAAATTAAACAAGATATTGCTAATGAAGATATTGAAATGAATCAAAGTGAAGCCAATTCTATTGTACCATTATTAGCAGACCGTGATTTCAAGACTTTAGAATCAAATAATATCTTACTTCACTTTATTAGACCTGATGTTTTCCTTAACTTTAGACATGCTTACAAAGAGTTACCTGCAGTTTACAACATAGCACCAGAACAAGTTGATGATAAGCATGCTTATAATAATCCTATAATTGCTGCTAGACCTGCAACTGTATGGATTCCAAAGGATCCTATGGGATTATCTAAAGTTGAGATTGAAAATGCTAAGGGATCAATTAATATGAGTGATGACAACTCTGAATTTACTGAGAAGGGGGCCATTAAATTTACGGGAGCACCACCATCATAGATTTATAATCATCAGGAAGTTTTTATTGAATCTTTTTACTGATTATAAATACATAACACCCAATCATTGTCAACCATCCCCTCAATCATTAATCGACACATATATAAGAGTTTATAGGATTCTTGGTTTTTAATAGACAAGTTTAAATATATTTTATAGGGTTCAAGGGCCATATTTTATATGCATTCTGTGTTAGTAGTTGATATATTTGAGTGTCAATTGTAGATTACACATACATAAGGTTTTTGTAACTTTGTTTGTACACAGTCTGGAGTATCATAAGATCCACAAAGGATTATAAGATCCACAAAGGATTATAAGATCCATAAGGATTATAAGATCCACAAAGATAAAAGAAATGAACAAAAAATTCAAACCTCCCTACCGCTCCCCAACCCTACTCTCAGTAATATCCCACGGAAATCTGGTTTCATTGTATGCTCGGCACATGAAATCACCGGCCATGATAAATGTTATCAGAAGAATGAACATAAATAATTCGACCGCTTATAAAAGATTATTATTAACACAAAACCATTTATCAGGTACCAAAAATCATTATTCTACGGATTCTAAATATTCTAAAGCCACTAACGGTTCTAAATTCTCCCCCAGTTATCAACAGTATTTAATAAAAGATAATAAAGTCCAATCATATTTCCATGATGTTCCTTTAAATTTAAACACAACAAATGCTACTGCTAATATGGTAGTAGAGATCCCACGATGGTCAAATGCTAAATTTGAAATCAATACAAAATTACCTGGTAACCCTATAACACAAGATGTGAAGAAAGATAAAGTCAGGTTTGTAAAGAATTTATTCCCATTTCATGGATATATTCATAATTATGGAGCTTTCCCTCAAACCTGGGAAGATATCACCAATAGTAATGGGGAATTGAATCTTTTTGGTGATAATGATCCTTTAGATGTAGTGGAAATTGGTTCTCAAGTATATAACACAGGTGATATAATAACTGTAAAGATCTTGGGATCTTTAGCATTAATAGATGATGGAGAATTAGATTGGAAAGTATTTGTAATCAATTCCAAAGACCCAATAGCTAATGAATTGAATGATATTCATGATATTGAACGTATATGTCCTAACCTATTAAACGCTACAAGAGACTGGTTTAGAGATTATAAAATACCTGATGGAAAATCACAAAATCATTTTGCATTCAATGGGGAATTTAAAAATAGAAATTATACGTTGGATTTAATTCAAGAGAATCATCATGCTTGGAATAAATTAATTCATAATCAAATTGAAAAGTCTGATAAATTACCTACCATTGTTAATACTACTGTAGATACTTCACCGGAGTTTATTAGTAAATATGAAATTTCAGTTCTCCAACCCCAACCTGAAACAGAGTTACCATCAGATGTAAATACTTCATATTTTATTTAATAATTGTAATATACCTATTATTGGTCCTATCTATCTCAGATTACTCTGGTCAGATTACTCTTCTCTCGATGTCATATTATTCTACTGTCTGCTCTATTGTGTCAACTGTGTATACTCACATTGTATCCACTGTATACTGTCTCATTACTCTACTGTCTACTGTCTTCTTACTCTACTGCCTACGCTCACATTACTCTACTGCCTGCTTCCATTATTCTTCTCTCTACGCTCACTGTGTCTACATATAGAAAATACGCAAAAAATTGAGAAATAAACATCGACATTACACTCACTGTAACACACTTCTTGTCAATATGCCAGAAGTTAAAGGCAAGGTTAAACTTAAACCTGACCAACCTACACAATTATGGAAATTCTCCAATGCTATATCCCTTATAGTTAACTGTGATGAAGATTTTTCCAATTCTTTAGATGAATTTTTATTATTACATAGACTGATCATAAGTGATGCCAACCCATTATACAAATCCGACCCAAATGTTAAAGACCTTAATGATACAAAGGAAATAAGTTTACATGGAATCTTATATACTGAAATCACTACTACTAATGTCCAAGATTCAGCTAAGTTGAGTAAACTTTTACATATAGATCAAAAAGAATGTTTGAGAGTCATCAGTCAAGTATGTAAGAAGGTACCAGAGAAAAAAATCATTGATCTTGAAACTTCGAAAATAAAATTACCTGATGATAGAGAAAACACCAATGAACAACAGAGACTTGTTTTATACGCAACAGCTATCCTTAAAGAAAGAAGAACGGTGATAGAATGTGCCTTGGAATTATTAAATAAGAAATTAGATACTGCAGCAAGTTCAGTAATACAAAACTTGGGTAAAGATCTTTTCTTATCCCATGATTATATCAACGGTTTAATTAATACTTTAAGAATCATCACCACATCTTTAACAACAAGACAATCAGCCATAAATGGCTTATTTGATGAGATTTATTATAGAGAATCGTTTCTTTATATCAGCTCATTATTAAAGGTTTTAGTTGAAGTTACATTTCAAAATTCAAATACAATTTCTGTGGATATTATACTAAATTGGTTTAAATTAGTTAGTGAACTTGATTTATCAGTACAGGAGAAAGAAGCATCTGAATTGATTGATGCATTAATAAATATCGTATCAGTTTCGTTATTAGATTTAGAGGAAGTCAATACAAAAGTCATGTCAGATGCTAAAGCATTCAAAGAAATAAATGATATTATCACCACCACCTCAAACCCTATAATACTGTATTCATGGTTGATAATAATCTTAAGGAAATCATTAATCTTGAGTGACAATAATGATTCAAATTTCACTAGTATTATACTGACAGATGAAATAGATAAATCCATCAATTATTTAAGTGTAAAGTGTAAAGAACTCAACGTTTTTGAAGAAATTGATAAAGTTAATAATTTGGTTAAATTTGATAATTTATATCCAGCAGTTTTATCCAGTTTAATCATAGCATCAATGCCTTTAATAACATTAACATCTGAAATTGCTTCAACTATTCATAATGTTATAGTAAGCTGTCCAAATGTTATCATTGAAAAATTCTTTTCAAATCCAGCTACCATTGATGCTATAATTGTATCCAGAGCTAAATTCCCTTACTCATTAACTCCATTTTTAAAATTATCTTCCATCAATGGAGAAGTAGCATTTAATGAATTCAAAGAATTAAAGTCTTATATGAGTGAATTCCATAAAGATGAATTCAACACTTTGTCAATTATTGATGATGAAAACACTGAGCTTGTTAAAACCACACAATTAATCGACGTTTATCCACCTTATGAAATCAATAAGAAATTATCATTACTAATAAATCATGACACCAAGGCTAAAATCTTACCAGGGTTCAATAATAATGTCCTTGTTACGTTTTTATATAAGTTCAATGGATTTGCATTTTTAGGAAGAATTTTACAAAATTTGTCAAATGGTTATAATTCACAAGATCAAGAAAAGATCACATTAATTGTTGATATTTGTACTTTATTGAAATCAATTCTAAAGGATCAAAAAGATGGTAATTATCTTATTGACACTTTATCAGCATATACTGACAACTCAGATGTCATTGAAATCATCTTGAGATTATTAGAACAAGGATTACATTCAAGAAATATTCAAGTTTCTAAAGCTATCACTGATTTGCTCTATTATTTGAGTCCTTTGATTTCTGATAGAATTTGGAATTATTTATTGAATTCCATCTTATTAACTGATGATGGCCAAGAAGGTTATATATCAGTATTATTCAATAATGTCGAGATGATTCATGGTGATTATAGTTTCACTATATCGTTTATAAAGTTCACTGAAGTGTTGGCTCACGATTGTCTTAATTTAAAATCCAAAGTAGCATTAGCTACAAAATCCAAAGTGTTAGCCCAATGTATTAATCATCTTATATTGGTATTCGAAACATTTGTTCATTGTAAATTCAATGATGCCTGTCAAAAAATGGAATTGGGGGTATTGATCTTGGATACTTTCTCAAATATCTTGACCATGGTATATGGTTTACAACAAACTGGAAAACATCAAGTTAACCAGGCATTCATTGAATCAGCTAAGAATATTCTTGATTCATTCTTATTGAATGTAGATTCTAGAACTTCATATCCTTTACTTGTGTTGATAGACTCATTAGAATATCAAATCAATTTGTATGAGTTGAAGGATACCACTGATTATTTATATAGTTCATGGATTTCAAGTGTTTTAGAATTCAGTGAATTGATTATTAACATTAGAAGTTCCATTGATTATCCACCATCATCATTTGAAACAAATATTTTCAGTAAATTGCCGGTACTTGTGAAGACTTATGCTACTACAAAGTTCCGTAAGAATGTGTTGGATTTAATGACTACTCTTACTAATGGTACATGGCCAGAGTCTCTGAAGCCATCGTTATTATCTCACTTGGGTAGAAATAACAGTCAAATGTTATTGAATTCTTTAATATCAGATTTAGATAATGATTTCGATGATTATAGTATAAAAGTATCCATCTATGATTTCATATCAGCTGTGATGAAAGGTAAACAAGAAGGGTTAAGTGTCTCATTATTAGGAATAGGTGATATTGTTTCTAATTTAACTAGTAAAACTGAAAGTGATCAATCTTTAATAAAAGTTCTTAAGAAGAATATTAAGAATATTGAATACTATCCTGATTCAGTTGGACTTCATTTAGTTGATTCTATGGGATTAGTTATCAATTCTTGGAGCTCCTTACATAGTTTGACAGGAGATGAAGAATTTATCGATGAATTGATCAATAAAATCAAACAACCGATTAACTTCCAACCTAAAACTGTTGATGAATATATTGGCAATTGTTATAAATTGAAATTATTATCAAAGATTGCTGAACTTTTAGCAGTTTACTTATTTTCCACAAAGAAATATAATAAGAAAGTTGGGGAATTCCTTATAGAATTCAAGAATTCCATGGAGACATTCTTTACATTAAAATCATACCATAATAGACTCCATAGTGATATTGAAAGTGATTTTAAAACCAATTTCAATCCTTTGACCATTTCAGATTTCAGATGTTCATTAATCAAAAGGAACAGATTTGGTGTCCATACTATTTATAATTTAAGTATCATGGATGGAATGTTCAAATCTAATGGTAACTGGAATCAATTGAGAGCAAAAATCATTGCTGCTTCTGTAGAGTTACAATATTTAAGTGTTCAAGTAGATGTTGCCAAATCATTAAGTGCTTTAATCACAGCTATCTGTAAGAAAGATCCTAAGATTATAAATGTTGATTTCATTGATTTCTGTAATCATTTATTGAGAACCAATATCAATGAAGGGTTACCTGCTGAATTTTTTGAAGATTTATATCATACCAGGGTCCAATTGGCATTTTTCATCACTTATAATTTATATAATTTATCAACAAGTGATACCAACAAGACATTTGAATTATTAAAGACGTGTTCGGAATTACTTAAATCTGATAGTATGGATTTCATTAATAATCTCGCTAATAGTACCGGGTATTATAGATCACTATTAAGAATCATTTACTGTTCATTATCCTCGATTAAGAATGAAACTGCACTTATCATTGAGTATTTCAATATTTTCAAATGGTTATTTGATATTATTATCAATAAAGGTACAAGGGTTTTAATTATCTCCATACAAAATGACATTTATCTTTCCAAGACCAATAAAGAACACGATTCTTCTAAAGTTAATGAGAAAATTGAAGACGTCTTATTGATCTTATCGATTTTAAAAGTTTTTGTTGAGTTTAAAATATCCACCAATAACCAATTTGAAATCGGTAAAACCGTTGAAGAAAATGGGTTGGTCAAATCTTTATTAGACCTTTATTCATTCTCCCATTTAGTTGAAATTGAAGGAGAATTTGTTCTTGCACAATTCAGTTTAATGTTTATACAAGAATTGATGAAATTTGAATTAATTGCTAAACAATTAATCGATGGAGGATTATTCGTTGTATTAACCAATAGTCATATTTCCAATACAATTAAAAATGGTGATGTTAATATTATATCTAGTCCAAGGTATCATCGTATTTGGACCAATGGTATATTACCAATTTTTATCTTTACCTTGTCAAACTTAGGTCCAAGCTTATTACCAGAAGTGTGTTTTGCCTTAGGTAACTTCAAGAAACAAATTGAAACATGTATTGATAGCTGGTCAAAGGATTCATCCACAATTAGAATCACTACGGCTACTACTAATGAAACAAGTCAATTATTAATCTTATTGACTTTATTTAAAAATTATAATATTGAAGCATTCCTTGGTATAGATACTTCGGAATTAAATATTGATGTACCGGTGTTACCTGGACTTGATTCTGAAACCAAAAGAGAAGATTTCATGGATAATATAAGTAATTTACTTAAACATCCAAAGTTTTTAACTTCAAGGATATTACCAAGTTCAATTGAAGAACAAAGGATTATTGAAGCAGGTGGTGGCGGGTTCAATAAATTTGTGAGTAGTTTAATTGAGGAGATTACTTCATTGAAGGAGTATTTGTAGGGACTTCATGGGTGTGTAGGTGATTTGTAGGGTCTTCATGGATGTGTAGGTGATTCATTTGAAGATGATTCATTTGAAAGTAATTCATGAGTAAATAAGTAAATATAAATATAATAGATAACACGATGTATCTCAAACCATCTAAATTCGGCCATAAAATTATTTCTACCATACAATTACCTAACATAAATAGTCCATACCATAGTTTACTACCACATTCATGGAATTGTCATCATAAAATACACTATAGCCACCCTCTGACTCCAAAGAAGACCTCATAAACCACAACCCCGTATAAACCATAAAACCGTTTATCTATACGACGCGAAAATTTTCATTATGAACCAACCTTTCTTTATAAGTGCTCCAGGTAAAGTCATTGTCTATGGAGAACATTCTGTGGTCTATGGTAAGCCTGCCATTGCTGCTGCTTTAAGTTTAAGAGCTTACTTATTGGTAACTCCTAGCGAAGACCCTGATATCATACGATTGGAATTTCCTGATATAGAGTTATCAGTATCATGGAATAGAAATGATATACCATTTGATGAAATCAAGCCATTTATAAATTATGATGATCATGGTAACTTAAAATGTACAAAAGAATTAGTTCCTGAAATTATTGATAAATTATCTAACAATTTGATTGGTCTTGAATCAACTTTCCATTATACTTCATGTCTTTCGTTTTTGTATTTATATGTGCATTTAGCTTCGAAACAAATTCCTGGTAAAACTTATTGTGTAAGATCCACTGTTCCTATTGGTGCAGGTTTAGGATCTTCTGCTTGTATCACTGTTTGTATGTCTACAGCCTTAGGATTATTAGGTGGACATATTAAAAAACCAACATTTAAGTTATCTGATAAAGTTACTGCTAAAGATGTTGAAGAATTAAATTTCATTGATGATTGGTCTTTTATTGGAGAAAAAACTTTCCATGGAAACCCTTCAGGAATTGATAATGCGGTTGCAACTCATGGTGGTGCTGTTATGTATCAAAGAAAGACTCAACCTTCAAAACCTTCAATTAGAACTACTATGAGAAATTTCCCTCCACTTAAATTATTATTAACTAATTCAAAAATTCCTCGTAGTACTGCTACTTTAGTTAGTAATGTTTCCAAGACTAATAACGAGTATCCTAATGTTATTGGCCCAGTTTTAGATGCTATGGGAGAAGTAGCTACATCAGCTTATCAACAAATGATTAAACCAGTCTTTGATGAAGAAAGTAAGCGTGCTTTATATGATTTAGTAACGATAAATCATGGATTATTAGTAGCTATAGGAGTATCACATCCAGCTTTAGAAGAAATTAAAAGTATTGGTGATTTAAATAATCTTGGTGTTACTAAATTAACTGGTGCTGGAGGTGGTGGTTGTGCTATTACCTTATTGAAAGACGAAGTAGATGAACTGAAAATTCAAGAAGCTATTGAAGTATTCAAGACCAAAGGGTTTGAATCCTATGAGACTTCATTAGGTGGTAAAGGTGTTGGAGCATTATTTTATGATGATGATCATAGTGAAGATGTATTTGATTTAAAGGCATTTACAAGTTATGAAACTAGAGAAGCGATTGAGAACAAATTACATATAAATGAGATAGATGGGTGGACTTTTTGGTAGATGCAATTGGTTCAGATCAAGAAGTTAATAAAAGTATAATAATTAATAGAGTAAATTGAGTATAAATTCTAATAGCTTACTATTTAATATATATTCTAACAACTCACTATTTTATATCTAATCTAATACCTATATACATATATTCTAAATACCTCTATTAAATTCTAACTGTTCAATAATATCACCATTCTTGTCCTTCAAATTTTGAAACTCAACCTCTAATGAACTTACTGGTAAAGTTCTTCTTTGTGGAAAAACACCTAAAGCAAATGGTAAAGCAACTAAAGAAGTAGCAAAAATTAAACCAATATTTACTGCAATTCCTAAAGATTTTGGTTTACCCTTTAACCAATTTTTCTCTAATTTAGCGAGGATTAATGGTGGGATAACCATAATTGGAGTTGCATTGATAACTCTACTAGCAGCAGTTTCACCAACCGCATAGAAAGCAGCAGTCTTGGAAGTACCCTTTTCATTACCTTGTTTATCAAACACACTAATACCTTTCTTAAGTTCTTCACTTCTCATTAAGAATACATTAACAATACCAGCAGATACAACCGCAGCAAATGGTACTAATCTCCCCAAGATCATTCTAGTGTTTGGTTGTAAAGATTTAAGTTTTGGTACTATAGCATTCAAACCTAAAGCAACAGAACATGAAGCAGTTACTGCTAAAGAATAATTGGTAATGATTTGTTTAGTGGTCAAAGGATGTGATTTATTAGCATTGGCAGTATTAATGGCAACATTTAATGATTGGTTAGTTATTTGCCAAAATAAGGTCCCAACTGTACCTAAATTTGGTGTTAACATACCTGCTGTTACAACTAAATTTGATAAAACACAAGAACTCATTCTAAATGGCAATAAAACAGTTTCACCAGTATCAGGATGAATAGCAGAATCCAATACTTTTTTAGCTCTCCATAATTCTGGAGTCATTTGTGGTTTAACACCATTACGGTATTCCCAGATCATTGTTTTAGCAGTTTCAATATCTTTGGAAGTATTAAGTAACATAGTTGGGTCAGAGATTTCGGCACAATGTTTAACACGTCCCCAATAGGTAGACAAGTCATATTTGGAGCTTGGTAAAGGTACAGGACCTGGGATTGCTGAAGCCATTTACTATGAAAATTTTTATTCTCTCCGCATTCTGTCGCACCAAGTGTTAGGCTGCGTTGTGTCGTACCAAGTGTTAGGGCGCACTCTGTCGTACCAGTGTTAGGGCGCATTCTGTTGTGCCAAGTGTTAGACCGCATTTTAACCTTACGATACCTATACGAAAGATACCATCTTAAGTTTACACAAATAGAGGTAATAAAAAACAAAATTAACGAAAAATGAAAAAAATAACTACAACTTTAGGAATTGGAATTGATATACTTAAATTATCAAGATTTCATGAAATTATTAATAAGGATGGTAGAGGATTAGGATCAACTTTTGTAACTAGGTTAGGTAATAGAATTTTACATCCTATACATGAACTACCAGTTTTCACCTCAGTAATCGAAAAGAATAATAGTAAAGAGGCAGTTAGATATTTGGCAGGGAATTGGGCCATGAAGGAGGCAATTTATAAGACATTGGATGAACAGGATCAAAGGAAGTTTCAATTTAAAGAATGGTTTAAATTATATGATGAAAGGGGTAAACCTAATATAGCATGTGAACAATATGAAAAGAATGAAGAATTTTTATTAAGTATAAGTCATGATCAAGATATTTTAGTTGCAACTGTTTTAAGACAAGTAGTTGATTATTATGTTGAAAGAGAGGTTTCTAAAGATCAAGGTAGTTAGAGAATAGAGTCAAGAGAATCAACTAGATAAATATCAAACAGAGAAATATCAACAATAAGATACATTCTATTAAACATCTATTCCCATTCAACAGTAGCAGGAGGTTTAGAAGTAATATCATAAGTAACTCTTGCAACACCATCAACTTCATTAACAATTCTTGATGCAACATTCTTTAAGAATTTAGCTTCAAAAACATACCAATCAGCAGTCATAAAATCAACAGTTTCAATTGCTCTTAATGCAATAACTTGTTCATAAGTTCTTTGATCACCCATTACTCCAACAGATTTAACAGGTAATAAAGCAGCAAAAGCTTGACTGATTTCTTCATAAATACCAGCTTTTCTAATTTCTTCAATAAAGATAGCATCGGCTTCTCTAGCAATCTTTAATTGCTCTCTAGTAATTTCTCCTAAGACTCTGATAGCTAAACCTGGACCTGGGAATGGATGTCTCCATACTAAATCATGAGGAACACCTAATAATTCCCCTAAATGACGAACTTCATCTTTGAATAATTCTCTTAATGGTTCAATTAATTTTAATTTCATATCTTCTAATAAACCACCGACATTATGATGAGTTTTAATGGTTTGACTTGGTCCTTTGAAAGAAATAGATTCAATGACATCTGGGTATAAAGTACCTTGTAATAAATATTCAATTTCTTGACCACTCTTTGGGGTTATTTTAGCAGCTTCTTCTTCAAAAACGTGAATAAAAGTATTACCAATGATTTTTCTCTTCTTTTCTGGATCAGTAATACCCTTTAATCTGTCTAAGAATTTATCAGTAGCATCAACTACAGTTAAATTGATACCTAAACCTTCAGTTAAAGTCTTATAAACACTTTCAGTTTCATTCTTTCTCATTAAACCATTATCAACATAAATGGCATGGAATCTTTCACCAATAGCTTCATGTAAAATTTTAGCACCAACGGTAGAATCAACACCACCAGAAACCGCACCAATAACTTCAGCAGTTGGACCAACTAATTTTTTAATACGAGCAATTTCTGTATCAACGAAATTTTCCATAGACCAGTTGGAGTTAACTTTACAAATATCAATAGCAAAGTTCTTTAATAAAACTTTACCCTTGGCAGTATGAGTAACTTCAGGATGGAATTGAATACCGAAAATTTGATCAGTTTCATGAGCAATGGCAGCATATGGAGAATTATTAGAAGTAGCAACAATTTTATAACCAGTTGGTAAGGCATGTAATTTATCACCATGAGACATCCATACTTGAGAATGGTCAACGTCTTTGAAAAGAGCACATGAAGAATCTTCGACATTTAAAGTAGCAGGACCATATTCTCTTTTATCACCTCTGGCAACACCTTTACCATTAATCCAAGCTAATTCTTGCATACCATAACATATACCTAAAATTGGGACTCCCAATTTGAAGATATCGTGATCAACATGAGGACTTCCTTTTTCATAAACTGAATAAGGACCACCACTTAAAATGATACCTTTTGGAGTCCATGATAATTCAGAAATCTTTTGAGTACATGGTAACATTTCAGCATAAACGTTGAATTCTCTTAAACGACGAGTGATTAAATGGGAATATTGAGAACCAAAATCCAATACTAAAATAGTATCAAAGACTTTGGAAACTTCAACTGGGACATCTTCAATTTTAGTCATTATTGGGGGACAATTATTTGATATCAAAATTATTTTCAGGAGATGAGATGAGAAAAGTGAGTCAAATTTCTGAGTCAAATTTCTTAGGATAAAACCTTTGATTAACTAATGAAAAAAATGGCAATTACAACAAGAGAAAAAAATTTGAAGGATTGGTTACTAGTTATAAGAGATTATATATGGATTAGCGATGGAAGTTCCATCGGAACGATGATGAGCAAAACATTTTGAGTTATGCGGCTTATAATTGGGTGCTCCGCGGTGACACCAGTGTAACTGGTAGTACAGGAGATGGGTGAATAGTAGTGCGTTAGTAGTGCGATAGTAGTGCCAATAGTAGTGCGATAGTAGTGCCAATAGTAGTGCGGTAGTAGTGCGAGTGGGAATACGATTGGCACTAATATTCAATACTTCGTACCAGACTTACCACAAACGACAAACTAGCGACACTACACAAATAGCTGCAAAAAAACATCAACACTAAATTCCCATTAAAGATAAATATTTTCAAAACATAATTCATTCTGTAATATGAGATCACTACCACCTCCTAGAATTACTAGGAAAAGAAGATGGAGAAGATTTAAAAGAGCTATTAAATATTTCTTTACTCACGGTAAATTCTCAGACCCTGGTAATTATGATTACCATAGTAAGAATCAAAATATATCGAAAATCAAACAAGGAAGAATTACATCAAGGTTAAGAAGATCAAAGATGACTAAATCTGATGTGTTTTTAAGAACATCAACAAATGCTGGAATTAAAACTGCAAGTGTTTTAGGGAGACTCGCAAGTAATTCTATGCCACTTATGAGATCAAGTTCTAAGAACCTGTTGAATGTTCTGGTTAATTTTGGGAAGAAATAATAATATTTTTACCTAGTAAGGATATTTTATATGGTTTAATGGAAAAAGGGGAAATTCGGTTAGTTTGGTTATATATATGGTAAGGTGTAAGAATAATATATAAGGCTATAATAGGCTATAATGAGCTATAATGAGCTACAATAGGCTATAATGAGCTATAATAGGCTATAACGGTCAATTGATATTATAAAGAATTCGAACGAATATCAATCAACCCCTTAAACACAAACATAAAGTATTAACATGCAAAAAATCAAACAATCCCAACCTAACATTAAATGTCTAACTATTCCCATCTCATATTAATCCCACAACTGCGCGATGAGATGAGATAATTTTTCATACACTATGGACAAGAATCAAATTAAAATCAAATTCTTTACTAAGGAAGATGACTCTAGTATTCAAGTAAATGATACTCCATTATTTGTACCATCATCTTTAAAGAGATACGGGTTATCAGAAGTTGTCAACCATTTAATAGCCAATGAAAACCCCGATCATAAAATAATACCATTTGACTTTTTAATAGATGGGAAATTATTAAGAACTTCTATAGATGACTATTTAATTAAGAATGGGTTAAGTAATGAACTGTTCTTAACTTTAGAATATACCAAAGCTGTTTTACCGCCATCGTTTTTGGCTTCATTCAATAATAACGATTGGATCTCATCTATTGATACTGTACATACTAGTGGACAAGATAAAATCTTAAGTGGATCATATGATGGAGTTGTTAGAATTTATGATATGAGTGGAAATATAGAAAAACAATTTACTGGACATTCTAGTTCTATAAGGTCAGTAAAATGGATTAGTCCTACCAGATTAGTCAGTAGTGGTAATGATAGACAAATTAGATTATGGAAGAATCAAGAAGTTAATCAACCAGATGAAGAAGATGATGAAGAAGATGAACCTATTGAAGGTAAAACATTAGCATTATTAGAAGGTCATAAAGCTCCAGTTGTTTCCCTTGCAGTTAACCCAGAATCCAATCGTATTTTATCAGCATCTTATGATAATTCTATTGGATTATGGTCAACTATTTATAAAGAAATGAACAATATTGAGGTTTTGGGATATGATGAAAATGTAATATCTACAGCTTCTAAAAAGAGAAGAAAAATGGCCATTAAAGATTCAACTTTAAGACGTAAATCTCCATTATCGATTTTAACTAACCATAAACAACCAGTTGAAGATATTTGTTTTGATGGTAATGATAACTCTGTAAGTTATTCCGTATCACAAGATCATACAATTAAAACATGGGATTTGGTTACAGGAAAAGTTGTTGATACCAGAAGTACTGGGTTTGCATTATTATCAGTTTTACATAAAAACACCATGAATTTAATAATTACTGGTTCATCAGCCCGTCATATTAATTTACATGATCCAAGAGTTGGTTCTAATGAATTAATCAATTCTAAATTAACAGGACATTCCAATTTCGTGGTAGGATTATCTAACTGTGATTATAATGATAATATGTTTGCATCAGCATCTCATGATGGGTTAGTCAAAGTATGGGATATTAGGAGTTTGAATCCTTTATATACTATTACTAGAGAATCTGGTGATAAGAATTCTAAAGTATTTGATGTTTGCTGGGATAAGAATATTGGTATTATAAGTGGAGGACTGGATAAGAAGTTACAAATAAATAAGAATATATAGAGGAGGAGGTAGAAGGTGTATAGGTCCATAATATATGATAAAACATGACACAAAAATATATACATTATTACTTAGTATTCTAACGTTTCAGACACCATCCATTAACTCCATAATATCCCTGCCATAAACTCTCCTTATCTGTAACATAGGGGAAAAGTTTATCTTCATCTAAACTAGAATAAACATCCAAGTCGTTCCAACCCATTTTCTCCCTTAACACCTTCAATTCTTCCACATTCAACTCAACTTGAGGCGCACTGCCATACTTTAAAGGACCAATATTAATCCAATACTTATTCTTATAATTCTTGACCAATTCATTGATTGTATCAATATAATCCACCAAATTTTCAGCAGTATCCATAAAGAATACTGTGACTACTACAACATTATCGAAATCTTTAGGTGGTTCAAAAAATTTGAAATCATCTAACCACATATTTAATGTCTCAGGTTGTGAGACATTAGGCACTAAGATTGATCTGAATTGATTCTTCAATGTGGTGAAATTTGATAACGAATGTATATAAGGATAAAGCTCTAAACCTGAAATATCATTAGCATATATGAAATTATTGAATAAATACATCAACCCATTCAATTCAATTGAGTTCACATTATAACCTTGTTTACTTAGTTCATGAGGAATTCTACCAAGTCCCGAACCTGGCATTATAATTGTTGTGTTATCAATTTGCTTAGAAGCGATTTGATTCAAATTTTTCATTATATAATCACAAATTGGCGATAATTCCGGTGGCATAGAAATTTGATCCCAGTCTCTATTGAAATGACTTAAAGCCTCTATAACCTTAAATGAACTATTATCAATAAAATTCTTAATTAAATCAAAATCACTAAATTTTATATTATACTTTGACATGGTGAAATCCACTACTTTATTAAGGACTTTTTGATTCTGTCCCATTAATGATTCAATGGTATTTAATTTATCCAAATACCCAACTTCTTCACACAATTTCTGTTGTCTCCAACTCATAAGCTTGAATAACTTCCGTTTTTGGGATATATACTTTCTATTATTCACGGAATACAATTGTAATGATTTTATAGTAGATAAGATCTCTATTCTCGTATTATGGGGTAAATGATTGAACTCAGAAACATCCGTAGTCAATTGTCTGGTTAAGGAGGTTCGTATTTTAAATTTAAAAGCCTGATATGATGAAACGTTAATCATTTTACCAATTGAGTACGCAAGTATCAATAATGGGATTTTCGAATTAGGTAATAACTTTGATAAGATTATATACACTACTAAATTGAAGAATATCTGGATTATCCATTGAGGCATCTAAATACAGTAATTCGCACTAGCGTCAGGAATAGTATTGATCATACCACATATTTAAAGGTGAATTTTCCACGAATTAGTTTTTTGGAAAAGTTGTTTAGAGATCATTTTTGTCCAAATTTATACTTAGGTTATCAATTGAACACAAACTAGTGGTTAAATACCGGAAAATTCAGAACTTTAGTCAGTCAAAATGTCATTTAATTATGATGATATAGAACCAGTTCATTTGAATGAAGAACAACCTCAATTGTGTCAAATTTTATATGATGATGAATACAAATCAACTATGGGGATTCTTTTAGCCCTTATGCAAAAAAATGAATATAGTGAAAGAGCATTGGCTATGACGGAAGTTGGAATTTCTATCTTAGCTTCTCATTATAGTATTTGGAGTTATAGATTTGATATCATTTCTCATTTGAAGAAGGATTATTACGAAGAATTGGAATGGTTGGAATCAATTGCTCTTGATAATGAAAAGAATTATCAAATCTGGAATTATCGTCAATTGATAATTAAGCAAATTGATAATTATGACCCAATTAGAGAGTATCCAATTTTAAATGCAATGATTATGGAAGATACAAAGAATCATCATGTTTGGACTTATAGACATTGGTTAGTTGAAAAATTCGATTTATTCAAAGAACCAAAAGAATTAGAATTCATTGATAGTTTAATTGACGATGATGTTTATAATAATAGTGCATGGTCTCATAGGTTCTTTGTCAAGTTCAAAGATATTGGAAGTACTGAGATTGATGATGAATTGAATTATGTAATGGAAAAGATTAAATTAAGTCCACAAAATGAATCAAGTTGGAATTATTTATTAGGAATTTATCAAAAATTCGATATCCCAATGACTAAATTAGTTCCTTTCTTAGAAGAGTTTGTCAATTTAAACCAAACTTCTGATGATGATTTACAATTAATAAAATCCTCCATAGCTATGGAATTACTTGCAAAGGTTTATAATAATGAAAAGAGTTTAAAAATTTATGATTTACTTATTGAAAAATATGATCCAATCAGGAAGAATTATTGGAATTATTTGAAAACGACAATTGATGTTTGATTATTTTCTGGAAATGATGATTGATCTACGAGATCTTCTATTTTGATTTACTAGATAAAATTATTATATGATTATGAAGATTACTAATTCTCTTAATTTTTCGTAAGTTGATATGTTTATTAGTGGTATTTGTTATTACGGTTAGGGGACAATCTCTTGTGGGGGTTGTCTCCTATACGATGTGTTTAAATGTAGCGTATTTTCAAATGCCGTATCTTCAAATACCAATCCCCAATACCAATCTCCAATACCAATCTCCAAATACCTTATATCCAAATAAATATATCCAAATACCAATCTGCAAACACCTTATATCCAGATTCATATCTCCAAACACCCTATCTCCAAATCCCTACCCAATAAGATTCCTTACAGCATTGAACTACATAATAATAAAGTATATACAGTCTTTAACTGCTAATCATTGCATTAATATCTCCTTTGTGTCGCAAGGGTCTACATATACTATCAGCTTATCAAAGGAATGTTTTGAATACATCCCCTTTCAGTTATAGGGGAATTCTAGATGGCCCTAACCATCTGAAACATTCATACTAACAATCAGAATATCAGGTGGTTATAATATCACGTGGTTCAACATTCCTGATTGCAATGAGGCGTATAATCTCATTAGTATCTGCAATAACACTAAACTGCCATCACCTTTAAGCCTCCCTTCCCTTACCTCACATGGTCCTGGTACAGGGTCTATGGTGTGGTTATGGCGGTACATATCCTAACTCGTAGATAAAGTTGATGGCTGCGGAGAGCATCAAATGTTAAAGTTTAAATTTCATTCATAAAGGCGTACCTCAGAATCAAACTTTGTTCAGATGATAATCAAAATATTGCCAATAATTCTCTCAACAAACGAAGTTTAAAGTTTAAGCGATTGTTCAAAGCAATAGATGAAATTTTAGTGTTTAAGGGACTTAAAAAGGGTCGAAACTTATGGCTCAAGTTACCAAGGGTCAAAACTAAACAATGAACATGTACTGTGGAATTTAAAAAACTGCAACTTTTGCATAATTTCATGTTAAGGCTCAATCCATTGAGGTATTATCTCCGAGAACCAGATCTAAAGTGAGTGAACAATTTTCGATATTGAAAGAACATCTTGGCGTGCTAACTAGGAAATTATCATTCCCAGGACAGTAATTGCCAGAGCAATCACTTGAATAAGAAATTATAGTTACTAGTTATAGTTAAAAATATATAACAGTTAAGAAATAGAATAAAAACAGTTTCATTCTAATCAAACCTAGCCAAACCAACCCAAAGCAAAAGCACAAACTCTAAAGCCAAAACCAAGACAAAATAGGAGAATAATACTGCTCTTAGATAATCATGCTTGGGGTTGAACAATTCAGAATAAAGGGGCCACACCAGTTAGGGGGTCGATCTCCTTAACTTGGAAAAGTTAGTACTAAAAAAAACCATCCGAATATTGTCGCTAGGACGGCCGAGGCTTCGATTGGGGGGTGGAAGGTTAAATTACTGTAAGCAACATTACCAAAATGGTTAGGTTCTCGACGTAGCAAAAAAGTTACTAATTAGTAACTCCTTAGTAATGCATATCTAAAATCTTATAGGTGCAAGTTTTTCCAACCGTAAATCTAGAATCCTAGTAAAAAATGTCTCACAAGTTACTTAACCAATAACTAAAATGGCAAGGTAATGCCCTAACCTATGCACCTATAACGCACATGAAGATGTTGGATTTAATAGATTTGCAAACATTAGTTGTTTTTTTTTAAAGATAATTAAGCTTAAATCTACAATGTTCGAATCAGGCATTATTCCTATTGTTATATTGATTCCATTGGTGGTAAATTCCAATGTCCACTTATAGTAGTGCAACCTCAATACAAATGGTACTGCAGAAATTGTCGACATTTATGTCGTGACACCTTGACAATATAATAGGAGTTAAGTACCACTGCTGCATTCCTCTCAACGACACTGCATCTAATACACTGGATTTATAAGATTTGCATGCAGATAAACCTGACAGTAACAATGGCAAAGCTCTTAAAGGTAAATCGGTGGGACAACTACGGCCCTCCGGTGCGCCAAATCTTTACTTATTGCTTCCAAGCGAGCGGTTTAGAACCAAGGTCGATAAAAGATAGTATTTACTAGCGTATTTGAATTACCTCCTATATATTAATTAGTAAATCTAGTTCCTGGTTGTAACCATTCAAGGTTTATTCCATCATCGGAGCTGATGCTGCAAACCACGCCCTGAAAGACCATTTTTTGCTATAGCTTAGCCCTTCTTACATTGTTACTGTAGATTTTCTTTAGTCGCCCACTAAACAATAAAATATTTCACTTGATTTTCCCTTGACTTTTTTTTTTCTTTTTTTTTTTCGCTCAATAAAAAAAAAATCAAGCGAAAAATTATATATAAAGAATAATTCCATTTTCCGTTATTTTGGATTAACTTAAACCCATAGAGAATTCAAACACCCCACTGTAGTGTTACATTTTAATTAAGACACTAACCCACTGATATAAAAATTAATACAAATATCCTTATAAAAATCATCAAAAATATTTTGCGTTACCTCATCTGATACATAGCATTGATACATTCATTAGTGATTCAATCATTTTATTTTAACATATATTCAATCATTTAGCCTATACATTTAATGTCAGGACTTGGTATAGTGGTGGAAGAACAGTCACCTATCAAGGATGATATATTATTGCCACCTTTACCGAACGAAGAGGCGCTAGATAACAATTTGAAAAGTTTTAATTCAGTTGTATCATTAAACACCACATATTCAGAACTTGATGATGATTTAATCCTTCCTGAAGAAATTTCAGAAAATAGTATAAAATCAAATTCGAGTGGTGAAAAGAAACTTAATGATGAAATTGGTGATGTATTCTTCACTAATTCTAATAATTCCTTCTCTACTTATGAATTAGATAGTCCAAGTATAAACTTAGATAATAATCAATTATTCCCAACTTTATCCAATAATAGTGAAGGAAAAACCGAAACAAAAAATACTAGTCCTTTAAGAAGATTAAAGAGTTTGAAAAATACTATAAGAAAGTTATCATTAGGTAAATCAAGTACTCCTGCTACAACACCAATATTGGGGCCACCTTTAGCACCGCCTTTGGCATCAGGAAGCTTAACAGGAATTAATGAACGTCCTTTAGTTAGTCCTACTCAAAATCATCTTAAATCTTTATCACAAGATTCAAATAATTCCAAGATTTCTATGGAATCAAAATTAAAATCAACACCTTCAACACCTCCTCAATCAAGTTTTGCTTCTCCAATTATACTATCAGATAATTTGAAGTTTTTTGAAAATAATGTCGAGAAATTACAAAATAATTACCTTGAATTGTCCCATCTTAATCGTGATGAATTAGAGAAGGACGACAACTTAGCTAACTACTATAATTTTCTTTTGAACGAAAAAGTTAAAATTGAAGAAACTTACCATTTAACTAAATCAAGGTTAACGAAATCCGGATGGTGTTCCAATGATGATTTGAATAATTTAACTTTACAGAAAAAATTTCAACTTAACCAAATAGATTTAAAGTTGATTGAAATCAATGAAAAGTTAAACAAAAGGTCTTAGAGTTAATTGAATCCTTAAAGGTTCAAGTATGAGAGCCCGGTTAAGGGTGCCAGATCGGCTTGAATACTGACAGGTTCTTTTCCACTTTAAGTTTTATGTCTCTAACCGTTAGGTCTTCAGACATTAAATTCGTGCGGTGTCGGTTTGACAAAATCGGTCCGCTAAATTAATGAGTTATGATGTATATTATAGAATTAATAAATATGGGATTAATGATCGAGTTAATATTTTTTATAAAGCCCCAGCCTAATCATTGTATGGCACTAATCCTCCCACCAATCTCTGCCTAATTCGAATAGGAGATAATGTGCATAAGTCGTATGACGTGATGGAACCAATATTTTTTACCTACAGGCAAATCCGCTGCAAAAATGTCGTGTATCCTGCATGTGCCAAGGGTGAAAAATATTTTTATTTTTTTTATATGCGGCATAAAGATGTCCCCACTGAGTATGTGTTTGCAACGGTTGTCATAACCAACCATCAAACCGTTTTATTCGTCGAAGCGAATTTTCCCTTCGATCTAGCCACTCATAACGGCTCAGTTTTCATGGTCCAGTCCTTTGACAACTGCCGTACGTAGAAGTGTGTACCACGATAAAATCTTAAAGTCAAAATTATATGTCGTACGCTTACAGTACGCTTTTCTCCTATTTGAGAATATCTATCATATCGTACTACTTGGATCTGCTGAAACCTCCACATCAACGGAGTTAACTGGGTCCTCAATTGAGGTTCCGTCTTTACCACGGTGTTTATTCTCTGTTTCTTGTTTCTTTGCCAACCATTGATTTAAGTCTTGGGTTTTTTGTCGCTTGTGTAATGTCCTTTTATGTCTCCTGGAATTTAAATGGATTTGCCAATTTTCTTCTCCTACAGTGACTAACGGATTGCCGTTTGTGTCTTTACAGACGTCACATTCGTAATGTTTCCAATTTTTTTCACTATCTAATCTCTTATTACTATTGAAGGATGCCAAGGTTTCTGTGCTAGGAAATATATTAGAGTCTAAACCTTTAGGAATTTGTGCATCTTGAATTTGAGGTCCTTCTGCTAAAAATTTAGTGGTGATATCTATTCCTCTTTCGTTCACTTCTTTAGTCCAATTCCCTAAATCACTGGCATTCAATAAGTAAAGCTTCCCACCATTTTTATAATCGAATTTTGATTCTTTTAATAATTCTACCATTAATAATTTTTTGATCCATTTTATTTGATACTTGGCATATTGTCTGGTTCTTATCTTCATCCGTTCTATTCCTTCTTCAAGGGTTCCGGTGTTGGATAAATAAGGCAAGAATTCTTTAAACCCTATTACTTGATAAATACCTTTAGTAATATCCGGATCTGTTGCCTTTGTGTAGAAATCATAAAGTTCTTTAACTTCATCTAATGCCCCATTCTTAATCATATCATCAACTCTCGCATCCAAACGTTTACTTAAAATTTCATAATCACTATAGACCCAAAACATTATAGTATCATATATTAATGACAGTTGTTCGAATTCTTCAAGTTTTTGCTCTTTATAAAGATCACTAGGTTTTTGTCCCATAGTATACCATATTTCTAAAGCTCTTCTTAATTTCCTTTTATCTTGGGGATGAAACTTTTCAGCTATCTTTGGGTCATACTTTGTAAGTTCTTCAAAAATCTTTTCAACTGGTCCATCAAGGATTTCAGTTTGTTCTGATGTTAATTCATTAATATTCTTATCTTCAATAGTCTTATTCTTAAATAATAGTCGTTGTAAATAATAATGTGTACCACCAATTATGATGGGGATTTTATTCCTACTATGAATATCATTAATTGCTGCTGTAGCTTCTTGATGGAACCTATGAATGAAATATTCTTCTTCCCAATTAACATGATTAATAACATGATGCGGTATATTCTGTCTATCCTCAATTGGATGCTTATTAGTTATGATATCAAGTTTCTTATAAACTTGCATAGAATCTGCATTAATGATTTCTCCATTTACTCTTTTGGCTAATTCTATACTGAATTGGGATTTACCCACTCCTGTAGTTCCAACTATTGCAATTAATGGTTTCATTAGTGCCAGTCTCATCTCATCGCGCGGTGATACCGTGATGATGGTATCAGTGTGACCATTTACAGCGAAATGGTATGATGGTATCAGAGTTACTTAAGATTATAGAGAATTGATAGGGTGATTTTTGATCATGAAGAATTATTTATTATTCTAAATATTATACATTTTGTGTTTATTTATTTCCTTAATTTCGTGTACTATTTTCGAAGTGTCTACACGTTATCTTAAGTATGTTCAAAAATGTCTACACGTTATCTTAAGGTTTCTTCACAAATGTCTACACATTATCTTAAGGTTTCTTCACAACCGTGTCCACTATCATCCCAAAGAATGTCCACAAATTCCACATCCTCACCACCTGCTTAATTTCTGAGTAAACTGATTCTGTAATTCATTCAATTCTTGATTCAGTGGTGTATTACTATAAGGTATTGGTGATGGTACTATAGGCACGGGTGTAATAATTCTATTCGTAAATGGTTCACCATCTTCATCATCATCATCTTCATCATCATATTCTTCATAACTACTTACCACATTATTTGGCTGCGAAATTGGCTCTTCTCCTGGCAGTAATTTTAATTCCAAATCTCTTGCTTCCTCTCTACGTTTATTGATATATTCATCACATTCTTTAATGACTCTAATTCCCCTGGTCTTAAAATCATTATAAAACTTCTTAGCTTCATTGATATTGGTGATCAATTGTAAATAACGTGAATAAACATTTTCTAATACTTGTAAAGTATCTTTCCTTTCATCTATTCCTTGTGAGTCTTGCTTACGATTTTTGGTTTCAAACAAGGTATTCAACCTATCAATATCCTTTTCTAAATCAATTTGCTTTTGTTTCAGAATTTCAACAAATTCCAAATCTGGATTGAAGATCTTGAGATGTTTATTGAAAACCATCTCAAATGAAGTTTCGGTTACTTCTACATGTCCATAATTCTTCACCATTAACTTATACTCATCAATAAGTTTAGGTAGAATATTATTATCCTTGACCTTATTCTCTAGACTTCTTAAGAAGTTCTTCCTGGTTTCTTCTAAATCTTGAGTTTGGTTTATCAAGTCTCTAATATCATTTAAAATATCAGAAACCTCGGGATTCACCTTCTTCAAGATCGAATCAGGTATAAATTTACTTAAAGATTCAAACCCTCCCGCATACAATTGTAAATATTCTTTAATCTCATGATAGGCTGATAAGATTATATCATCAGCTTTATCAGCTTGACTTAAATATTCTCCCATACTTTTGACTTTTACATAGAACCCTTCAACATTCAAATCCTGAGTTCGGATCCATTTCGGACCATATTTGTCTTGGAAAAATTCATCTTCTTCTTTGTCGATAGTTAATCTTTGAAGACACCCTTCATAAATGTCTCGACAGTCTGATGATAATGTTAAGATATTATCATACAAATTTTCAATGGTTGTAGTGCCACCATATTTTATAATATCTTGACTATGAAGAATAATCAGTTCTGGGATATTTTCTGGCTTTTGTAAAGAATCAATCGATGCTGGTAATTGACGTTCAGTTAAAAAATGGTTCATCATTTTATTAAGAGCTTGTAATGGTTCTAAAATCTTCTTTAGAAGGAAATCATCCTGTCTTTCCTTATAAGCAATGCCATTCTGTATGATCAGATATGGTAAGAGATCTTTTAGAATTAATCTATCACTTTTTAAAGGGTTTGATAACTCTTCAATTTCTATAGTCTTGACCATAAATGCACCTTGAGTTATTGGTAATTCATTGGGAATTGGTTTATGATAAATTAAATCATTCTCTCTTTCAGCTGCTTTTAAAGTCAGTTCAACCATATCATTTAAACCTTTTAAATCTTCAATAATAAAGTCTTTAACATACCTTATATACTTTAAACCTTTACTACAGAACTCATAACTCTTCCTTAAGTAGGCAACCTGTTCACCAAATTTAGACTCTTCAAGCAGGATAATGGATAATCTATAATTAGAAGCACTAAGGAAATGATAATACTTCACATAACAATGATTTATATACTCTAATTTAATAAAGTCAGACTTATTACCATATTCAATACATTTCAGGTAAAGGTTGGAAGTTTCTATGGATAATTTCACCACTACAGTATTTTTCATATTGGAATTGATTGATTTTTGCCATATTGTCTCCTGTGCTTGGGCAAGCATCAAATATTTAAGAAACTGTAAACAATCAGTTGAAAATTCATCAATACTTACATTATCAACAGTAAGAAGTTCATTAAGTTTTTCAAAACATCCTGCAGCTATTTGGAAATAATTACAAATCCTCTTCATTCCTTCATCACTATGTCCATTTTCCCGAATAGCTAGTTGGGAATAAAGACTTCCTAATTGATATATTAAATTATACTGTTCAAATTTCAATGACCGTAGTCTATAAGGACCACTGGGTTTATACCCTAAAGTCCCAAACCATTCAAAGATTATGATTTCATTATTAAATTTCTTGGTTAATGTGACAACTTGTAAATAGTATTGTTTAAGGAAGATTTCACTAGACTTATCTACCTTTTCATCCTTTAAATGGCTTATACGTTTACGAACTTTTGATATGAGGGATAAATCATTTTCAAAGATATTAGGACTTTGGAAATAGTCCTTCTTGATAACTCTCCGTAATTCTTCACCAATTGCAACATCTTTGGTTATCCTTAAAGGGATATATAGAAGGTTGTTCATGGTGGGGGTAAGGTTTATAAGTGCGACTGACCGGCTTGGTTTGGTTTGGTGGTCTGAACAGCCTCGCAAACGGATGTAAATTAGTGGCTTGACTCGGCTTATTATTTTATAGTGGGTTAAAGAGATTTACGTATCATTTACATAATGATTTACATATGGGGGATACTTTGACGTAAATGAGTGGGGTTGCTCCAATTTTCATCCTTTTATTACAATATTCCCTTGGTGGAGAGTTGGAGGAGACTTTGATTACCTAACGTAGGCTATGAACTTTAAATTTGAATTTCAACTCCAAGTCGTAAAAGTCATAAGTCGTAAAAATTATAAGTCGTACATCATAAATCGTAAAAATCCCAAGTCGTGCATCATAAATTGTAAAAATCTTAAACTGTAAAAATCCTAAGTCGTACTTCATAAATCGTAAATTTCTATATTAACCACTTCTCTTACCTCGTATAAACTCTATCAATTTATTCTCTTACCTCGTATAAACTCTATCAATTTATTCTCCTGTTCTGTAATATACTCAACATCTGAATTCAATTGTCTTGACCTGTTCTCTATTGCTACTCCCTCCATATCTAATATATGCTTGTATGTATTATACTTCACCTGTTCATCAACTAATGTCTCAAATAATTGCTTTATATTATCAGTATCTGCATTAGCATCTGCATCAGGGGTCCTTTCATTTATTATATTCTGTAATTGTGTACAGTCAGTATTAATCTTTTCTATAGCCTTTAATATATCCTCTTTGGGATAATCCAACTTTATATTAATATCCACATCTTTGGATGTTGGATCTAAAACCTTAGCAACTTCCTCACGAACCTTCTCATGAACCTTTTCATATGTATCTTCATCTAGATCATCCTCCTCCTCTGCATCATAATTACTATCAACATACTTCTTGAAATCCGACTTTATAAGTGTCTGGAATTGTCTGGTAATCCTCTTATCTAATTCCGAATACCCACTCATATCAATATCCTTTAAGAGCCTAGGATTGGGAATATCTAATCCTTGTTGTACTACTAAAGACCTTCTTAATTTAGCCTTTTCTTCTTCTGCTTGTCTCAACAATTCTAAATTATTGAGTCTTTCTTTCTCTTGCTCAACTTGCGTTTGTTTCACCAACAATATCTCCTCTTCTTGATCATCAAATTTCGGTAGCACTTGAAATTCATTCTTTGGTTCAGGCAAATCTGAGAAGGCTTGTTTTAATAAATTCCTTATGGATTTATTGACATTCTTAGGAAGACTAACATGCTCAAAAACTTCATCACTTTCAATTAACGTCGATTTCTTCTCTTGTGCCTGTTTAATATCCTTCATAACTTTGGATATTCTATCATCTATATCTTCACTCTTGACTCCATTAACAAAAACCCCACTAAGATCATTACTTTCATACGTTTCTTCCCTTTCTTTATATTCTGGTAATGAAGGCTTAATCCTTTTACGAATTTCATAAGTTTCTTCTTCACCTTGAAGTTCCAGATTAAGTCTTTTATTGTCCAGTTTTTTATTCAGATTACTTTTTTGAACCTTTTCCTTCTGATTTTCCTTTCCCTTCTTCTCTTCCAACCCCTTACGTGAAACTTGCTTTTCAAATTTATCAAAATCCTTGAGGTTCTCTTCATTTTCCTCCTCTACATCATACAACCCTACACTAGGAGTATGCTCAAACGGTATATCCCCATTATAATCAAAATCCTTTGAATTTTTCTTACTGGTAAGATGAACTTTGATCCCAGAAGCCTTTAATTCTCTTCTTTTCTGTAATAATGAAATTCTCTTAGTCTCTTCTAACATCCTCTCTCTCTCTCTTCTCTTTGCTTTCTTCCCTTTAGTATTTGCAAGTCTGGCCTTGGCTTCAAATAACATCTCCTTATCATCATCTGATAACTCTTCTTCATCAGGTTTGGCTGGTTTACTCTCAGGGTTTAAATTCAAGTCCCCTACAGTAACACCAGATGCGGGAATCGATTCAATCCCTGGACCACTTAATTTCAAATCTTCCAGCTGTTCATCCTTTGTTTCATCATAGGTATCATCTTCAAGTAATTTTTGATATCTTTCCACACAATGAGTGGCAGTTCTCCCCATTATGGGTGCTATACTTCTCCATTGATTAGGTAATAACTTTACCAAATTAAGTAGTTTTTCATCATCTTCCCTAGTCCATTGTTGTTTGTTGATTAAAGGATTAAGCCATTCATTCCATCTTGCTTTAGCTTGTTTTGCATTCTTCTTTGTTAATAATGATGCTACTCTAGACCATTGATTAAGTCCGTACTTTGATACTGCTGCCTTTAAAATCTCATCTTCTACATTGGTCCAAACTCCTCCTTTTACATAAATTGGTGGCATTTTATGTTTATATTATTAAGGTGACTAATATTGGTTTTGTGGTCCTTATGTTGAGTTATTATTACCTTAGTATGATGTTTTTGTATTCTATCTCTGCGATCTATAACTATCTCTGCGGAAGTACGAAGTGCGTGCGACTACTCTTCTTTCCCCTGTTCGCACCAATAAGCCCAGTAGTGGGACAGATGAACTTTCAGAAGATCGCGAATACCTCCGCTCTTAGTGTGAAATAATTTGGACATAAACCAAATTTCCTCCCCATTGGAAGTAACTTTGAAATCGGTACTATGGCCATATTTCTTTCAAAACATCAAAAGTTAATCTTACAATGTTATCCTCCTGGTAAGGGAATTGAGAAGAAACCAAATCCTTCGGAATTATCCTACTTATTATATTACGCTTCCACACGTCGTGTCAAGTTGGAGAAGGTGATCAAATTTCTTAATAAAAAGACCATAAGTGATTCAAATAGAAATAGATTCGGTAACTTACAGGTAACGTTAGTGATTGTGTCGTCGTTGATCGAAAAATGTACTGATAATTTAAACGTGTTTGCTCCTGAAGTCTTGTCCATACTTAACTTAGCAATCAAGAATGATGATTTAAATTTAGCAAAGGTTTTGTTGAATACCTTTGGCACTTTATGTAAGAATTTGAATGCTGATTTATTTGTTGGCGATAAGGGGTTTGTAGATAAATTCATCCAATTGGCTAAAAGAATCTTTGATTTTGGTATCAGCAATCTGATTCATTCCAAACCAAATAAGCTTGAATGGACGGTGTTGAGTTTAATTAGTTCCAGGTACGTTTCATATTGTGCTGGGTATAATTCCAAACTATGCTCAAACTTCTTATCTGATTCCATCCCGGTTTTAACTGAATCATTCTATTCCAGTAAACCAAGACATGAACTCGATATAAATGTTCCTAAAGATGAAACTAAGTTATCCAAAGTAGCCCTGGCCAGAACAGCCGCTGCACAACTGAAGGTAGAAGAAGATTTTGAAAATGATATTGTCGATGATCTGGATTTACATGAAGTTTCACTTGCAGCTTTGAAATCTTGCTTCAATACTAGTTTGACCAGTCAAATATCTCAGGCCATCATGCAAGTGGTTAAGTTTGGGTTTACAAAGGATGTAGGCATAGCAGATGCAGAAAAAGGCAACTCTGATAAAAAATGGCTTGGTGAGTTCTTACAACTTTGTACCTCTTGGATACCAGTTCAATTAAGATTTGTGGCATTAGGAACTCTTAGTAGTAACTTAAAATCGTTATCTCAAGATAAAAATCAAATCAATTACCAAAAGCATGTGGCTAAGTGTATATTAGGGTTAGTTGGGTCCAACGTCAATTTAATTGGATTATCAATCTCGGATGTTATGCAAAATATTTTAGACTTGAAAGATCATTTATACTTTGAACAAGTTAAATACTTACCATCAGAAGATGTCGAAGAATTATCCCATATTTATTCCACCATCATCACCAAACTAACCACCCATATTTATTACTTCGATCAAGTTCCAGATTCCGTCAATGAGATCTTTATAAAGATTGACTCTACCTTACAGGTACATCTGCAGAAACTGGAGAATCCTAATATTGGTGATGAAATGTTATATGCGTTCATCATATCCTTATTATCCGACGTCAGAGACATTTTCCAAGCATTAAAGAATGACTCGGCCATCAATAGGAACTTTGTTGATATAAGACATTGGGAAATAAGTTTGCCATTGATGTCACAGAAAAAATTAAGCAACTTATATAATGGTTTAAGTTCCAAAGAAGTCGAAGATATTCAATTGGCTTATTTACAATTGTTTAAATTGTTTATTGATAATGAATTAATCCACGAAGTGGAACCAAATGAACCTTTGACCACTAATACAAGTACTGCTGCCAGTGCTACCAGTTTGAATGGTGTACCTATAGAAAGGGACAGTAGTTTAGGACCTGACTATGGTAATTTCATATCCACACAGCCAAATTTCATCTCCCATTACTTGGTATATGTGGATAAATATTTAACTAATAATGAGCATCTTAATTTGCAAGTGGTTGAATATTTATTGGACATTACCAAAAAATTAGTGGAATACACTGGAATAAATTTCTTTCATAATTTTGTTCCATTTTATTACCATTGGTCTGACGGAGAGAGTACAAGTGGAAATTTAAGAGACACTTTCACTCAAACAATCTTACAATTCATTTTGAATAATTTGGACTCTCAATATCAATCAGAATTATTGAGTTATAGTTCTACTTCGAAGTTGCTTATAAAGTTAAATGAAAATATTAGTTATAAACTCCATAACCATTTATGGTCAAATGACTTAGTCACTATAAATAACGAATTAAAAAGTCCAAGTGAACTTCCTGAAATTACCAAACATGATATTCAAACGTTTGCACATGGCAATAAGTTCTTAACCAAATGGATAATCTTTGACAAGCCATTGGTTTTAAGCAATGTGGCTGATAATGGTATTAGTAAAGAATTGGAAAGTCATAGAGAAAGACATTTGGGCGCAGATAATAATTTCAATGGAACCATTCATACTAATGGACACAATGAGAATGCACAAAACGGTAATGGACATATTACCGGTGACCATGCAAATGGTACAAATATACCAAAATCAATTTCAAGTAACAATTCTTCGTATGATGAATTTAGACCTGGGTTAGGGTTAGGAAATACCGCTGACATTGCATCCATCAGATCAGGATTGAGAAATACTAGTAGTTATTATAATAGTAATAACATAGATGGCAATGTAAATACCAGTTTCAATACCACTAATTCATATAGTTGGACTGAATATAATGGATCAATATTAACCTCAGATAAGAGACATTTCAAGGTAAGTGACTTGAAGGAAGCATTGAGTGATTTCAAACCTCGTGACGCATCAGGTTCTATTTTATCTAAACAAATGGCCAGTCAAGATGTTGGATCGATTCTTGAGGATTTAGATGATGATGAAGATTCGTATGTGGTTTAGGATTTTTGTGGGTTAGGTGGAGGATTTTAGGTGAAGGATTTTAGGTGAAGGATTTTAGGTGAAGGATTTTAGGTGAAGGATTTTAGGTGAAGGATTTTAGGTGAAGGATTTTAGGTGAAGGATTTTAGGTGAACGATTTCAGGTGAAGGATTTTTGTGGGTTAGGTGAAGGATTTAGTGTAGGATTAAGGTGTAATCAATTAATTGATACTAATATCTTTGTAGACTTCTCTTTTATGTGGAGTATTTCTCTTAGATGCAACCATAGATTGTTTCTCTTAGATATAACAACGTGGAGTGTTAGTTAAGATCAAATCAATGATGATATCATAGATAAGAACACTAGTAAAATGTGCAAGAGTTTATATACGGACCAGGTGTAATTTATCATAACAAGCAGTAACTATTGTCAAAGACTACCAGACCTTTTGTTTGATATAGGCCGAGTCAGATAGTAAAGGTACGGTTGATTTATTTGTATTCAGTCTTTATGGAGCTGTGAGCTGATAGTTTAAATAGACCCGTACATCGTGAATATCACCGTGAATACTCGGGTGAACTTCTATAATTACATGAGGTCTACTAGTAAATTAAATTAGCTCTATTGGTTACAATTCAGTATATTACACATATATGGTCTACTAGAATACCTAAAACAATTCAAGAATCACCACACTAATAAGAACCACAGGCAACTCAGTCAATTGGTTCACTATAATCCTTATTAGTAAGTACAGAACTTCAAACTCCCAACTTAGTATGACAGAACTTCAAACTCTAAACTTAGTAAGGACAGAACTTCAAACTCTAAACTTAGTATGCTTGAACAATCAAAGTTAAAGTCAATAAAACAATCCAAAGAAACTAAAGACATTTTCCTGCCATGTACAAAGGTTCCCCCAGTAGCTAACAAAGGCCACCACAGTACACTACGAGTTCGCGATCATTAAAGAACGGGTATAAACATAAATAGATACAATACCAAAGATATAATATACATTAATTGACCGATATATATCGTCTCTAATTAAATTGTCGTCATACATAATTTGAGTCAAATTAGCATCATCATTAAGTATTAGAATCCACGATTGTGAATTATCAGACATCTTTGTTTTCAGGTAATGTATATAACATTAAATCCTAATCAAATCCGTCTACTCATCATCTTCATCATCATCTTCAACTTCATCATCATCATCACCTAAAGCTTCAAAAGCATTGAAACTAACAGTTTGTTTATCAGCAATAGTATCTCTTGGATCAACAGCTTTGTTTGAACCCAATTTCTTGTTATTTGGTTTAGCCTTAGTAGCTTCTCTTACAAATTCTCTAAATTTATCTTTTTCATCAATGGCATCTTCATTGAATGATTTTTTATGTTTGGTTAAAGTAGCCCATCCATCATCATCAACTGCGACTTCACTAGCCTTTTTCTTAATTGGTTTGGCACCGGAACGGGATCCTCTTCTTCTATTAAAATGGGTATAGGATCTTTCATTTCCATGCTCATCAATGAAAGTATCTCCGTTATGGTTGTGGTTCTTCTTGGACTTGGATAATTCAATGTTAACTGATTCGACCAAATTGTTGAAAGCTTCTAAAACTTCAGGGTGGGCAATGTATGCTTCATCTTGGAAATCTAACAATTGTTCTTCTGTGTATTTAGTCATATCGATGTTTCAACCTGTTGACTGGTAACAATAACGTATCGTATAAGTTGGACTTAAAAATTTTCTTCTCACTGAAGAAGTCGCAACTCATAATTTATGAGAACGTACACGACCCTTTACATTGGGAACGGTTTATAGTACATGCACACGACTTTAATTTTGTCTCGATATTGTCGCATTGTGCGACAGAGATGAGATGAGATTATTAGATTAGATCAAGTGCCATGCCGTTAGGAAAGAGTTTAAGTAAAGTCAGCAAGAGTATTGGTAAATCTAAAGCTGCCATTCATGTAAAGGGTAGAAATTTCAAAAGACTCAATAGAGCTACTTTGAGACAACAAAAGTTGGACAGTAAAAAATCTCAACATATTGAGCAAAAACTGAATGAGTTTCAAATTGTCAAATATATTCAAGAAGAAGTTCTTCAAGTCCCTGAAAAAGAAGTCTTTGGATTAATAGAGATGAAAGCTTATATAGAAAACTTTCTCAGTAGATATGATGAAGAATTAGATCAATTAAAGGCAGAAAGAAGAAAGGGAAGACCTCCTACTAATAGACAATTGTTATTAGAGGAAAAAATCAAGTTTGATGAAGGTATTTATAATAGTGGGATTAAAATTCCTGATATAAGTAATAAGGAAGTTGTTGAAAGTTTAAGAAGATGGAACGGAACTATTGGTGGTACTACAGCTTTGAGATATATTCATATTTCTAAGGATATGACTGAATTACCAGTTAAGGAGGTTAGTATGGATTAGGGTACTGGAGGTAGGTTTTTTTAAACTAGGGTGTTTTAAGCTTGTATGGGTTGTTTGCTAGGAGGTTTTATATCTAGGAGGTTGTATAAGACCCGTACACCGCAGGAGGTTGTATAGCTAAACGGTTGAATAGCTAAGAGAGTTGTAAAGCTAAGAGAGTTGTATAAAACCGGCCAAACTAAAAGATAATATATTATTCTAAAAGGAGGATACATTGAGACCTAGAAGAAAATATAGAGAGAGATATAGAAAAAAACATCACAACCCAGAGCTAATATTCAAACCAATTAACCCCACTAGCTTATATAACCAAGAAGAATTGACCACTCCTCGATCAACTCAAGAATTAATCATGATAGTAAATGCATAAGAAGCAATAATTAACATACATAAATCGACAAACAATACTTTTAACAACCAGTGTTAAATTACTTCCAGAACCAACCTGATTTTCTTACTTCAGGTTCGGCAACCTTTGGAATTTCAACTTCTTTCACTTCTTCAATCTCTACCTTAGGTTGTTTTGGCTCTTCAAGTTTAGATACCTTAATCTCTACAGTTTCTACATCATCTAACCACCAATTGACCCCAATCAACAAAAAGAAGGTTGCACCAGTTATTGCAAACAATGATTTAATTTTACCAAAGAATCCAGTTCCTTTACGAGCTGGCTTGACAAATACTAAGAATTTCTCATCAGCAGTTGATCCACCAATCAATTTCCAGTTCAAGCTATTCAATTTGTTGATTTGTTTAATGAATCTGTTCCTATCAATTTTATCGAACTTATTCAAGATTGTCATCATATCTTGAGATTCGGAGTTAGCTAATGGATTATCATTAGTAACGATTTTTTGTCCATCAGTAGTCAAAATAAGATACTTAACATCTTTGAAATCCTTATATTCTTCAATATCCCATGGATCATGAATATCATAGAGAGGGGACTTCTCAGCTGGTACTCTTTCAGGTTCTTTATTCTCTTTGGCCTTTGAATCTTTTGAAACTGTAACTTCTTTTGGAACTTTTGTTTCTTTTGGAACCTTTGCTTCTTTAGTGACATTGTTATATTCATTTCTAATCTTATCAATTGTTAAGTCCTTCAACAGTTCAGATAATTCTTCACTATTTGAATGGAATAATTGATTAGTTGCAAATAATTCATTATCATCAATGTCTTCATTGATATTGATTACTTTTGAATTATATTTGATCTTTTCTTCTTTTGGTTCTTTAGATTTTGGAGCGCTCTTATCAGCTGAAGTAGACTCTACATCTTTCTTATCAGTTGCAGTAGATTCTACATCTCTCTTATCAGTTGCAGCCTTACTTGTAGCGACAGGTGAATGTGATTTAAACTCATTAATATCAAATTTCTCAATAGGTACTTCAATACTTTGCTTGATTTCTTCATCATATAATGTCTTATTCTTAGCAATCTCATCCATGAATTCACTGATTTCTGCCTTGATAGTATCCAAATCAATTTTTTCAATATTGAACTTTTTAAATTTAAGCAATTGACTCAAGATTGGTAAATTCAACGAATCCTTTTCAACTAAATCTTTCAAAATCTTAATCAAATCTTTATAATTAACATAACTATAGTTATCCTCTTGCTTGATCAAAGTCAAAAATTCATTACATCTTTCATTGAACTCTTCAGTGCTTAATTCATAATAATCCACTAAATCATAATCACTAAGCCCTGTGATTTCAAAGAAGTTTTCGAGGTATTCGTTGTATTCTGTCAATAACTTTTCAAAATCGTTGGCAACTACCTTGGTCTTATTGGTTTCAAATTCTTCAAACACTTCTCTATTGAGTAAAACATTGTCCAAGATAAAAGTGGCTCCTCCATTATGTTTGAACAAGCTTACTAAATTACCATAAAGCTTAGCTAAGTTGATACGTTTACTTAAATTGAATTTCCTTTCATTGGAGCTCATATTCCTCAAGGTTATCAAAATTTGTTCACTATTAACATTACTAAACTTATCTTCGATTTCACTCTTCAACTGGTTCAATTCATTATAGTATTCTTCTAATTGGAAATGGTCAGGTACTTGCCTATAAACATTCTTTTGCTCACTGATAATGGCATCTAAATAAATAACTTCACCTCCTTTACTAAAGTATTTGTCTAATATTTTGGGCAACCTTTGAAGCTTGTCTAAATTTCCTGCTTCGTATTGAACTTTGTCTTTAATGTGCTCTTGGTCTCTTGCTGCTTTTAAGATCTCCTCGTTTGTAGAATGTTCAAATTGATTACCTAAGACCAGGGCAATGGAAATCAACTCTGCTTTATAGTCACTAAGTTCTTGTCTTAACTTATCTAAGCCAATATCACTCTGAGGGTTTCTCTTCTCTTCAAATTTCTTAAACACTTCATGACTGTTGATGACAGTATCCAACACCTCAGTATTTTCACCATTATGCTTAAATAATATACGGAGATTGGTAAATAATTTGTTCAAATAAATCTTTTGATCTTCATTATAGTTTTGAGTAAGCATATACTCAATTGTAACTAAGACGGTTTCAGCTCTGAATACTTTAAAATCTGATCCTAATTCTTTTTTAACGAGGTTCAATTCTTCAATAAATTGTTCCACTTTAAAATCATCCGGAATTTGCCTATATGGTAATTTCTTTCCAAGCTTATCTGATGAAGCTTTTGACAGTTTTTCAATACATGCATCTAATACACTGGCAGAAGGAATGATTTCGAACAACTCTTTTAATTTCTCCACTAAGGATTTATACTTCTCTATGTTTGAGGAGTTTATTTCAGAAAAGATATATGGACTTGCTTCACGTCTACTGATAAGGTCTTCAAGAACTTTCATTAATGAACTAGGTTCATACGATGAAAACTCGTCACAGTATAATTCCTCATTAATCAAGTATTTCAATTCATCAACATATTCATTCAAGCCAAGTGATTCTGGAACCTGAGTACTTGGATAAATGCTGACAGCCAGACCAAGTTCCGAATCTCCAGTAAGGTCTCTTTCATATTTATATTTGAACTTTTGTTGTATTTCGTGTTCTACTAGAATATCCGAATCCAAATCATAATGATCGTATAAAGCTGGTAATAAATCCTCATATGCTGTTCTCAAAGCTTTCTCATTTGGTTTGCCTTCAACTCTACTATCAACGTACTTATTCCAATGACTTAAAAGCTCCTTTCTTTCAAAACCATTCAATGTTCCAAGAGAATCTTTGAACTTTTTAAGCTCATTTATATCAGCAATGGCCCACAACTCACTTATATGACCATCAACAAGTTCATCTAAATATTCATTGGTTCCAAAAACATGGTAATAATTCTCCAAAACATTTAGTAATTCACGGTACCTAGTAATGTCTTGAGAGATTCTGGAACTTGGCTTTGTGTTCAAGTTGGATAATACTTCATTAATTCTTCTACGCAAAATTTCAAGTAGTTCAATATCACCATAAGTTTCAAAACAGTCTTTCAACTCATCTGTTCTGATAACAGTTAACTCTTTAGCAAAGCTAGCCAATGACTTTTCGTATTTTTCACATTCCTCTTTAACAAAGTCATGAGAATAATGATTTTGGTCGTAAATAATAAGTAAATTGTCTAAAATCAATGGATCAGAGATTAAATCTGCATAATACCCAAAATGTTTGGAAATTTCCTCTTCAGTAAAGAATCTGAAATCTTTACCAACTTGATGTTGGACCGAATCTAAATCAAAACTTATTAAGTGATCACTTAAATGATTGTAATCATCCAATAAAGTTTGCAAGTTCTTTAAATAAACGTTACCATAGTCCATACTTAATTGTCTGAGTTCATCTAAATTGATGTTTTCTGACAGGAGCAAGGTGATCAAGTAATCTGTGGATACGCAGGATAAATCAAGATGGCCATTGGTAAGAGAAAATTCATTCAAAGCTGGCAATGAGGTAGCTAACTCTGTGTTCAAGATCACTTCATTAAAGTAATAATTTGATAAATTGGAATAGTCAATGGAACTACGGAATATTTTACTTCCTTCATTCTCTTGACACCAATCAGCCCAATTTTTATATGTAATAAGATTGTCCAAAGATTTAGTTGGCCATGTGACCAGTTTGAAGAATTTCGATAAACTGAGCTTCAAACTATCGAAATTCGATTGTAACAAGGAGTTATCAAAACTGATTTCATTGTTGATCAAGTCCTTAAAATCCATATTCATTGCTTTAATAGTTTTCAATTCATTGACGAATTGATAAATTTTGTACTTGTAAATCATGGAGAATTCGAAATTTTCAACAGGATTCTTAGATATAACCAATTTAGTAAACTTCTTAACTTGTGGTTTATCATGATAATCAATTATTCCATTACAACAAGAATTTATAATTTTATCATAAATTTCATTCAATTGGCTGGAAATGGCTGCGAAAGTTTCATCCTGTTTCATAAGATGCAACTTCTCTAAGACCTGAATATATGACAATTGGTCTACTTCAGGAATCAACATAGACACCAAATCCATGTTCAAAGTGGAAAAATCAAGAATAGGAGTAATCATATGATTAATCTTAGAGAATTCCTTCAATTCAATAAGATTCTTTAATTCTTTGGGTTTCAAATCTGTGAACACTTCGTTGGACAAAATGGTTTTCAAGTTTTTATATTTTTGAATTTGAATAAATAGCTTAAAGAACTCTTGATTGAAGTTTAAATTATTGTTATTCACCAAAAATTTATTAAAATCTTCAACCATAACCTCAATAGAAGAAATGATAGCATCAATATCATCCAAATTTTTGAAATTGAATTCCTTATCCAAACTAATCAATTCGTGAACATAATTACCCAAGTTCAAACTCAATAAGTCAAACCCTTGGTATTTAATAAGTAAGAAATTGTTTAATTTCTTAGTGAAATCCTTACTGTCATGTAAGAAGTTCAAGAGGTTATCAAACATATAGTTATAGCTGATATAATTATAGGAATTAACTTCGGGAATCTTATTCTTCAAATACAAATCTTTGAAGATATAAAGACAATTCAATAATTCTATTGAAGTTAATTCCCCAAAAGTCGTGACTTTATTATCATAAGACCTCTTAATGAACTTCAAAAATTGGCCCAATTCATTAGAATATCTAAGGACAAAATTGTTCAATTCTTCATTATCATTCTTATTGACATCATTGATTGTCTTAAGGATCAAAGACTTATCGATCGGTTCAACCTTGGAAGTAAAATCAATGAGTCTATTGGCTTTAGGGGTCTTCTTTAACGATATGTAATCGATTTCATATTCTGTGTTAGAACTGGTAGCAAATAGTTTGAAGTTATGGACAACTGACCTACTTAAAACGACTCTCCTAGCTAAATTATACCTAATCATTTTCAGGGTTTTAGGGGGGAGTGGGGGAACTTTAAGTAAGTGATGGTTAACACAAAAGGGTTTAGAATTAATTTGAGTATCCTTATCCCTTAAATCGGATTAGGAAGATAAGTTATATGCAGGACGAGTGATTTTACGTAATTAGGGTAAAAAAACTTGGGTGGTGGGGGAAGGGAAAGATATTAGAGTTGTGGGTGATTAGACATTTTAAAGAAAGTATGGGGATGTAATGACTTAGAAGAAGACTTACTACGACTCTTGAATAATGGTGTGGGTTTAAATGCCTCATAGCAACGGTCATTTGGAAACTGGGGAAGCGTGAGGGTAGCACCACAAAATACAACGGTCTGGTGCACTACCGGAAACTGATTTGACATCAGATGAGACTGAGATAAACTCAAAGTTTGCAGCCGTTTTCTTTTATAGTCAAAGTTTCGGCCGTGAGGTTATGTTTAGCATGATTTTAACTGAAGTTTAGTTTAGGGTAAGAAGAATATATTTGAATGAAAATAGAGGTATTAATATCCAAGAACCATAATAAGTAACTACCCAACTTGTTAAATCATGTTTTATATGGCAACTATAAGAATACCCAAATCACAACCTTATAAATTAAAAGTACAACACCCAACAAATTGAACCCTTTGAATATCATAACTACATTCATAAGCCCCCTTTTAATCTGATAAATCCGATAATCTGAAATTATTATCTGGAGTGTATAGATCATGATGATCTGAAACACAACGATGGTGTATTGATTCAGTATGATGCCAATTGCGCTTTTCAAATGGCCCTCCGAATATTATTATTTGTATACAGTCAGCCAACTGCACAGTCAAGATCAAATGCAGAGTTTACCTTGTTTAGACTGCAGGTTTGTCTTAGAACTGCAGGTTATTTCGATGGGTAAAATTGCATCATAGGACATACGTTTTATTGGCTACTAAGGATCTCTAATAATCAAAATTTCATAGTGACGTTACATTTAGCCAAGGTTACATCAATTATTAACAACTCCCAACCAGAGTCAGACGACAACTCCGAATGAAATTCAAAATTCGTAATTGAAAAATTTTTTCCATCTCATGTGGCATGCAGCCTGTACCTTAGAAAGCCGCTTTTTACATACATTGTCGAGGCGACTAGATGGTAGGTTTTACTTGATTGAGAAAATCATTTTTCCGGTTTTTGACTGTCTCGCCTTGATACGAACCAAGAATGTAAATCTCTATTAAATTTTTAGTTTATTTTATGAAATGCCTGTGTAAGGCGGAAAGTTACGAAAGCGCATATTTTCCTGTGGTTATAGGTGTACAGGTTTTATTTTTTTGGCGTCAACTGTTCGTTACATTCGTTACATTCTATTGTAATTGAAGTTGGCTTAGTTTAATAACCTTATTTTTAACCTTTTTTAAATAGAATATTTGTTTATTGTGTGATTGGAAAACTTATTGTCTTATTAAAACTATAATCGTAGTTTAAGGTTTAGTCAGCACATTGATGACCTCAAGTAAATAGTATCGCTTAAGGCATCACACGATTGTGAAAATTTTCTAACAAAGCCGGAAAAGACGCACAATTCCCATCATTTTCGGGACACCTTTTATTTATGGATGTCGCACTTTAGAAAATGCCCAATGTTATCAGATGGGTTATTGCTTTTCGGGGTTGCCAGTTTAGAAGTGGCGTATATGCTAGAAGAATGGTTTGCAATTGGGTGAATTAGTGGCTGAAATGATGATGCAACTTGATTGATTCAATTATCGTCACATTTGGCTATTGTAGCATTCTTCTTGATAGTTACAAACCATGCTGTCATTGCTTCTTGTTATGTCTAGGGTTTTGAATTATCGTGAAACACAATCTCCGAAAGTGATCTTGGTTCCATTTTTTTTTTTCCTAGTAAGTAATGGCCAGAATTGTAAAAGAAATTGGATATGTCTGACGAGTACGATTTAGCTGCAAAAAGTACGCCTGAGCGAAGCCACTAAGTTGGTACGCTAAAGATACGGTAAATATTGGGGTGTGACAATAGACTGAGAACAGGCTGAGAACGGAGTTAGATCAAAGAGTCTCAATTGGGTAAGTTAGTTCATATAGGTGATTAAACATCTAGAGTCAATTGGAAAGTTAATTAAGTTACCAAAGGAAGCAATTGCCTAAGCGATGACTAAAACTTGATGAATAAAAACCTTCAACAGTTGCTCGGAATTATAGCAATCTTCTGGTACATTCCGTGCATGCGAGAAGAATGTAAAGATGTAACATTAAAGCCACCAAAAAGAAGCTTGTGGTGAATTGGAGTTGTCTCGCCTTGGTGCATTAATTATCGTATTGATAATTAGCAATGGTTATGGTCATTAGGATATTGTCATCAAAAGCTATAATAAATGAGTTTATAAGTTAAAAAGTAATAGGAACTAATCTAAATGCTCTAATAGAATTCACCTGGAACTATTTCCTAATCAAACTAATTTTAACACATCATCACATCACATAGTGTAATATGTATAGCTGCCAATTTAATAAATGTAGGAACTAGGAACCTTGTAGACATACCATGCGACATCCTCTTAAGCAAGGTACGGAGTTTTTTTTTTTTTGAACCAAGTGCATCGCATAGTCGATGTATTACAACCGGCAAGTTTAGCCTAGCTTAGAATGGTTAGATTACTTATTCAACAAAGAATTATATTATCGACCCGATCAAATAATTGGGAATACACATGATCCGATTAATAAAATATAAGGTGAGGTTGCGTCTTTTCACGTAAATCATGAAGATCTTCCACTCGCCCTTGAAAATGTACTCCGGACGTTTTTGGGGTCACACACAAACCTTATAATTGGCATTCATAATAAACTGATGGATAAATGTTTTAGTACCCTTTTTCCACGCTTATTGTTCTATTGTGATAAATCATAGGGCCGTACCCTACTGTACGACCCGTAGGTAACTTCAATAAAATATCCATAACCACCATTTCTAGTGAGGGTGCATAATAGTAGCAACCGAAAAAGAAATTGCATTTCTCAAAAAAGAAATAAAGTACAATGCAAAAGAAAACCGTTGGAAAAAAATTTTAATAAAAAAAAAAGTTAAAAAAACCCTTCACATCTGATATATAAAGTTACACCTGCTGCTTGTTCGGTATACGCCTTTTGTTTTGACGAGTGTAATGAATGTATCACCAATACCAACAAAACCTTCAACTAATGTACTATTACAATCAGAAGACTATAAACCAAGGTACCCCCCTATTGAGGAGTTCATAAATGATTGTTTCCTTCACACCCTTAATGCTATAGATGATGTTAATACTATAGAACTTATCAATGAATTTCAAAATTATACAAAAGCAGTTCATTCCCAAGAGAATTTGGATTTCTTGATGGCAATTTTCGATTATCAACATTATTATAATAAATATTTCAATGTCATTGGTAAACCAAGTTCAGTATTACTTGAAAGAGAAGCATCAATATCAAGTAGTAAAGACTCAGTTCAAAGTGAAGATAATTTCCCTAGTAATTACTTTGCTTCTACTATTGATGACTTGACTCAAGATTATTGGGAAACTTTTAAATTTCAAAATGTTAATGAAAAGGAAAGTGACGAGAGTAGTTCTAAAGATATCGATATGCTTAGTGAAGACTCATTAACAGAAGAAGAAGTCACATTGACTAAAAAATGGCATAGTATCTTAACTACATACGTGTATCCTAATTCGGAATATCAAATTAATTTATCTAACACAAGTTTTAAACTAATGATTAACCAAGCGTTAAAATATCCTGATCCGGCCATACTAAAGAAGCCTAAAAGGGAAATATTACAATTATTGAATGAAAATGTATACCATAGATTCATTAAGAAATTAAAGGCTTGCTCTAGAGAGGGTAATAATCATTCTCCTTGTGATGATTGTGCGTGTGGTATTGAAAGTGCCAAATCATCAGTATCCAATACACCATCAGTAAGCTCAGCACCAGTACCACTTAAGGTTTCTACGCCAATGACAAGATCACCAATTAATAAATTACCAACCAGTCAATCAGCCACAAATTCACCGTTTATGAATTCACCTGTAATTAGTCCATCGGTGTCATCAATCAATTCTAATTTGTCTTCCTCAAGTACAAGAATGAAGAGGTTTTGGGATCATTTGAAAGCAAGTACTCCAGCTTCAGATGATGATAGAAAATTTAAATTATGGAGTAAGAAAAAAGTTATATAGCATTTGTTTTTTGGGGGATTAGCATAGAATAATATACATAATAGGAATAAGTTTCTTAATTTTCTTCATGAACTGTTTGTATTTGGGGGTTCTTTTATTTAGGGGTTCTTTTAATTAGGGGTTATTTGATTAAAGAGTTCTTTTATTTAGGAGTTTTTTTAGTAAAGAGTCCTTTTATTTAGGAGTTCTTTTATTTAGGAGTTCTTTTATTTAGGAGTTCTTTTAATAAAGAGTCCTTTGATTAAAGAGTTCATTCCTGTATTTTAGTTATTCTTTTTAATTCTTTTCATGGATTTAAATCGTGTAAAACTTAGAACCTTAACTATATAACCTGTTGATCTCGCAGCCATGATATTGTATTATATTCCATTACTTGCATGACTTCACAGCCATTTTTGCATAATCCATACTCACTTATTATAATAACATGCTCCAATCTATAAATATATAAATCTAGAAATATATAAACCCATTCAAACCCCTACTAACCATCATAACAGAGTCATCCATTCCTCCAGTTAATACCTTAATCGCACGGTTCGAACCTCTGTCCATTTACTTCCAAACACCAAACCTTAAAAATAACGCAATTCGTGTAGAACAGGTTTTCTATAAAATGTCCAGTCATTCAATTATCATTGTTATCACCTATTAACCTGTTGATAAGTCCAATATTTTGTTGGGGCGACCTATTATGAGCTCCAAAGAACTTAGATTTACCAAATATCGGATTTAAGCATTGAAAGCTTAATTTCGTATTAGACCGGTATGAACACCGTCAAAGAATTTATTTAAGTGGTTATGCTTTAAGTGGCTTGATTTTTTTGAATTGGTGGCGTATAACGCATAAATAAAGTTACAAGAGTGCGTTGTTGCCAAAGTTTGTTATACCTTGATTGTATTTTAAAGAGAGATGCATATATTGAATGCATAGATAGAATGCATAACGCGTACAGTGTGTATTACTAGAGCATGTGCTTTGAGACTTAAATGATAAAAGCCTAGAATTAGTTTTTGAATATTGGACGTTTACAAACAAAAGGTTTATTATTATTTATTATTATGATGATGATGACCTGAGTTATTAAAATATTAGAAAATTTTTAATGTTTATGACATTTTCCCCGAACTTTGATTAAATTTCGACTAAGCCTTCTCAAACCTTTGAAACCTGTTTAAAACCCATTTAAAACCTTTTCAAAACCACTTTAAACCCCTTTTAAACCCTGACTAAACCCCCTTTAAAAACCAAAATAAAATCTCTACCTTTCCATCACATTATTCCCTAATAATCCCTAAAACCCTTCTTATTATATACATTAAAACCCCTTCAAATCGTCGTGCATGTACTACTGATAATCCATCGCGGTAAACCCAAAATTACTCAAATTGGTTGATAAACGCCAGTGAGTCAATGCTGAAAAATTAAAAATTTTCAATCCATCTCTATATCAATGATTAGAACTTGTATTGCATCTCAGCTAAGATGTAAGGTGTTGAACCCTTTAAAAGTGTCCAGCACCTTCAAAATTAGCAAGACAGTTGTTGCAAATTATTCTACTAGATCAACTGTGGTTCAATTATTGAATAATATTGGGTCAAAGAGAGAAGTAGAACAATACTTAAAATACTTCACATCAGTCAGTCAACAACAATTTGCGGTTATTAAGGTAGGTGGTGCTATCATCACCCAACAATTACCGGAATTAGCCTCCTGTTTAGCATTTTTATACCATGTTGGGTTATATCCAATCGTGTTACATGGTACTGGACCTCAAATTAACGAATTATTAGAGAACGAAGGGGTCGAGCCAGAATACATTGATGGGATCCGTGTCACCAATCCTAAAACCATGGAAGTTGTTAGATCTTGTTTCTTAGAACAAAATTTAAGATTGGTCACTGCTTTAGAAAAAATGGGTGTTCGTGCTAGACCAATCACTGCTGGAGTTTTCAATGCTGATTATTTGGATCAAGATAAATACCAATTAGTTGGGAAAATCAACTCCGTTAACAAGTCACCAGTTGAAGCAGCCATTGAAGCTGGTTATTTACCTATTTTAACATCATTAGCTGAAACTTCGTCTGGTCAATTATTGAATGTTAATGCTGATGTTGCAGCTGGTGAGTTAGCCAGAGAGTTTGAGCCTTTAAAGATCGTTTACTTGAATGAGAAAGGGGGTATTATCAATGGTGAGACCGGCGAAAAGATCAGTGCTATCAATTTGGATGAAGAATACGAAGATTTATTGAAACAAAGCTGGGTTAAGTATGGTACTAAATTGAAGATCACTGAGATCCATGATTTATTACAACACTTACCAAGATCTTCATCTGTTGCTATTATTGACGTTGACGATTTACAAAAGGAATTATTCACTGATTCTGGTGCTGGTACTTTAATTAGAAGAGGTTACAAATTGATCAACAGAAACTCTTTAGGGGAATTTACCAACCCTGATTTATTAAGATCTGCCTTGTTAAGAGACCCCCAAATCAAGTCCGGTAAATTATCAGTTGCTTCCTACTTGAAGTTATTGGAAAACAACACTTTCAAATCCTACGGTGATGAACCTTTAGAGGTTTTAGCCATTGTTGTTGAACAAGAACAAATTCCTAAGTTGGATAAATTCTTATCTTCAAAGAATGGTTGGTTGAACAATGTCACTGATAATATTTTCAATGCTATCAAGAAAGATTACGAACAACTCTACTGGATTGTCAATGAAAACGATGCCAATTTATCATGGTACTTCTCTAAATCCGATGGTTCATTTGCTAAAAACGGGGAAATCTTGTTCTGGTATGGTATTAAAGATACCGAAGTTGTTGGAAAGTTAATTAAAGATTTCGACCAAGGTTATGGATCTAAATCTTCTTTATCTAATACCAAAGAATCTGGTATATTCAGTTCACCAGTCCAAAAGAGAGGTTTTCATTCTAGTGTTCGTGCTAGTCTTAACACAACTAAAAACCCTAACCCACCAATTAAGGAATCAACCAATGAAAAACCATCTAAAATTGCCCTTATTGGTGCAAGAGGTTACACTGGACAAAATTTGATCCAACTCATTGATAGACACCCTAAATTAGAATTAGCTTACGTTTCTTCAAGAGAATTGAACGGTCAAAAATTAACTGGTTACAATAAAGACAACATTGTCTATACCAATTTACAAGTTGAAGATATCAAAAGAATTGAAGAAAACAACGAAATTGATATGTGGGTCATGGCATTACCTAACGGTGTTTGTAAACCATTCGTTGAAGCCATTGAATCCGTTGAAAATTCACGTTCTAAGATCATTGACTTATCAGCAGATTATAGATTTGATGATTCTGGCGAATGGGTGTACGGGTTACCTGAATTAGTTGACAGAGCTAATATTGTTAAAGCTAAGAAGATCTCTAACCCTGGATGTTATGCCACCGCTGGTCAAGTTGCTATAGCACCAATGATTCCTTATATTACATCAACTCCTTCCATTTTTGGAGTTAGTGGTTATTCTGGTGCTGGTACCAAACCAAGTCCAAAAAATGATATTAATTATTTATCAAATAACTTAATACCTTATTCATTAACTGATCATATTCATGAACGTGAAATGTCCAGACATTTAGGAATTGAAGTTGCCTTTATGCCTCATGTTGCTCAATGGTTCCAAGGTATTTCTCATACTATTTCCATCCCAATTAAGCCAAATACTTTAACTTCTAGAGACATTAGAAACATTTACCAAGAAAGATATCAAGGTGAAAAATTGATTACCATTAGTGGTGAAGCTCCTGTTGTTAGAGATATCAGTGGTAAACATGGTGTTGTAGTTGGAGCCTTTGCAGTTAATTCTAAAGAAAATAGATTAGTTGTAGTTGCAACTATTGATAATTTATTAAAGGGTGCAGCTACACAATGTTTACAAAACATTAATTTAGCTTTAGGATATGGAGAATATGATGGGATTCCAACTGATGTTGTTATTAGAGGTTAATATTCGATGAATTTATATTCTTAGAGTGGGTAGTATTAATTTATATACATTAGTGCGTTAGGTAGGAATTACTTTATGTATTTAGTGCGTTAGGTAGGAATTACTTTATGTATTTAGTGCGTTAGGTTGAGATTACTTTATATATTTAGTGCGTTAGGTAGAGATTACTTTATATATTTGTGCGTTAGGTAGACATTACTTTATTAGTGCATTAAATAGAGAATAATTTATATACATTAGTGTATTAAATAGAGATTACTTTATATATTTTGTGCGTTAGGTAGAGATTACTTTATGTATTTAGTGCGTTAGGTAGAGATTATACCATACATAGCTCTATAAGGACTATATGTATTATTATAAATGTGCCTAATATGACTGTACGTATAATTATAAATGTGCCTAATATCACCTATACATATGCATAAAAATATACAAAAAACATGCACAACATATGCTTACGCATATGTATGCTTCTCACTCCAATTCGCGATCTCAATATGCTTGTTCCTCCTGATAACTTTGGTCTAGTAGAACCAGGGATCTATAGATGTTCTAAATTAGAAGCCGATCATTTCCCTTACCTTAAAACATTAAACCTTAAAACCATCTTGTTGTTGGATGCTGAAAATCCTCCAAGACCATTGAAAAATTTCATAAATGAAAACAATATCAATCTTATCAATTTAGGTGGATTGAAAGTTACAAACCATAATCATACCGGAACAAACAATAATATACCCAGTAATAGAGCAGATGATGATGATAAAGGTATAGATAAGTCGCCTAGTGTATCAGAGATGCCATCGCCGTTATTATCCCAATCTTCAAAAGATTCTAAAGATTCTCGTGGTTCTTCTACCATCACGGACATAAATACTGAGGTAGGTGTTAATTACAATGGTACGGATACTGGCAGTTTAAATACTAACGTGAACACTAATAATTTAAATCATAATGGTATAAATTCTGAAGTAGGTTTAACAGAGTTGGGTGTAAATTCTGACGGAATTGTCGAACTAAATTTACAATTGATTAACTTGAATAACACTACTAAGAAGAATGATCAATGGATGCTTATAGAACGGAATTTGATCAAAAAAGCATTTGAGTTCCTATTAAACAAATCAAAATATAACGTGTTGATAGTGGACGGAACTTCTACTTTGGTTAGTATCCTAAGAAGAATTCAAAAATGGAATTTCAACTCTATAGTTAATGAATTCCGTATATATACTGGAAATAGTGCAAAGAGTAATTATTTTGCTGAAAATTTCTTAGAATTGATAGAAATTGAATTAGTACCTTATGAGCTTGATCAATTGAATCAATTTTTAAAGTTACAGCAAGAGGAACAACAGAAACAACAGGCCCAACAGGTTCAACAGGCTCAGCAGTTTCAGGCTCAGCAATTTCAGGCTCAGCAAGCACAGGCCCAGCAAGCACAGGCCCAGCAAGCTCAATTGCAACAAGCTCAGTTCCAACAAGCTCAGTTCCAACAAGCTCAGTTCCAACAAGCTCAACAAGCTCAACAAATCCAATCCCAGCAATCCCAACCACAAGCCCAACCACAAGCCCAACCACAAGCCCAACAAATGAGATCATCTATCTCAAGAGAAAGTGGATCACCAGAAATGTTTAGATCCTTATCTTGGCATAAGAATTCAATTGACGATGAGAGTCTTTGGGATAAAGAAATGGATGAAGAAGATTTTGATGATGATTTATTATCAGCATCTCCCCAGATTCCTGAAAATTTATTGAAAATGGTGGAGAAGAAACGTCAAAATCTGTTGGAACTATCTGATGATGAATTGAGTAAACTGATCACTCCCGGGACATCTCCTAGGTATATCAGTAATGCCATCTCCACAAGTGGACCTAGACACTCTTATTCTTTCGACAAACGTCGTCCTTCATTGGATTCTAAGCTCATGAGACCAGGAAATAATTTGTTTAGGAATTCCATGTCTAGTGCTCTGCCGAATTCAATCACTCCCAAACCGTCGGGTGAAAACTTGAACATGTATAAAAGGTTATCCAAAAGTGATAGAAAGCCATCTTTGAAACCTGAAGATATTAATGAATATGAAGAGAAACGTATAAGGGAAAAGTATGATTTTAAATATTATAAGAACTTGAATAAGGCTACCAATGCCGGAGTGGGTACTATTAAATTGAAATTACCACCTAACAATAAACTACCTAATTGGTTTATGAGAGGAAGAGATTTTTGGGAGGATAATTATAGAAAGGTAACTATGAATGTGTGATATGGAAGGTTAATGATAATTGTTGGTGTATTAAGAAAAACGTGCAGTGTACATACATAAATGCACAAATTTATTTATTTATTCATAGATTATACACAAATAATACGTAAAATAGACGCAGTAAATACGCATTATATGCTGAATTTCTGTAATAGACGCTAAATGATAATTATAAAATAAACCTATGTATTATACACATTGAAATCTACCTTTTCCAAGTAGCTCTGGAATTTCCATTACCATTACCATTGGTCCCATCATTAATAACATTACTCATACCTGTCATACTACTACTCTTCATCATTCTCTCTCTGAGCCTCGATCCTGATGTCGAACTATTGGTTCTGCTGGGTGGTTGATTAACGGTAGTATATCCACCTCCTGGTACATGTTGCTGCTTTGACTTGTTGTACATATCCTGCAATCTACTTGATGATCTTGGTTGGTAAGTACTTGAAATTGGTCTAGGGTCGAATTGATTTTCCTGGTACGATTGACTACGTTGAGGTGGGGGTTGTTGTTGTTGGCTTTGCTGACTTTGTGGTTGATTGTAATTGGTATATACTGGTTGGTATTGACTATAGCTTGAACTGGACTGCGCTTGTGTCAGTCTCGCTGCTTGTCTTGCAGGAACTCCTAACCATTCTGGGTACGGTTGATTTTTACCATCAAAGTACTTGACAAATGCATTATGAATTAAGGTATCAGTTGTGTCACTTCCATCTTTATCCTTATAATTAGATGCTCTCTGGATGGTAGAAGTTAATGCAAAGTTACCAAATCGGGAATTATAGTTGTCTTTTAATTTCGATAAGAACGTCTTTTGTTCTTCAGGGCTTTGATAACTCATGATAATTGAAATTTGTGCGAAGGTTGATTTAATGCATTATGTACCTGATTTTTATTAATTTTTATTATTATTTATTATTTCTATCGTCTATAAATCCTATATACCTTAAAATCCTTATTAGTTATCTCAATATTGATTGAGATGATATTAACTTTTTATGAGTTAATATTTGTACTTTTTATGCTTGATGTATTAAATGCTTAATAGTTTGATGCATATGTAAATGCATAATTGGTAAATGCAAAATGCACGTAAAATTCCTATATTTTTTCTTGTTCAATATTCTTCTCTTGTTCAATATTCTTCTCTTGTTCTATATTCTTCTCTTGTTCAATATTCATTTCTTGTTCATCAATATTCTTAACACCCAATTCACCAATTGAAACTGGTTCAATGCTACGTGTAGCATAATGCTCTATGAATATAAAGAAAATACTAACAATTGCTCCAAAACCAGAAATTCCAACTCCAAAATAAAGTGCAGCTCGATAACCTTTCAACAAATCTCCTGTACGTTCATGTATACTGATGTCAATGCTACTCGATAAACCTAAGAAAAAAGATACCGAATAATTAACCACGGTACTAATTAAGGATCCAGCCATACCTTGATGTTTTTTAGGCAAGTGATCAGAAAGAATGATCGATCCAGCAGCAAAACTAAGATCCATACCGAATGTGATTATGAATAATTGAATAAAGGAAATCTTCCAAAAAGTCTGGTGTACAGGCATTACTGATAATAAAATACTTCCAACGAAGAAGCCGAAACTTGATGCCAGCATAATCAATGATGGGTTGACTCTGTGGATTAAAAATGCAACTGAAAGGGCAAGTATAGCACCGACGATCATAATTGGGATATACGTCAATGATGTAATGATTGCAGAATAATGTCTTAATTCCATCATGATGGTAAAATAATAGAATTGCCAAATACCAAAAGATCCCCATCCTACAGATATACACAAAAGAACCAACCCTATTTTATAGTTGAATACTGCTTTTGGTAATAATGGATATTTGACGAATTTTGCTTCGGCCACAAAAAATCCTACTAGCAAAGCTACGGAAACAATAAGTAGAACGATGATATAAGGAGAACCCCAACCAACGAGTGGGCCTTGATTAAGTACAAAGTTTAATAGGATTAAACCAGTAACTCCTGCAGCAGACGCATATAAGTCTAATCTTTGGAATCTATTATCAGGTACATCATGCATGATGGTAGGAATGAAAAAATATGATAACATAAATAATGCAACAGCCAATATAGAAATTAAATAGAAACACCAAGGCCACCATGCATATTGAGCAACGATACTTGCAAAAATAGCACCTATAGTAGCACCAATAGGACCAGCACTTCCTACCACAGAAAATGCTAAGTTTTTCCTAAATCCATTATCATAAACGTTACCTAATATACCCATCCCACAAGGTAATAATAATGCAAACCCTATTCCCTGAAGGGCCCTAGCTATAACCAAAAATATAAGAGATTTGGAATAATATGATAAGCCACATAATAAAGATGCAACACAAACCCAAATCCACCCAGTAGTGAACACTAACTTTAAACCATATAAATCACCAAACTTACCAGCTATTAAAATGAACGTACCTACTGTCATAGCAAATGAAGCCATGTACCAAGCCTTAGCAGAGGATACAGGGATATTCAAATCGAAATCTTTCATCACTATTTCCATGGTACTTAAGGCCATAGTGATGCAAGCTTGACCAAGAATTTGGGCCATAGAGACACAACCTACCACGGCAATCTCATGAAAAATCGTCTTAAACTTGTATGCAGTCATTTACTTTATATTATTGAAGATCTACAGAAGTACAATGCTATTTATGCCATGTAGGTCGTTTAAGATAACCTAACGATTTGAAAAAAAAACTAGATGCGATGGCCTAACTAACTCGCGAAACCGGGGTGCCGAAACTCTAAGCTCGGGGACCCTTGATCAATACCAGCCACTACTAGCTGTAAGTAGTAAAAATTTCCAGAGACCACGAGATAAGGTTTTGAAGATAAGAATGTGAGAAGTGTTTTCCAAGAGACTCTAGGATAAGTTATTTGCTGGTTATGCACTTTATGAAATGAAAATTTTTTTGATTTTTAAAGGGGAAAAACCAACCCACTGTAACCTTCCTAATGCGGTAAAGACATAAAAAATAATCTAAAAGTTTTTCACTCTATTAAATATATATTAGAAAAATGCATAGAAATAAAGAATTTATAAGTGATAAAATAATCACAGACTCATACTCCTCCTATATAAGTTTATGTAACCCAACAGATAATTGTGGAAAAAAATATGAAACGAAAAGGGCTTATTTTAGCAATGATTTTAGTAATAGTGCGTGTATTCACGTTTCTGCATGCACAATTACTCAAACTAAGACATCAGATTCGGAGATGTTGACAAATTATCCCCTCTATTATTATGAAGAGTTCCCAAAAAAACCCCACCAGAAAAATGTGGTCCACTAAAAAATGATGTCCCCCACAATTAATTAAATTGAATGATCTCTTATTCTTGTCCTCTGGTCCTAAATTGCTAGAGCCACGATGGGATGTAATTTGGATCTACCCCATAATAGATATAGGATGATGAACCCCTATGATGTAAGGGTAACAAATTGAGATGAGAAAATTTTTTACCTGTGAAAACTTAACTTGTCAATACGTAACTGTGAATGCTTAACTTGTAAAATTTAGCTTTTTATCACTAATTAGTAACTAAGTAATAAGTTTACCATACTACATTAATAAATCAGTAACCCCTTTAAAAATTCATCAGTTTGATTAATAAAATTCAAATTATCTATCACCTCATCTGGCTTGAAATCTATTGGACTTAATGGATTGAAAACAATATTATTTCTATAGTAATTACTATATAACTCCCATAAGATTGATTGTAAGTTATCAACAGAATTATCAGAAACGAGTACAAACTTCAAGTTGGTTAAAGTTTCGATGAAATGAATTCTATAATTGGCATTAGAAAAAGAATTCAAACTGTTAAGACTGGTATTATCACCTAATTTGGAAGATAGGTTTTTCAAACTGTATAAAACCCCAAATAGTAATTTTGAAATGTCTGATTCATTCTCTTTATTAACCCCATTCTTAATGAATTCTCTATGATAAATGCAATGACAATGTCTGTCGAAGATGTAGAATGAATAAAGTGTCATTTAGGTTGTAATTGTAATGACTACTGTGTGTAACGGAAATCTAAAATCAATCCACTAAATTAGCCAACTAAATTATCTAAAAAGTTTATTAAATGTAAATAGTGTAAACAAACCCAACAGACTAAAAAAATTAAATGCGCTTCAATTCAATACACTACTACTATAGTTACTTAACTATTGCTGTACTATAACCCTTTGACCTCAATGGTTGGCTCGGTGAAATCGCGAATCAAACCAATGCCGCTTTGGTGGTGACGATTGCTTGTGCGACAGTGTGGCATTGTGCGATTTAACAAAGGTAGTGTAAGAACAATAACTCGGCAATGGTTATTGCGTCTAGTGGTTATGACTTTTCTGGTTATGCGGTCGGACTGTGGAGTAAAAAAAAATGTTGGAACCACATCTTTTGCACCACATATAAAAGTAACGCCATCCCCAGAGATTTCAAATTATCTATATTTTCCGTTAATTAATTAACAGTAGTGATCTTTACTTGGAGAATCAACCATTCAATAATCCAAGTATAATATATAACATTGGTGATCTAATAGATAAGAGAAAATTTTTCTCCGGAGCAATCTAAGTGAAATTATGAATCATTTACACAAACAACGTGAAACTATAAATACAGGTTACACAAACTTAAAAAATTTTACTACCGATTATCCCAGCGTTTATGATATAAATACCACTAACGCCAATAACTATACAAATACCTCCGAATATAACACTAATTATAATTATAATATGGATAGCGCTAAATTCACTATAGGTTCAGCTGAGGTATCATCACCTTTTTTACAATACTCTCATGAAAATTTTAACATGGATGATTTGAATGATGAATATCAAGAGATACAGGATACCAATAATGATGATATTTTCTTGTATGAATGTTCATTCTGCAATTCCAACCAACCATGTCTGCATAAGTTGAATTATAAAGACGAACAAAATGATATACATGTAAATTCAAATGCATCAATAAATTATAATTCAACCATATTTGAAGCTCTACAGGATTATTCTAAAGAAGATATGAATAATAAATTCTTAGAGTCTAATTATAAGAAATGGTTAATAAATTTGACTCCATTAAAGTGAAGAAGTCTTGGGTAATGAATAATGATAATAAACGGCATATTTTTATTTTATTTTTTTTTAATTTCTCTTTATATTCTAGGTTAATATATTGTAGTTTACTGTAGTTTGCTTTAGTTTACACAACTGTAGTTTACAACTGTCGTACTTAGGCTATGTTGTGTTACACTCTCATTTTACGCTGTACTCTCTCTACCTCACTTATCTCTCTCTACATCTCACTTTACTCTCACTGTCTTATAAATCTCTATCTACATATATTATGCTAATGCTACTTATACTTACTCTTAACTCTACTAGTTAAATCAATTAATTCTTGTAAATTTGATTTCCTTTTCGGCTTTACAAACTTTGGTGAACTAAATGGCGTGCTTTCTTCTATTATGCCATTACCAAAGCCTGATAAATTTGGTTCTAGAATGTTTGAGGCGCTTGCATTTACGATAAAACTGCGGTTGCCAGCACGGTGTCCGGGGTGAGTGCCTGTAGGGTTTTCAGCGCGGATCTCAGCCCGATTTTCAATACGGTTTTCACTACCATTAGTGGGGTTATCCATACGATTTGCCGCGTTAATAGTTGCATTGCCCGTACTTAAATTTCCTCCGAACGACCCAAGCGATGCGTTCCCAATACTAAAAGTTCTATTCAGATTTGGCTTTATAAATCCGTTACTCCTATTCATTGAGTTTAATGTCTTATTAATCGAATTTGATGTCGGATAAATTGAATTCGTTGTCCGATTAATCGAATTCATCGTCCTATTGAATGAACTATTACCCTTACTAAATGAATGATTATTTAAATAAGCAAACTTTTTATCTAATTTGGCCTTCTTTATGATTCGTTCTTCATTGATCTTGAAAGCCTCATTGCTGATCACCTTACTCTCCTCCTGTATTTCCGATTCTCCGAGTTTTCTTTTCTTATACCCTTTTTGTGTTAATTCTCCTTTAAATGTCGTACTCAACGATATAACTCCTTCAGTAATTATATCATTTATATTACAATTGTCCTGACTCATGTCGCAAATGACAATGTTATTAACTTCATCATTAACGTTGATTCCAAGAGTCTTTTGGATCTGTTCTTGGCTTAATTGACTATTACTAATATCCCAGTATACCACTAATATCTGAATTTTATAATATCCAAATTTACTTACCAACTGTAAGATCCTTTGTAAAATCTTCCCATCTCTTTCCAACTTGTTATTTATACTGGTAAATTGGTCCAGGTGTTGTAATAATCCACATTCAAATAGAAGAAATCCGGTGTTATTAAAGAATTCTTTATTCAAATGTTCTTTTCCTGGTAGACTCGTGAATTGAATTTTCATCTTATCATCTTCAATTTCATTACTATAAATTGTCTTTTCTGCATTCAATGTCAAATCAACTTTATTCCTAAGCCATTTAGAATAATTCAATTTCCAATTTTCAACTATTACTAAGAATTTCATTTGTAATTGTTTGGTTTCAATCTTGACCTTTAAATTCTTACTACATTTACTTAAAAAGTTGTTCAAATCAATTGGACTCCATAACTTCTCAATCTCGTTTCTCTTCATGACTATATCATCAATACTAGTATCATCCCATCTCCTTTTAGTGGAATTAATAGAGCTCATGGATGTATTAGAATTAATCCGCTTATGACTAAATTTCGTGTCTTCTAATTCTGCTTGTCTTTTCCTTTTAAGTGATTGTTTGATTTTTAATGACTTCCCTATGGTTTGTATTTTCTGAATATATTTCCTTTTAATCTTGGTTGTATAGAAATTATCTGCTTGAATATCTTTAGCGGTTTGATACACGATTTCATTCAAAAACGCTTGGTAAAGCTCTTTACTTAAACTTTCAATGATTCTATTTCTCTCACGTTTAGAATTCTCAGTTTTGAAGATTTTGGGTAATATCCTAATGAGTTCTTCATTTACTAACTGACTTATTATTGAGTTAGTTACTTGTTGATTGGCTTGGGGAAACTTAGAATTATCAATGATTTTGGTCTCTTCTGGTTTTTCGAATTGTACTTTTGGTTTTTCAAAGTGAACTTTTGGTTTTTGTTCCAATTGTTTAAATTGTCGTGGTTCATTAATTAACGATGTTTCTTGGGAAATATTCAATTTGAACTCTTTTGGTTCCTCTTGTTGATTTGAAGTAAAATTAACCTTGGGCTTTTCTTTTATAGACTCATTGGGTTCATTTGCTACTGGTGCACCAAATTTGAATATTGGTTCAGTTATTGCTACAGCTGCTGGTTCATCATTATTAGGTGTTGTAGATGCTTTGAAATTGAAACCTGATGGTTTAGATTCCTCAGGTTTAGTGAAATTAAATGTTGGGGTATTGGATTCAACTGGTTTAGTGAAATTAAACGTCGATTTCTCTGTTTCTTTAGGGTTTGATAAAGATGAAGGTCCTTTGGAAAATAATCCATTTGTAGTGTCCTTGGAAAATGCATTTGTAGGCCCCTTAGAAAATAATCCATTGGTAGTATCAGAATTACTAAATCCTGCTGATTGTGTAAATGGTGTTTGTGACGGTATTTTTGCCGGTATCTCTCCTTGGCTGAAACCTGTTCCTACACTCTTGCGTGCCTCAAGTGATTGTGGCCTAGATAAGAAATCAGCAAATGAACCTGATTTTACATCATTATCATTTTGACTAACACTCGTACCAAAACCACCAATTGCTGATGTAGCCCCAGTATTAATCTTTGACAAATCAAACGCCTTTCCCTCAAGAACTGTCTTGTTTTGTGTCAAATGTAAATCTTCATTAGACTCCCCACAATTAATAAACTGAGCCAACGGCCTGTTGATCTTTGAATTCAATTGTGGTGAATACGATTGGGAAAATTTTGGCTTTTCAGTGATGGAATTTAATTTATACTGAGTTTCTAATTTCTGCTTATTAACTAAATCAACCAAAATACTTCCTTTATCATTAATGATATCTACTTCATAATATTCTACAAATTTGATCAAATTATCTATATGATCATACCCTAACTCATTAGCTAAAGCTTGCCCATCATATGCTTTGTCTTTGGTATGATAAGCTCTAGTCATTGCCTTGATTGCATAAAATCGTATTTCATTAAATTGGGTCTCTAAAAGACATGCAAGTAAAAATGGAGTCTCTTCATTGTAAACTAATCTGAAAAACTCAACATAAAGATTTAAACATCCTACAGTATTTTTATAACCTCTTTCAACTATATTACTTTGTGATACTAAACTTCTGAACTTCAAACTGAGTTTTATAAGTGGATGCTTTATAATCAGAATTGGTAAGGTTTGTAATTCTCTTTCAACTTCATTATCTCTTAAGTGGCTTATAAGGTAATAAGCTCTAAATTCAGCTTCATTAGGACAATAGCCACCACGGTTTCTTACATCTTGATATATTTCAATTAAGGTTTGTAATGCTTTATTAAATTGTTCCAACTCTTGTTGTTGGGAGTATTCAACATCACTACCTGCCATTATATGTAAAGATATAAGATGTATCCTAACAATCTTTTCATTACATTCTATAGCTTCAGGACCAAAATAATTTTGATATGTGAAATCTTGTCTTATCGACCTTGTCCTATCCCATAAGAAAGAATGTGAGTCTGGTAATTTAGGTACCATATTATCAATTAAATAGTTTAATGATTGAACCAATACAAACGGTGGTCTTACTTCAGATGGTAATGGTGGTGGTTGACCAGCAGCAGGTCTAGAAAATGCTTTCACTGCTTTAGTCTTTATAATTTTATTGGTTGAAGGGTCCTTTTCAAAATTCTTCACATTATTCTCTAATGCTCTTCTAACTCTCTCAAAGGTTGGACACATATCCAAACAAGTCCCTTGGAAGGATATAGCATCATTAAGATCTTTTCTTATATTTTCAGCATCCACAAGACCTAAATCTTCCATTTTCTTTCTTTCTATTTCTCTCATCCTTTGAAACTCTTCATAGAGACCTTGATAATCATTTCCATTATTTTGTTGTTCCATTGAGTTCATTTTATCTTGATTTTCTTTATCCCAACTATCTTGTTTAAACGGTATAGGTTCAATGATTCTTGGTTGAATTTGTAGATATTTCGGCACTTCTCTTGCCATTAACTTCTTCTTTTGAAACCCAAATTGTTGTGGATTATTGATTATAGGTCCTATGAGATTGATTTCATTATTGGAATAATTTTGATAATTTGTATTTGATTTTGGAATAATTTTAATATTCATATCATCTTCATCCCCAATATCCATTCCAGTGACACCTCTATCATTTGATGCACTAAATTGATTATTCGTACTCTTATCATTAAATCCTTTATTGAACTGATTATTGGATTGATGGCTTTGTGTACTTGAATTATTAAACCCATTATTAAATTGATTATTTTGTTGTCCCTGGGATCTTGGCTTTCTTTTATATGATTTATTATCTTTATTATTGGTCTTGGTGTTATTCTTGTTATAAGGAACTTTCTTCAGATTATCTCTTTTATTCCCTGTGAATGCATTGTTTGAATTATTGGAATGGTTAGGAGGTTTGTTTCCATTGCCTTGCCTTTTATCAAATCCAAATGGTTTACCAAAGGCGTTACCTCCTGGTATTGGATTGCCAAACGCTGACATGGATTACAGGTTATTTCGCGATTCTCAGTTAGTACTAATCTCAGACCGAGACGTTCTAGAGCATAGTACTAATTAGACTAAATCCCAAAATTACATTTTCCAGCCAAAGAGTTCATCTAACATATCAGAGTTTCTACAGTTATCTATTATGTTCTTTTATTAGAAATCATTAACATAGTCAACTATATAAAATTACAAAGTATATTGATTTATATATGCTAAAATTTCTGTCATTTATCAAGGATTGAATTAAGCAGATTTTTCAGCTTTAGCTTTGGCTAAAACTCTAGCAGTACCGTGTAAAGCGTATCTGTGGTTTCTTCTGAATTTAGCATCAACACCTTTTAAAGAAGGGTATCTTTGGGTTTTTGGTTTTTTGATACCGTTTCTGTGGGCTTTTTTGGTTTGGTTATGAGCAGTATGATTCTTTGATTTAGACATCTAAAAAAGTTAGTATAGTTTTGGTTTAGTTTGGAATTAGGGGTTTATTTATAGGAAATATGGGATATTTAGGATACAATTTAATGAAATTTGGTGTACTAGATGACTTTTACCTAAGATTGGATTAATATTGGACAACATTATTTACTGTTGGAAAATATCTTCAATGATTAATAAAACAAAATTCTTCTTAATTTTATTCATTTTTATGGGATTCAGTTATATGGACACATTTTAGACACATATATGGACATAACAATATGGACATAAGTCCTCAACTATTCAACATTTATATTTCTTTTAATGCCACGGAATTCATGTATACCTCTTCTTTATTACTCTATATTCCAATAAACCTACAATAAACCCTTATTATTCCTTATTAACATTATCTTCAAGTCTTTATTGACACATACTTTTAATACTAATTAACTTGAAAAATCAATTTTCTCAGTTAAAAATTTTCAACCTAGTTCTCTCAATCCTGTATGGTATCGCAGTCATAGGGTTTTGCCCTCTTCTCATGTGACTTTTTGGGGTTTTATAATAGATGATGATTTATATATAAGGTAATTTGGATTTATTTGAAAGAAGCAAGTATAATTTCGATGAAGTTGGATATAATATATATTTATTAGGATGTGTTTTTTAAAATATTCAATGTTTCTGTACTATGTAAGTTTTAAAGGTCAATTCACTTGAAAGAGGTAGATAAAGCTTTGAGAGTAGGTTAAATTGATAATGAAGTTCTTGTCGTTGTAATTTCTAATATATTTACCTGGTCATGATTTAAGGAGAATGGTAGAATGATTTGATTATAATAGTGTAAAGTCAAGCTTTACTAAACTCATACAAACGCTCGCTAATTTCTCGCTAATTTCTCACTAATTCCTCACTAATTCCTCACTAATTCCTCACTAATTCCTCACTAATTCCTCACTAATTTCTCTCACAAATCCTCACTATTTCCCTCCATTTCCCACTAAACTTTCTACGAAATACTCACTAAAAATTTCTACTAAATTACCAGTATATTAACTACACATAAAATACATTAATTCTTAACATCAGAATTTTTTGAAGCTTTGGCTTTTTTAGCATTAGCCTTAGCTCCCATAATACCACCACCCCAGTGTCTTCTGGAATCATCGTATTTTTCAATAAAGTTAGAATTGATAGTTGAAACTAATTTAGATAATTCAGCTTCATCAGCACTGCTGACTTCAGTTAAAGCAGCAACAGCACTGGTCTTTTGGTGAACTAAAGTTCCTAATCTAGCTTTACCTTTAACAATAGCGTATGGAACACCCATTTTCTTACATAAAGCTGGTAAGAAAATAACTAATTCAATTGGGTCAACATCATTAGCAATTAATACTAATTTAGCTTTTTTGTTTTCAATTAATGAAACAACATGGTTTAAACCATATTTGACAACAACTGGTTTTGGGCTAACATCCTTAGCTTTTTTACCTTCGGCAATAGCAGCTGCTTCTTTAGTTAATCTTTCTTTCTTTTCAGCAGAGGTTTCAGGTCTGTATTTGTTGAATAATTTGAAAGTTTGAGTAGCAGTGTTCTTGTCTAAAGTATTAGAGAATTGGGCAATAGCTGGAGGAACTTTTAATCTTAAAGATAAAATTTTCTTTTGTCTTTGTAATCTGACATATTCAGGCCATTTGACAAATCTTGATAAGTTTCTCTTTGGTTGAATAGATTGACCAATACCAAAATTCTTTGGAGTGGATTCAACTAAAGGATTCTTTGGGGCGATTTTACCGGTTGATTTGTTAGATAATGGCGCTGGAGCAACTTTCTTTGCAGGCTGTGTCATTGAGTTAGTATTAAAAAAAAGTGTTCTCATAAGTCAACGAACTATCTCCTTTTTAAAACCTACTCTACAGTATCTAAAGATACTCAGCCTGTGCATCAAAGAAGTGAATGCACAACTTTTCACCATAGGTGTTTTCAACCACTGGTGTTTCAACATTTGGGTATCCACTCCTTTGACACACACACTAATTATTAGATATAGTGATAGGTGTAATCAGGGAGGGTCCAATGCCTTTATCTATTAGGACATACCATTTTAGATGATACTATAAGTGAAAATTTTTCAGTGTGTGAGGAATGAGATTTAAAGGCATGGTTTGAGATTTACGCAGTGATGTGAGGTGCGGGTTTGGAGATTTTGCAGCCGTGTTGAGGTAGACTTGGTGGGAAGTTGGAGACGAACTTTATGGTAAACATTGGGGATCATTTCTATTTGTGTATTAATATACGTTTTTAAAAGAAGTCCAAAATTATATAAAATGTTTTTTCATGTAATTTTACCTCTCTCGAACTTTTTTCATGATTTAATAAATACCGTGAAATTTACAATAAGCTGCAAATAATAAGAATATCATAAAAATTCTAGTTCATAGTTACTCAAAGAAAAGTCTTATAAATTTACTTATATTATTTATAAATCAATATTCTAATATCCTTAGAAAACTTATTGAATTAATATCACATGACTTAAAAAACATCATCACTCATTAAATTAACATATTAATATTACCTATAAAATCATTATGAATACTATATCCTTTCATTTAACACTAAAATCAACATACATTAACTTAAAACTTACATAGTCAAACTCTTACCCATCTAAAAGACAATCTCAATACCCATCAAAATACAACTTAAATGATCTTAACACCTATCAAAATAAACTCAAGATAAACTCATTACCCTTCAAAATACTGATAGACTCTAATAACCATCAAAATATTTGGCAAGGTGACCTGACATGAAATCTTTAGATTTAAACATAACTACTAAAAATCTTGGAAGTGACCATCCAAATGCCATACCAACACCACTTTGTTTACCTATTGGGATAATAAATGTTGGGGAAGGTTGTGAAAATTTCTTTAAAGTAACATTTTGACCTAAAAAGTATTTCTTAACAGAAACTTCAAATACTTTTAATTGTCCCATTAAAATTGAAAGAATGGTCTTATCACTAAGATGAACAATATCACCCAAACCAAGAATGTTTGGATAGTTTGGAACTGATAAAGAATCATCGGTCTTCAAGTACCCTTTATCATCTAATAAATCTTTTGGAATATATGCACTATTTGGAAGAACACCAAAGGCTGGGATAACTATATCATAGTCTTTAACTTCATCTTTGATAGTGATTGAGGTTTCAGTGTAGCTTGAAGTTAAAACGTTGTTGATAACTTCAATACCTAAATCCTTCAAAATACCTTCAGCTTGTTTGGACTTCTTTTCTGGAACATTTGGTAATGGATATTTATCACCAGTATATAAAGTAACATCAATATGAGGATGGAAATATTTGATATCACCAGCGGTTTCAACCCCAGTGGCACCCCCACCAATTACTGCTACTGTCTTGGCAGTCTTAAGTTTATCACTAACTGATTTGATCAATTCGATACTGGTTTCAACATCAGGTCCTTGTTTGAAAAGAGGTGAAATTGCTCTAGTACCAGAAGCTATGACTAAATAATCATACTTGACAAATTCTCCATTATCCAAAGCTAAAGTATTAGCCCCCGGATCTAATTCGGTGACAATTGCCTTAATGTGCTTGACATTCTTTAAATCTTTGAAAATATCAGAAAATTCATTAACGATAGCCTTGGCAAGTTTATCATCGTTAAATGCCCTAGGCACACCAGGGGGGTGGAATGCCTTATCACTAGGACAAATAATTGTAACATTGAAACCAAGCTTGGCCAATTTCTTAGCACTGATAATACCAGCATAACTACCACCAATTACGGCGACTTCTTTACCTTCTGCACTCATTGTATCTATCACTTCTAAAAACTGTCTAAGAATTTACGTCTATCGTTTTGACGCCCTTGACGTGTTACTTATATATGCACACCTTGCGGAAGCGCTGGTCAGAAAATACTTCCGTCCGTGTTTACTAAGGTTACTAAAGAGGTAGATCCTTACAAATTACAACTCAAGAGGCGGCTGTGATAGATGCAGGAAGGTTTAATAATATATTGTCGAAGAAATGTGGCTAATAAAGTTCTAAAATGTTTAGGTGATGAGTAGCTGATAGAAAATATTAGTTCATATTTCTTGGTGCACTGGTATTAATGAAGGTGCACCGGTGTTAAGATTTGGTGCACTGGTGCAAACTAAGAAAGCCCTCCCTCTATGGATCCACCTATAACCGTTAACTTTACGCGCCGAAAATTTTTTCCCAAGATAAGCCCAGATAAAGAAACCCTTAACGAACAAGGTTTTAAAGCTTTAACATGATAAATGATATGGTTTCAATATTAGCAGGTGGTGTAGGTCCAGCATCACCTTTAAGAGGTGCGATCTCTGGAATAATGGGATCAACATCCTTAGCATGTTGGATAGTTTTATTAATGCCCCAATTGATCGAACAATGGAGGTTAAAGTCTAGTGACGGTATAGCCATTGGATTCATTTCAATTTGGTTTTTGGGTGATGTATTCAATTTGGTCGGAAGTTTATGGGCTAAATTATTACCACAAGTTGTTTTCTTAGCCGTATGGTTCTGTATTGCTGACGCCTTAACAATCTTTTCCTTTGTGTATTATAAGCATATTTACAAGAAACCTCACCACCACCATTCAGAAGAAGAAAGACCTTTGGTCGATAGAAGAAGAACTTCAAGTACTTTAACTGACATTGCATTAGAACCAACTTATCATGGCATTTTCACTAGATACATTTTACCAATTTTCTTCGTTATTGCCTGTGGGGTTTTAGGTTATTTCGTCTCACCAGGTGGTAAAGATGATGTACCAGGAGATGATACGGGTGATAATGTTGAAATAAGCTTTGGTCCACAAATTGTTGGTTATTTATCAGCATTTCTTTACTTGGGAGCAAGAATTCCTCAAATCATCCAGAACCATCAACGTAAATCTGTTCAAGGTTTGAGTTTATTGTTTTTCCTCTTTTCTACCTTAGGTAACTTGACTTATGCTGGTCAAATTTTGATTTACAGAAATGATAAGGAATATATTTTATTGAATTTAAGTTGGATATTAGGATCCTTAGGAACTATTTTCGAAGATCTTTTCATCTTCTTTCAATTCTATTTATACAAGGATAGTCCTGGTGCTATAGATGATGAAGAATTTGTTCCTTAGTTAACTTTTAGTTTTTGTCATACACTTGCAGTTATTGCATATACTTGCATTTGTTGCATACACATGCAGTTTTTGCATCAAATCACATTTCCGCAACTCCTTGTAATAAATAAAAATAATACATAACTATTCTATTACTACATACCGTATACACTAAGCAGGATCAAAATCTGCAAGATGTTTATCTTCTTTAATTTCATTATCAAAATTTTCAGAATCTGCACCACTCCAATCAACATAGATCTTTCTAAATTTAGATAAATCAGTATTTTTCATAAAATCGTTTCTTTCTTTACTCCAATCATTTTGAACTCCTTGGAAAGCTTTATCCCAAACTTTATCATAAACAGCCTTGATCTTAGCTTCTTCCTTTTGTCTAATTTCTTCTAAGGCCATCCATTCCATATGTTTCAAATCATCGGAGGATGGCTCATAGATATGCCAAATAACATAATGAGGTAATCCGTAAACATTATAACCCATACGCTTACTTAATTTACCGAAAGCTTCAGTTTCAGCATGTTTTTCAAATGAGAATGCTGGGAAATGTCCACCAGTCCTGAAGACTTTAGCTTTGGTTAAAATGGAAACTCCTCCTATACCATCTAATTCCATTTCAATTTCTGGATCCCCATATGGGTCTCTAAGATAAGCTAAATGAGGTCTCCAAGTTTGATATTCAACGTATCCTTCCACAATACATGCATCTTCATCTAATGCTTCAGCTAATTGTAACCCACCATCAGATTCTTGCCATGAATTTAAATCATAAGGTTGTTGATTACCTAACCAATCTGGTAAAGGTCTCCAAACATTAGGAACGATAACGTCTTTATCATGATGCATTAAATCTTCTAAAATGGTGGCAGGTACTGTTTCTACATCTGCATCTCTCCAATAGACATGTGAATGATAAGGTTTAATGGCGACAGTCCATAACCAATTTCTAGCTCTAGCCATCAATTTTCTTCTTGGACCTTGAGCTGCAAAACCGTGACGATCACTGAAACTTTGACCAATGATTTGACCAAAGTCCTTTTCGAATATTTCAATTTCTCCGAATCTCATAGATAAATCAGGATGGTTTTGAATTTCATTAAGATGTTTCTTTAAATTACCCATTGTGTTATCACTTGAATCACTGACTAAGAAAGCTAAGTCAATTAAGTTATGTGGATAAGTTAAGTTTTTCATATGACCAAAAAACATTGGTAAATGAGCAGAAGCATCTCTTAATGGAACACAAAATAAAACACGTTCTTCGTATTGCCAACCATCAGGTCTACCTTTGTAATGCTCTAAGTCAAAAAATTTGACTGAATCATCAGAAGAATCAAAGCTTGGAGTGTATAATTGTGAAGTACTGAAAAACATAAGCTTACATAATGTTATTAGGGATATTATCCCAAACGCTATTATGAATCGAAGTTTAGTAACTTGATCTATTTTCATTTTTGGGGGCTTTGCGTGAATGTTTTATAAGGAAATCACAAATCACAAGTGTTGTTACTATAATTCACGCGTAATATGACAATAAATGATGACCGAGATTGAGTGGCTCTAGCGATAGATGCCCTTAGTTGTTCAAGGAGATCTGGAAAATTTTCTCATCCACGCTTGAGGATTAGCGCGCGCTCATTGTTGATGAACACACTGTAGTAGGACCTAAGTGTGGAATTATTAGTAGGCAGGTATTGCTATTTTTTAAGTAAGCCAGGTTAATTTTTTTGGTTTTGTGGATTGTGTCAAAAAGAGATATGTGGGTTCAGTTCGGGTGGGTTATGTTAAATTTCAACTTAAATCCGATCGTATGTACTCAAATCGTATCTCAAAATTAGCGGCTTTTCTAGCGGCTTTGAGGATTCTTATCTTAGAGAGAAAGAGTATAAGGTATTCGATAATAACTTGAAATTAAATTTTATATTTCAAATTTGAAGCTTATATTATATTTTTTTTATTTTTTAACTTATCATCTCCGTTACACCTCCGTGTCCACCCCCTTTATTACCCCCGTTTTCATCCCCAGTGGTGTCTCCTCAAAAATGTTATCTTTCTCCATCCCTATCACCTCAAAACCGCCCTTTTCCCTTTTCCGGTGTCGAAAATTATATTTGTACTTTGTGCATATAAGAGGGCTTTTTTTATCATATCCCTAGAATTCTATTTTCTTTCCCTAATAGGTCGGTTTTCTTCTTTCTTTTTCATTGTTAATATTTCTTTTAAAGAACGGCAGACGGAAATGGTCATTTTTCAACCAGTTGTACCTGAATTTATGGTCAACGTCATAGATGACAAATTTTTACAATAGAAAGAAGACAAAAGAAGACAAAAGAAACCTAAAGAAGAATTGACACTTACACTGATAACACTTCACTTAAACCCGAACACAGTTTAGCAACTTGGCGATTTCCTAAATTAGAAATTGTTATCTAGCATTCCCTAAGTTTAATCCACAGAGCGAACCCTAAACTAATAATTAGCCCCGGATATGCCTAAGTGACACAGTTGAACCCGATCCTTAACGGTACCTATATCCATTGTTCGGGTTTATGATGACCGCACGGGCACGACTATCAAAAAAATCTGCTGTTCATTATTGCAATGAGATCGATAACTAACGAATAGGGGCGTGGCTGGGTACGTGGATAATTGAAAAAAAAAGTCTCAAACAATGTAGAGCTTCCAAATATGTAGGGGATCTTCAAAACACAATTGAGGAGAGGTATTTTGAACTGTGAGGAGAATACAGTTACTTAATCAGTACATACAGAGGAGAAACATTAGCAATGGAGGAGAAAACTAGGGCTTTTAGTGCCAATCAATGAAGGCCAAAATTAAGATCAACATGTAAATTGATAATTTACTTCCCCTTATTTTCGAAAGTCTTGACCCTTTGTTGCTTCTTGGCTTTTTATAGGTTGATTTTCAATATTACTCTGCAAATCCTTAAATCTCGAAAAAATATCGCTTGTAAACTTAATAAACGTTTATCGTACTATAATACATATAATTAACAATGTAAATATAAAAATAAGCTAGAGTTTGCGGCTAAATCTGAGTCAATGGGTGCAAATTTACCTCAGTTGGTTAAAAACATATGATTTAATTATTGGGTTACAGTTTAGGTACGAAAAGAAATGCATCTTTAATTATATGCAGTGCCAAGAATGAAAATCATACCAGTACTTAAAACCATGGCAATTTAAGCTTCCTTAAACACCGAATGTGAGGTGATTTGGTTAGATGCTCATATGCAGAATCTCTCATGCATAATTTACTAAAATTAAGGATATTATGCCCTTGTGCTAATTTGGCAATTAAAGGTATAAATAAATCGTTATTTTTCCGGTTTTTAATTTCTATATACTTAAAACAATAATAAACGTTAAAGACATTTAATATGAATATGAACGACATAGGATTCCAACCTTTAAGTCCGGTTAGTGATAATGATGATTGGTTAAAGTACATAGATTCAGGAGCAATCCATATGTCTTCAGAATCTGAATCTGGTTCAATAGATGGTTCTATTAAACAAGAATTTGATAGTGTATTTGATTCTTATTTACCTTCAAATAACAGTCCCGAGGATTATACCAATTTATCCAATACTGATTTATTAGATTTGAATTTAGTGAATGAGAAGTTAACAACTAGTTCAAAATCTTCATCAATATCCTTGAACTCCAACACCAAAAAGCCAAGGAAGAGAGCTCCAAGAAAGAAATTGACAACCAGTCAAAAGGCAGCTCATAATATCATTGAAAAGAAATACAGAATTAATATTAATACCAAAATCGAAAGTTTGCAAAGGTTGATTCCTTGGTTAACTGGCGAAGAGACTGGGTTTAAAACTCAAAACAAAAATACCGAGACACCTGATGAATCAAATATGAAGAAATTGAACAAGTCATTGATTTTAGATAAGGCTATTGAGTACATTGAATTTTTACAATTGAATGAGTCTAGGATTTTGGAGGAGAATTTAAAATTAAGAAATCAATTGTTTCAAATGACCCAGTAGTGTAGATTAGTGCCGAAAGGCTTTTATGTGTGACGTTAAATAGAGTAATATAGATCGAAATGTTCTAAGTTTTTTGTAGAGTTAAGGTTTGGGTTAGACTAATGGTTATTATTTGTTTAGATTAAATTTCAGTGTAGCTATTTTAGGTTTGGGTTGGACTAACGGGTTATTCTTTGTGTATGTATTTTAGGTTTGGGTTGGACTAACGGGTTATTCTTTGTTTGGTTATTTAAAGTTTGGATTACACTAACGGGTTATTCTGTGTAGCTATTTTAAGCTTGAATTAAACTAATACGTTATTATTAGTAAAGAGAAAAAAGACTTGAATAGTCCGAAAGGGTGGAACGGTAAGTTTTACCAAGGGTATGAGGCTAACTCGGTATGTAGGATCGGTAATAATTTACCATGCGTAAAATTGAAAACATTCTTAGTTCATCTGTTTCACTTTTACTAAACCTAAAAGTTTTAATTGTGCAAAATATAAACACTTAAAAAGAAATATTATCAAGTTTAAAAACCGCTTGTCATTACCATTACCTCAAAACCAAGTGTAATTAATCATATCACCAAGTCAAATTAACCATGTTACAAAAGCCAAGACCATTTAGATAATATCTTGAACCTGAAAATTTCGTCAATGTATAACCTATTCTTGCCAATATAAAATGAACTCATAATAATCTTGACATTCTTCTTTATTCGCTACATTCTTCCGTAGTGTTAATGCTATGCAACTGTAAACGAATTTGCTGCAAATCACTCAAAAAAAAATTTGAAAAAAAAAAAATCGAGTGATTATTTTATCACTCCATACGTAGGAACATGTCATGGAAAAACTTTTGTCCGGGATTATCCTATAATTAAAAGTGATTCAACGTCTATTTTTATCGGAGTTTTCAGCCTTGAGGTAAAATATGCTCTTACATTTCATTAGCTCATAGTTACGGTGATTTAAGTCCAGGTCATCTTTCTGCAAAGTTTATAAAAACCTGCAACTACTGGTTGAACATTTTACGTAAGCAACATAAGGTCGTAAGATTTGATCGTCATAGAAGATGTTACTTTTTGTATGGGATGCTTTCTACAAGACACGTTTCTACATGATAACTTTTCACAAGTTAATAACATTGGTGATAACTTTTAACCATGCGTCGCAGTACGCAGTTCTCTCGCAGTATCACCATCATCAGTCCCAACTCTCACTCGCACAACGCGACAACATGAACGTTCAACATTTAGTACAAGAGCTAACGAACTTAGCCAATGAATCCAAACGACGTAACACTGAGATCAAACATCATTGTGACGTAGCATTAACGGATTTAAAGCAATTCAATCATTTGAATAATCTTTCGGAATTACCCTCCAATGCCAAATCTCAAATCCTTACACCATTCTTAATATCGTGTAATGTCAACAATGCCAGATTTGCCAACTTAGCAATCCCTGCTATACATAAGTTAATCACCATTAAAGCCATAGATCCACAAGATTTACCTCAATTAGTCAAATCCCTCTTAGAAGCCACCCATTTGGCCATAGACATCCAATTGAGGATTCTTCAATGTTTACCAAGCTTGATGCAGAATTATAATGATTATATTAGTGGTGAATTGTTATTGAATTTATTGAACGTTTGTTCAAGTTTGACAATGAATAACAAATCCACGGTGGTGATCAATACTGCAAGTGCAACGTTGCAACAAATGTTTACATATATTTATGATAAAGTTCCTATTGAGTCAATTGAGTCAATTGAGCCTAATGAGTCTAATAAGTCGATTGAGTCCGGAGAAACAAGAGAGGAAGGTCTTAATGAAAACAACGACACTAAAGAGAAATCAATCAACACAAACCCCCCATCTAAAGAAGCCTATTTGATTTTCCAAGACTTATGTGAAGCTTTAGAAAAACACCCTCCTTCTTACTATAAAGATTTAACCAATATAAAAACCCTTACCATTTTAGATATCATTGAAAATATCCTTCTGAATCACGTGAAACTTTTCAACAATCATGAAGAACTCAATTATCTTACTAGAATCAAATTAGTTCCTTCCCTTTTAAGGCTTATCAATAACTATAATGATTTCCCACTTATAGTTAGAGTTATGAGGGTTTTGTCAGTATTGTTAAGTACCCAATTGCTTAATTTAGTCATAGAGGGAGAAATCATCCTCTCTACATTGAACCATATCCTCCTAGATCAGGATGGTAATGAATGGGAAAAGGTTGTTGTATTGGAAATGTTCAAACACTTATTCGTTAACTTTGACATTATAAAGACCATCTTTGAACTTTATGATAATGACACAAAGAAGAAGAACGTTATCCAGGAACTATTAACAATTTTAGAGAGTTATTTAACTTATAACTCTCTTACACCAACCATTATCACTCAACAACTTACACCAGCTACACAGAATAGTGTTTATATATCTAAACATTCATTACTTAAGATTTCAATTTTAGATCTTCTCGATAAAGCTGAACCAGTGCCTATACCACCAACATATCCAATTAGTTTAATCTTTCAAATTGTGGTTTCTTTGACTGATGGTATAGCTAAATTTGTTAATAGTCTTTCACTTGTCAATGAAGACTTGGAATCAAAAGTTGAATTGATCAATCATTTGATAGAGTTCATATATGCTAACTTATTACAATTGTTCCAATACTTCCTTCACTGTTTGATGGATAATGATTATTTCCACACCCTAATCAGATCATTACAGAAGTTAATTCACACCACGGGTCTTTTGGGACTCAATGATTTACGTGATGGTCTTTTAAACCTTCTTAGTAAGGTGATTATTCATACACAGCAAGATACCCGTAGATTCACTTCTAGACATATTACTTGTTTAAGGGCATTGATTAACCTTGGGACTTCTTTAGGTTCCACTTTGACACAATCTTGGAACATTATTTGGATAACTCTTCAATGGAGTGATTATTATATCAATGGCCCGGATGAATTCACTGGAAGTCATGAAGTAAAATCTAACCAGGATCTTAGTAGTATTGAAGCATCTATGGGCAAGTTTTATGAAAGTATCAAGGAGTATCCTCTTGATAGTTATATGTTCTTATTGAATTCCTTGATGGAGTTGTTTAAAGCTAACATTATTGATGCTGATGGTAATGATAATAAAGATCAAAACCCCACTCATTTTTGTGCTTATAATAAAGCGTATTTCATTAAAAAGATCCATGAAATATCCAGGATTAACTTGAATCACTTCTTGACCAATGAACAAGTATTTGGATCGCTTACTGACTTCTTTATCAGTACGGGGATTAATAGTCAATTGAACTATAATTTCAAGCATTTCATCATAACCAAATATACTGATCTTATTAACCAATTGACCAATGAAACAACTAAAAAGGATGAACAGGAGTATAATAAGATCAATCTTATGTGTTTACAGGGCTTAAACAGTTTGCTTACCAATCTTAATAAAGACGATAACCTTACGGTGAATAACCATATAGACCTTCACCTTGAACTCTTGGATACTTTGAATGGAATGTTGGAAAACTATGATAAAAGATTAGTCAATAGCGAAGTTTGGAATACGATCTTCACGATCATAAACTCATCCTTCGAATTGAATTATGGTGATAAAGTTGGTAATATCATTAACAATTCATTCAATTGTTTGAAGTTGATTATGAATGAATTTATTACAATTTTACCTTTGGGTAAGTTCAAAACATTAATTGACTGTTTATATAACTTCTGTGTTCAGGTAAATGATTTGAATATTTCATTCAGTTCCATTAGTTATTTCTGGTTGATTAGTGATGCTATTAAAGGTAAGGGGAGTACCAATACCGATGAACCTACAGAACCTGAGTCGACCAAAAACGACATAATATCTACAGAACCCGAATCGACTAAAAATAACATCATATCTTCAGAAACTCAACTCATAGCATCTTTCAAAGATATAAAGAACCTCCAAATTTATCTCCTTCTTCAAATCATCAAATTGTCATCAGATGAAAGAGCTCAAGTAAGAGACGGGTCTCTTCAAACCTTCTTTGAAATTATTGAAATCCATGGTGAATCATTCACTTCCAACCATTGGTCCACCATCTATTCCCTTATATTCGATAAAATCTTCGAGGTCAAAGATTTAGGAAATGAATTGAAGGAAACTGTCAAATTGAAATTGGACGGTATGATCTCGGTGTATACCAAAGTTACTCCTGATGATGATAAAATCTGGGAAAAGTTGATTCAGTTCAATACAGATTTGATCTCCTTACACAAAATGGAAATTAATATCATCGTGTTGACTAAATTCCAAGACCTTTGTAAAGTAAAAACCAGTACACCAATACTTAAGATGTTATATAAATTTTGGAGTGAATTTCCTATTGATTATGAATTCAGTGATGTTGATACATACCTTGAAGAATTGAATAACTTGGTGATAATCTTCCCATTGATTTATGGGAAACTATTATCCCAATCACTCGTTGATGGAGACTTGGTTGGTCAATCTTTAAATACCTTTACCAAAATCTTAAGATACCCCATCATTATCCATAAATTAGATGATATAAACCCTACGATTTTACAGAAAAATGTTATGGATAATATCAGGTTAATTATTGTTGACCATAATGGCATAAAGACCAATACTTCTGATACAATTTATTCTATCATACTTAAGGAATTGAGTAATCTCTTAGTGTATCAATTCAAAATCAGAGAAAAGATTGAAAGTAAGTTAATGAATTCCAATCTTAAACTGAAGTACAAGTTACCAACATTCATATCCATTAGTAACATATCTATGGAACTAATTGAATTGACATATGGAAAAGTCAATGATTTCAATGTACTTATCAACGAAGGTACCTTGGTAAAACTTATGAGATCAATGTTGGAAGTAGTAGAGAACAAAGCAGTAAATTGGGTCAAGGCTAGTGAATTCTTACTTGTGGTTATCGAAACGTTCCTTAAGAGTGATACTGACGATGAAGAAACATGGTCCTTGATACTTAGTTGTGTTGAAGTGAACTTCCAAACCCATAACCAAGATGAAGAGAATATCAATATCATCCAGTATTCAAAATTAATCACGTTACTTTCACCTTACTTGAAACAAGGTCCTGTGATCGATCAGCTTATTAATGATATTTATAAGAACTCCTATTTATACAAGGTAAATGATATTGAACTGGAATTATTCACTGATGATCTTGATGTGACTATTAGTAACTTAACAGCATATAACTTCAATGAAACCTTTGGTATGACAAAAGCTATTGAGTTCTATAAATTCAAAAGAATGAAGGTCATTTGCCTTGAGCAATTGATCAAGTATACCATTGATGGGTCTTTAGGAAATCAAGGGTTCAAGCAAGATCATTTCAAATATTTCATTGCTAGGTTGAGTTTCAGTTTAAGAAGGATTATTGAAGAATCCAAGTTGGTCTATAACTTACCAATCAATTCCATGCAAATTCTAGAATTGAAGTTATTACTCGATGGGTTATTGAAGTATTTGAATGATTATTATGAACCACTGAGTTATAAGGTGCTTAAGGAAGTGATGGGGTTGTTGATTAGGGTGAAACTTGAATCAGTTCAAGAGGTAATTCAACAGATATTGGCAAAGATAGTTGAAAGGGAGTGATTTGTTAGGTGTATGTAGAAATTTTACTTAGGTGAATAAGTGAATAGAAGTTAGGTATAATCGATTTTATAGATCAATTGTATCATTTGTATAGATCAATTGTATCAATTGTATCATTTGTATCGGTCATTTGTATCAATTGTATCAATTGTATAGATCAATCACATGACCAGTCACATGACCAAGCTCGGTAAACCTCCGAGTTTAAATCATTATAATCGTTTAAATCATTATAATCGCTTAAATCTTTTAGTCCATCATTGTATACGTAAATTAAATTAATCGCTTAAATCCTTTAGACCATCATCCTACGTCTACGTAAATCAAATCCTCCTCATCATCATTTTACGTATACGTAAACTAAGTCTTTCGAGCCATCATTCTACGTATATGTAAATCCAAACCCAAATCAATGTCGCGTTGACTATATGTCGCGGAATTTCTTAAATATATGTCGCCGAACTAAATCCTACGCGATCTCATCCCTTCGTCTCCTTAATTTCAGTACATAGACGTGTTTTGTGGTCCGACACAAACACCTGCTACTATCTATCATATACACCTAGTTATATATTCAACATCCTTCAACAACTATAACCCATATTAAACCCTCTCCCGTCAACCGCTCCCTCCAAAACATCCTCAGCCACATTCCCTTACAATACACATAATTTAACCCAATGCGGTAACCTAATTACTGTTTATGTTTACAAAAATAGAATGCGCCTTTCTCAAAACCATCGAAAATTTTTTGACCAGTCCCAACTGATTCTTTGATACTTACAAAGCCAGCCATGTCATTCAGAAACAGTGCCGGATCCAATAAGTATCAGGAATTTGATCATGAATCAGGTATCAACCGAAAAAGATCATTAGTCAGACCTGAAAGACAAAGGCTTGACGAAAACCATCCAAGATACCATTATACCCAAATCGCTAATCAGGAATCAAATCATTTGAAGATTCAACCGGCTCCTGATTTAGATCCTCAGATATCCAATAATGAAGCCTACTCAAGGAAGAGTTACCATAGTTATAGATCCAATGATATAACTGCTCATAACTCTCGTAATGCTGATAATGATGAAGCGGGAATTCCCTTGATGGACTATGAAAAACCTCCAAGTCCGTTGAAAGGTGGTAGAGAAGTCTATGGATTGAATGATGAAGTTGATGATGAACCTTACTCACCAGCTAAAACAAAAGTCATAAGAAATCATAATCAAAAAGCTGCAAAGCCTGAATCTAAGATTTACCCTTGGAAGATTTATTGTTATTTGATTACGTTCTGGGCTCCAGGACCACTTTTAAGTTTGTTCGGGTTAAAAACTAAGGACAGACAATTTGCATGGAGGGAAAAAATTGCATTAATTAGTTGTATTCTTTATATCGGGGCCATTGTTGCTTATTTGACTTTCGGTTTCACTGCCACCGTTTGTAGAAAACAAAGAATTAGAACCAGAATCAATGAAGTAGATAATGGTTACTTAATTATCAACGGTAGATCTTTTGACTTGACAAGTTCACAACATCCACAAGCTGCAGGTATTGACGCAGGTACTAATATTTTATATCCTCCTGTCAACGCAGGTGGTCATGATGCTTCTTTATTATTTCAAAATGTTAATGGTAATTGTAAAGGTTTAATTAAAGCAAGAGATAATTGTACTATTCCTAGAAATGATGATGGTGAACTTGCATGGTACATGCCATGTAAATTAATGTCCCAAGATGGTTCAACCTCACCAAATTTTACTACTGAATTTTACCAAGGTTGGTCTTGTCATACTAGTTCCATAGCCCGTAACGCTTATTACAATTTAAAGGTTAATGGAGATGTTTACTTCACGTGGGATGATATTAAGAACAGTACAAGAAACTTGGTAGTCTATTCTGGTAATGTTCTTGATTTGAATTTAATCAATTGGATCCAAACTGATGATTTAGAATACCCTGACTTGTTTAATAAGTTAAGAGATGATGATAGTTACAAAGGCCATGATATTTCAATGATTTTGACTAATGGTGACGAAAGACATGCTGCTAGATGTTTGACTGAAATCATCAAAGTGGGGTCAATTGATTCTGACTCTATTGGATGTATTGCCTCACAAGTTGTATTGATTGTTTCATTAGTTTTCATTTTATCTGTTGTTGTTGCCAAGTTCTTGATGGCATGTTATTTCAAATGGTTAATTAGTCCAAAACAAGGTGCCACTTCCGGAATGTTGAAATCGATGGATAGAGATCAAAACATTGAAAATTGGGTTGATAATGAAGCCAAAAATGATCTCTTGGTTGTTCCACAAAAAACTAGAGCTAACTATAAAACCAATAGGCAAAGTGTTTTGAATAAAAGATTAAGTCTTGCACCAGGAGAATTGAACCAATATTATGTCAATAGTGAGAACTTGTCTAAAGATTTCAAATATACCACAATGTCAACTCAGAATTATCTATTGAATCCAAAAACTAAGAAGAATACCTCAAAGAGACAATCAGTATTTATGAACGAAACTTTCAACTCATCCACTGATTTATTGAATATAGGCCGCTCAAGACCAGCATCCACTATGGTGATGAATCCATTTGATGTTGATGATTTTAATAATATCCAAACCTTATCACCTGATTTGATTCATCCAGATGTAGTACCGCAACCACCAGTCGAATACCAACCTTATGGATTCCCATTAGCTCATACTATCTGTTTAGTCACATGTTATTCCGAAGATGAAGAAGGTTTAAGAACTACCTTAGATTCGATATCTACCACTGATTATCCAAACTCCCATAAATTAATTTTGATTGTTTGTGATGGTATGATTAAAGGGTCTGGTAATGACTCAACCACTCCTGAAATTGCTCTTAGTATGATGACAGACTTTGTGGTTGATCCTGAAGATGTCGAACCTTACAGTTATGTTGCTGTTGCCCAAGGTTCTAAACGTCATAATATGGCTAAGGTTTATGGAGGTTTCTATAAGTATAATGATTCAACAGTTCCAGTAGAAAACCAACAAAGAGTTCCAATTATTACTATTGTAAAGACCGGTACACCAGATGAAGCCTCATTACCTAAACCTGGTAATAGAGGTAAAAGAGACTCCCAAATCATTTTAATGTCATTTTTACAAAAAGTTATGTTCGATGAAAGAATGACAACTTTGGAATTTGAAATTTTCAGTACAATTTGGAAAGTTACGGGTTTAATGGCTGAAATGTACGAAATTCTTTTAATGGTGGATGCTGATACCAAAGTTTACCCGGATTCCACCACTCATATGGTAGCACAGATGGTTAAAGATCCTAAGATCATGGGACTTTGTGGAGAGACAAAGATTGAAAATAAAAACCAAAGTTGGGTAACATTGATTCAAGTTTTCGAATATTACATCTCCCATCATCAAGCCAAAGCTTTCGAAAGTGTGTTTGGAGGGGTCACATGTTTACCAGGATGTTTCTGTATGTATAGAATCAAAGCACCTAAAGGTAAGGATGGATATTGGGTTCCAATTTTATCAAACCCTGATATTGTTGAAAGATATTCCGATAATGTTGTTGATACCTTACACAAAAAGAATTTATTATTATTAGGAGAAGATCGTTATTTAAGTAGTCTTATGTTGAAGACATTCCCCAAGAGAGATCAAGTGTTTGTACCTAAGGCCATTTGTAAGACATTAGTCCCTGATAAGTTTAAAGTTTTATTGTCACAAAGAAGAAGATGGATCAATTCTACTGTTCATAATTTATTCGAATTAGTTTTGGTTAGGGATTTATGTGGTACTTTCTGTTTCTCCATGAGATTCTGTATCTTTATTGAATTGATTGGTACTTTAGTTCTTCCAGCTGCCATTTGTTTCACTATTTATGTCATAGTTATTGCCATTGTATCCAAGCCAACTCCTATTATGTCATTAGTACTTTTAGCTGTTATCTTTGGTTTACCGGGGTTGTTGATTGTCATCACTGTATCATCACTCAAATACGTGGTATACTTTTTTATTTATTTGATTGCGTTACCAATTTGGAATTTTGTGTTACCAACTTATGCCTACTGGAAATTTGATGATTTCAGTTGGGGGGATACCAGAGTTATTGTAGGTGATAAAGGGGCTCATGATGCTAATGAGGGTGTGTTTGATTCCTCAAATATTCAAATGAAACGTTGGAAAGAATTTGAAAGAGATAGAAAGAACAAGGGCAACCTTTCTTTACCAACAGCTGCATGGAACCCATCAAACAATGAAAACTTGTTAGAGGATTTATAGGTAGTATTAAGGGAAACTCATGTAAGAGTTAATAAATATATATAGAGGATTGTATTTTGTGGCTCTGTATGTCTCTTTGTGGCTATTTGTGGATCATTTATCTTTTTTAATCTCTTATCTCTTTATTGTTCTAAGATTGGGTTTTAGGTAAATCCTTAAATACATCTTTAACCCCTTTTTAGTCCTTAAAGCATCTCATCTGCCCCTCATTCCCTTTGTTTTTATATGGTTAGGAACCTTAGACGAAAGTCTCCAAGAATGTTGATAACGTGATGAGGCTGGTAAGGTGACGACCGTATTATCCCTTAACTACCGTAAAATATGTTATATTTTAGTCTTTCTACAGTAATCAACTGATGGCTCTTATCCCTAAACTAATTGAGCATTATATTTCGAAGTTCTCAATTATTCCCCCTAAACCTTCGCCTAACTGTCCCAACTCTACTCACTAAATCAAAAAAATAAAAACTCATCTCCTTAACTCCTCGAAAAGCGCATATACGAGAAACTCTAAACTACTAACCATTTAGACGATTGACCCATCTAAAACCCCAAAGAGCACTTGTCGAATAATTTCTACAATCCTATAAGTTGGTTACCCTCTCGTTATAATTATTTTCGAATTCCATTTATCTCCTAACTCCTACGCATATACGATGCCGGTGCTTATGCACATAATTAAATGTCTCGCGATAAGTAAACAGGCCCGCAGCATAAAAAGCACGTCTAATAGTTTCCAAATATTAAGAACCCTAGAGATCAAGAGAAAGAGTCCGAAAATTTTAACCCATTGTTTATATTCATCTAATGTATCCTACATAATCCCTTGAACCCATAATTTAGTCAAAATTGAAATTTATCAAGTCAATTGAACTAGATATAGAATTGTCTCTTGATAGCTTATCAACGTAAATCTCTTTAAACTTTTGTAACCTCCAAGTATTTCTTGGTCTACTGATGGAAGGTTTGAAAGCTGACCCTGGTGTTGCTAAAGCGAAAAGCATTGATAAGTTAACGATTTTCAAGGATATTCAAAGCTTTAAATATTTGAGTTTTTATTCCATTTACTAAGGTGCCGCCATGCATGTTATGAAGTTTATTGCTTCTATTTTTTTTTCTGCATGAAAAAAAAATATTCCAAATAATAATGGTATTAGGAACACTTCAGCATTTTTTTTTTTTTCTTTATAATTATTTTAGTCCAAATTTGAATATAAGCAAATAACGTTAATATTGTTGAAGACGACACCTGACTTATTATTTCATGTGGCTGAGTGGAAACAATATAATTACGCTGTGTTAGTTTGCGTTCCAGAAATAAGCTTTTTTATATTTCACCCCTAAAACTTAATTTTACGAAAGCGATCACTACTGTATTGTAATTAGCATTGGTATTACGACACTACCTGTACCTGGACATAAGTTACCTTGATAGGAAGTGCCACCGCTCGTTTGTATTTTAACCAGTTTTTTCTTCTATTTTGTAGCGTACGATGCTAGTACAAATAGAAAATAATATTAACATTAATCTTCATAAATTTGAGACTTTAGGCGAAGAAATTAAGACCATCAAACTTTAAAGTTGTTTCCATTTAACTTTCACCCGTTGAATATAAGTGTGAAGAAGGTTGATTGACAAAAGTTGAAAATATCATCCACGGAGACATCATTTGAAATTGCAGCTCAAATAGGCAAATTATTATAAGAGATGCGTAATAAGGCCGCATGAATGTAAAAAACAATTGGCAAATTGCATGCGTAGAAGAGACACACATAAAATTTTATTGTGAACATAGGAGACATCTCCGGATATATAGTCATGAATACGAAAATAGAAGTAATTTGCCATTCAGCATGCATAAGATATTAAGCAAGAAATAAAGATTTGCCCACGGGCTTGGTTGATGAAGATCAGTTCTATTGTAAATCACCTTGCAGGTAAATCTTTCAAGTACACAATCTGCAAGAGACATGCCTCTACAAGGCAAATTTGAAATACATGCATGGAAGCGCTCGCGTACTTACGAGACATACATATAACCACCAGTTGTGGAAAAAGACATGCGGATAAATACGTGCAATGGCCGAATGCCTCATCTGAAATAGCTCAACACTGCTCAAAATGTTCTCAACCTGAAAAATACTCGGTAGCGATGCAAGATAACTAGAAATCTATAAATGGATTTTTTTTTTCAAACCTGTACATTAAATATAAAAATAAAAATACTACTATTATATCATTAGCCAGAAATTGGAGCTCGCTCCAACTTCAATTTTTTTGGGATTTTCTTGCATTTTTAAATTGGGGTGATATGATAACAAATCAAACGAAAACGATTAAATTTTGGTATAAACTCTAAACTTGCACTTAATAAGCCATTCTCTTAGCTTTATATAAGGTGGTAGCGCCTGGAGCAGCATAAGCACTTAAGAAACTTAAATCGTCAGATCCGGAACCAGTCTTTGGAGCAGCTGTGGTTGCGAGAAGAGCTGCGGCTGTGTTAGTAGCAGGAGCAGCAGTACCAGTATTAGCGGCGGTGGTAGCCAATGTGGCGGTAGGTTTGGTGGTAGCAGTGTTAGTAGCTGAACCACCTGAGGATTTATCACCAGTGAAAAGAGCCAAGATTTGACCAATGACTTTTAAGAAAGCATTATCACTATTTTCTAACCATCCGACAACGTCATTGAAGATTGAATCAAAGATTTCAGAAATAACTGACCCAAGACTTCTTTGGTTTAAGTATTCACCTTCAATTATAGCTTCACGTTTACCGTTAGCACCAGTACCAGTGATGGAACCTAAAAGTTTACCAACAGTACTTATGATAGAATTACTACTTCCTGATAACCATCCTACAAGTCTACCTAAGAGACCAGAAGATTTAGACCAGTTGAAAACATCTTCAGCAATGACTAAACCGTAATGAGCAAGGTTTTTAAGGGTATTAGTGAAACCTTGTGGATCAGCTTTGATTTTGTTAACAATAGTGTTGAAAATGGATGAAATTACAGAAGAGAGATCTCTCTTGGAGATATCATTTTCAATTAAAGCTTGTAAGTCATCTAAGTTGAATTCCTGTAATAAACCATCGAGATCTTCGATACCGAAGTCACGTTTAGCTGCGGCGGAGGCAGCTGGTGCAGCAGGTGCAGTAGTAGTAGCAGTGTTAGAACCACTTGAACCACCGAATAAACCTTTAAGAAGGTTAATACCAATTTCAATTAAAGAACCAGTTGCAGCAACAACGGCACTTCTTAAATCACCATCATCTAAAACAGTACTGACAGTATCTTGTAAAGCGTGGGAATCCCATAAACCAACGAGTAAATCTTTACCGTTAGCGAGAACTGCGTTAAGTACGGATTTAGTAATGTTAACAAGGGCAGCTTTTAATTGTTGGTTGGTAGTGATATCAGTCCAAATTTTACCAATTAAACCTGAGTTGATTAATGATGAAATTAAGTTATCTAAGACAGAACCAGCTCTTTTGTCTAATTCAATTAAAGCAGCCTCATCATCAAGAAGAGTCTCTCTTTTAACTCTTAAAGCTTTTAATTCGTTAAATTGACCGACCATAGTATTAACATCTTCTCTCTTTAAGATAACATTGTTAGTATTATCATTAACACCTTCAAAGGTTGGAGCAGCAATGGCTGATGAAGCTAATAAAGCTAAAATAGTAGTTTGAGCTAATTTCATTATAAACGATGACACAAAAAAGGATGAATGAAGTTGTTAAAAAGAAAACAAGAATCCCTAAAGGTGGGAATTGACCAACTTTTTATACTTAGGACTTGAATGCCTGTTGTTGAATAAAATTACTACAATTTAATTACTTAACCTATTTTGGCTGTTAAAAAATTTCCTAATTTGGAATAGTAATAACTTGCGCGTAGCACACGACTAAAAAGCCCTAACAAATCGTTTTTATGTGGAGGGGTTTTGGTATTTGACTTTCCTATTCTAAAACTTTGCAATACAATGTAACAATTCACATTCCATTTGATTGTGGTGCTTAGATCCCATTATTTCATATTTGCGTTTATACTTTCTTGGGTTCAGATAGGTGAGGTTGCAAAAAAAATAGTGGGTTAATACAGAGCTAATATGGGAATTTAATTAGGTAAGAATAATTTGAAACTAATTTCGTGTTAATGCAGTGTCTAACTAATGTAATAGTCACTAAAATAATACCTGCTTAGTTATCAATGATCAGCCGTTACACGTCCCCTATACTGAAACAAGGTTTTTCTCTATATTTGGTTTAGTGCGCGGCTCAAAAAAATAATTTGTTACCTTTTTGAGTAGGAAGTATAACATTTCATAGTGACACAGTTTAATGGGATTTTTTACCGAAAATAAAATATTTTCAGTGCTAATGTAAGTTAAGGAGGTTACCCCACTAAAATTCTCGAGTTTAAGTTAATAATAATTTTTTTAAGTTTTTTCGATATATATAATAATTGCCAAATTCAGCCTCGGGTTGTATTGTGGGTAAAAAGACAAAAGGCTGATAACGAATTTAGAACAAATTATTTATACGTTTTAGGCAATTTCAACTCATTACCGAAGTGTTTATATCAAAGTTTAGAGTTAAGGTTTGATAGGTAAAGTATTAAGGGTTAAGTATGACCTATGAATAGGAGTTGAAGGGTAGGTGGAGGATAGGTGGAGGTTAAGGGTATAGGAGATGATGAGTTACTTAAAATAGTAAGAGGTCTTGAGAATACCCGGGGATGCTTCAGACTGTTCAAGGGATCCTTTAGACCTTAATCTGTGGTTGGAGTGTAGTGCAAATAGTTTTGAAATGGTGGTAAAATGGTTTTGAAATGGTGGTAAAATGGTGGTAAAATGGTGGTGAAATGGTGGTGAAATGGTGGTGAAATGGTGGTAAAATGGTGGTGAAATGGTGATGAAATAGTGGTGAAATAGAGTGCTCATGGTAGTAAGATAAACTACACATAATTGAAGCCACCGCACTAACACCTTCACAATTCTAATACCATTGTAAGATATTAAACTACCGTAAATACTATATTGAATCGTATAAAAACCATGCAGGCACATTCACCTCACATATTCATAAAAACATCCAAATCAAGTATGTGTCAAAATATATTTCCTAATTAAGAATAACCAATCCGAAACTTTCCAATTTGTCATACCAAAAACGCCCTAACTATCTCATCGCTCTCACGCCTCATCGCCCAAAAACTTCCGAATTAGTCCTACCGTAGAAATGGTGCCTCGCGTAAAACGTTGGACCAATTCAGCCGCTGGATCTCATTGCCTACGAAAATTTTTCCATTTGTAACCTAAACATGGCCCCTATAGCTACTTCAACAGGTTCAAATGTTGGCAACTCTGCCACTACTGTCGTTGAAAAACAACCAGGTAAAAACCTTGTTACTTATGATACCTATGGTAAAGAATTTAAAGTCCCAGATTACACCATTAAGGATATTTTATCAGCTATCCCAAAACATTGTTATGAAAGATCTTTGATCAGATCATTGGGTTATGTTGTTCGTGATATCTTTTTCATGTGTTTAATCTCTTACTTAGGATCTAACTACATCCCTCAAGTTGAACTTAAGGAACATCAAGTTTTATCCCAATACATTAGAGGTGGTTTATGGTTTTTACAATCATATTTGATCGGATTATTCGGATTTGGATTATGGATTTTAGCCCATGAATGTGGCCATGGTGCTTTCAGTGATTACAGAAATGTTAATGATTTCATTGGTTGGGTTTTACATAGTTATTTAATGGTTCCATATTTTTCATGGAAATACAGTCATTCTAAACATCATAAAGCTACTGGTCATTTAACTAGAGATATGGTATTCGTTCCTTACACTAAGGAAGAATATAAAGAAGCTAGTCATGTTAGTAAATTAGATGAAATCACCGAAGATTCACCAATTAGAACCTTATTTGGTTTAATCTTTCAACAAGTAGGTGGTCTTCAATTATATTTAGCTACTAACGCTACTGGTCAAGCTTTATCTAACTATTCAATGCCTTATAAATCACATTATAACCCTACCAGTCCAATTTTTGAAAAAAATCAATTCTGGTATATTGTTTTAAGTGATATTGGTATCATTTCTACTATCTTAGTTGCTTACAATTGGTACGTTTGGAACCCTTTCCATATGTTAATCAATTGGTTTTTACCATGGTTATGGGTTAATCACTGGTTAGTTTTTGTTACTTTCTTACAACACACTGACCCTACTATGCCACATTACCGTGATAGTGAATGGACCTTTGCTAGAGGTGCTGCTGCTACCATTGATCGTGATTTTGGATTCATTGGTCAACATATTTTCCATGATATTATTGAAACTCATGTTTTACATCATTATGTTTCCAGAATTCCTTTCTACAATGCTAGAGAAGCCACCAAAGCTATTAAGGAAGTTATGGGTGATCATTATAGATACGATGGTACCTCAATGTGGAATGCTTTATGGAATGTCAGCAGAGCTTGTCAATTCGTTGATGATGATAAAGAAGATGCCAAGGGAGTTTTAATGTTTAGAAATGTTAATGGAGTTGGAATCAAACCAAAGGATTAGATATTTATTGGGTATTATGATATAGGAGTATTGATGGATAATAGATATGATATTAATAGATTTGAGATATAGACTGAGAGTATTTAATGATAGATATTGAATATTTATGAAAAATAGAATGTTATAGAAATTATGGGATATAGGAAGTATTATAATATAAGACCTAGAGTTTAACTTTTTTTCTAATTAGGTAGGGTGCGAGAATTTAGTACCGTGAATTTAGCACCGTGAATTTGATACCGTAGTGAGAATTTAGTGAGAGGTGGTCTCATAAGTGAGACAGTTGTATCTACTAAATAACCACCTAAAAAAACCTTTAAAAACACGAGAAATCCTCTAAAAATTCTTCTATATCTATTAAACACCTAAAACACCCACCTTAACCTCTGAAATCTCGAGAACCCTTCTAAAAACTCCCCACAACCCCATCATCTAACCTCACCAACCAATCCATTGACTGCGAAAAGTGAAAAATTTTTGTACTCAACCATACAAATGTTAGTTAACATTTTAAAGACTTTCAAGAGTGGTTTAAGACCTTTACCGTCTTATACACTCAGAGCTAATCTTGGAGTTAACAAATATGTTGCTAGGACATTTACTTATACCCCTAAATTGTTAGAGGAAAGTTCACAACCTAAAACATATGAAGAAGAGAAAGTTATTATAGATGAACTTGCTAAAGAATTAACTGAACAAGATGTTTCTGCAGCTGCCAGATTAAGAAATATTGGTATCTCTGCTCATATTGATTCTGGTAAGACTACTTTCACCGAAAGAGTTTTATTCTATACTGGTAGAATTAAAGCCATTCATGAAGTTAGAGGTAGAGATGCAGTTGGAGCTAAGATGGACCATATGGACTTAGAAAGAGAAAAAGGTATTACCATTCAATCTGCTGCCACATACTGTTCTTGGGAAAAAGATGAAAAGGATTATCATTTAAATTTAATTGATACCCCAGGACATATTGATTTCACTATTGAAGTTGAAAGAGCTTTAAGAGTATTAGATGGAGCAGTTTTGGTCGTTTGTGCAGTTTCAGGTGTTCAATCTCAAACAGTTACGGTTGACCGTCAAATGAGAAGATACAATGTTCCAAGAGTTACATTTATTAATAAGATGGATAGAATGGGGGCTGACCCATTTAAAGTTATCGACCAACTTAATTTGAAATTAAAGACACCAGCAGCAGCTATTCAAGTTCCTATTGGAGCTGAAGATGCTTTGAAAGGGGTTGTTAATATCATCGACAGAGTAGCTATCTATAACGAAGGTAGTCAAGGAGAAGAATTAAGATATGATGAAATTCCTGCTGATTTAGTTGATGTAGTCGAAGAAAGAAGAGCCTTATTAATTGAAACTTTAGCTGATGTTGATGATACAATGGCTGATATTTATTTAGAAGGTGAAGAACCAACAGTTGAACAAATTAAAGATGCCATTAGAAGAGCTACTATTGGTAGAAAATTCACCCCTGTATTAATGGGTTCAGCTTTAGCTAACAAAGGTATTCAACCAGTTTTAGATGCAGTTGTTGATTATTTACCACAACCAAATGAAATCTTAAACACTGGTTTAGATATCACTAACCCTGCCGAAGAAAAACCTGTTAATTTAGTACCATCATCCAATAAACCATTTGTTGGGTTAGCTTTCAAATTAGAAGAAGGTAAATATGGTCAATTAACTTATATTAGAGTATATCAAGGTAAATTAAAGAAAGGTGCTTATATGAACCATATTGCATCAGGTAAGAAAGTTAAAGTATCAAGATTAGTGAGAATGCACTCTAATGATATGGAAGATGTTGATGAAATTGGACCAGGTGAAATTTGTGCTACTTTCGGTATTGATTGTGCCTCTGGTGATACTTTCATTGGACAAAATTCTGATAATAAGATCGCCATGAGTTCTATGTTTGTTCCAGAAGCGGTAATTTCTTTATCCATTCAACCGAAAACCAAAGATAATGGAGCATTTTCTAAAGCTATGAATCGTTTCCAAAAGGAAGATCCAACTTTTAGAGTTAAATATGATGTTGAATCTAAACAAACCATTATCTCAGGTATGGGAGAATTACATTTAGAAATTTACGTTGAAAGAATTAAGCGTGAATATGGTGTTGATTGTATAACTGGTAAACCACAAGTTTCCTATAGAGAAAGTATCACAGCTCCAACCACATTTGATTACACTCATAAGAAACAATCTGGTGGTGCTGGTCAGTACGGTAGAGTTATGGGAGACTTCTCACCACTTGGGGGTGAAAACAAATTCTCTCAACACATTGTTGGTGGTAAGATTCCTGAAAAATTCTTATTTGCATGTCAAAAAGGATTCGAAGATTGTTTAGAAAAAGGACCATTGATTGGTCATAGAGTTTTAGGTGTTCATATGCACATCAATGATGGTCAAACACATATGGTTGATTCTTCAGAATTATCATTCAGAACTGCTACTCATGGTGCTTTCAAACAAGCATTTTTAAATGCTAAACCTGTGATCTTAGAACCAATCATGTCGGTTGAAATCAATGCTCCTAATGAATATCAAGGTAGTGTTGTTGGATTAGTTAATAAATTAGGTGGAGTTATCTTAGAAACTGTTAATGGACAAGATGAATTCACCGTTGAAGCTGAATGTTCATTAAATTCAATGTTTGGATTTTCAACAAGTCTTAGAGCAAGTACTCAAGGTAAGGGAGAATTTTCATTAGAATTCCTTAAATATTCTGAATGTTCACCACAATTACAAAGGGAATTAATTGCTGAACATAAGAAGCAATTAGAAGCTAAAAAGTGATAGATGTAAATAGTAATAGATATCTTGTATTTAGAGAAGTAGGTTCTTTTGGGGAAGTTGGGTTCTGTAGAGGTTCTGTAGTTAGAGGATCTGCATTTAGTGAAGTTTCCAAGAGAATAGGCTTGTATTAAGAGAAATTATGGAGGTGAGTTAAAGCATGGAATAAGAAACAACCAATATCTAACCAACACCCATTATAAGAGTTAACTAGAGGAATACTCTTAATAAAATAAAGTATCCAAAAGGAATAATGAAACAAGAGATATACCGATATTACTTATCTATTTGTGATTTGTTTGTACATAATTAACGTAAACATTAAAAAAAAAGAACTAATTATGATACCTTATAAAATACATAGTACAAATTGATCTTTGTTCTCTAAATTAGGGGGTCTTTCTTTTCAATAGTTTAAGCTTTGGCAACAGCTTTTTTAACAGCATATCTTTTTTGTTTTTTTAAGACTAAAACTTGGAATCTTTCGAAATCAGATAATTGTGCTCTTTTTTGTTTGGAATCTAATTTTTTAGCCCATGATGATGCAGCCCATTTACCTTCGATATCAGCAGCAGCCCATTTTTTAGCAACGGTGGAACTTCTAGCACCTCTTGGTAAGTTTTCTAAAGTAATTGGGGTTAAGACAACTTGTTTTAATGAGATAGCTTGTCTTTGGAAGTTTGGACCATCAATTAAAACCTAGAAATGTTAGTATTTATTTTAGTAGTTAGAGGTTTGGTGAGAAGTGAAAAGTTTTAACCATTAGTCAACAAAAGATCAGGTACCTTTAAAAGGGTTTAAATCATTGGGTTTATTGTTTTCTGAGTGTTCTTATACCCACCATGACTCTTTGGTATCCTTTTATCCCTTTATAAACTTTTGATGCTTTAATGATTTGATAACTTTCATCTTCTGTAAACCTTATTCATATTTGATTTTTACATACTCTTCTTTGATCGATGATTTCAACAATGGTGGCTAAGTCTTTGTTGTTGACTAAGACAACACGACCTAATTCAACGAATCTCCAGTTAGCAGCTTTAACGGTTGAATAAGTAGACATCTTTTAATATTCGAATACTCTGAAAAAAAAATTTGACCTCAAAGATTTTTCTTTTCTCACAGTGAAAGGGTAGTGCGGAGGTCGAGAATATTTTTGAGAAAAACAGTCACAGAGGTCAGGTGAGTTTGAGGTGAGGGTAGTGCAATGGATGAGATGGAGAGTAGAGAAGAATGGAAGAATGAGTGAGACGATTCTGTTGTTTTTGTCAGTTCAATTTAGAATAACACAATAGTTAATATTATCTGAGGGTATTGAATTATACTAAGGTAGTGATGAATTATTATTAGTTTACTGGGAAATTACATATTCCCTAAGATCATATAAAAGTATGATTCTAAGCTTAGCTTGTATGTATTTTAATGATGATTTATAATTTGCGTTCTAGAGTTTCATCTTCGAAGCATGCCTAGCTTCATTATGGAGGTGAAATGTTATGCGACCACTTTTTTTCTGATCAATATACTAACAATAGAATTGGATTGAATAGAATTTAGAAAGTTTATTTCAGTACTTAAAATGTGGTACTAGCCTTAGTACTGGCCTTAGTACTGGCCTAATTACTGGCATCGGTACCGACCGGTGGTACCAACTGTGGTACTAAGCTACGCTGGCGATCCACAGTATTGACGAGAAAACAGTAACCATTATTTATCGCCCAATTGAAATAAACAACACCTCTCCCTTCTTAAGCCAATCAAATTACCATATTCACTTCTTTCTTACCCTTATAACCACTTTCAATCTAATACAACATTATAATCCCCCTCTACTACCACCCCTAGCCTTCAGTTGGCTCACCCTCACTCAAATAATCTCTGCGCGTTTCTCAGTGTATGAAACTGTTGAAGTCATTCATTAAAATGTCATCCACATCAACAAGAAAACAACCAGAATGGTTTAAACCTCAAGCCACTAGTAAATCACTGGTTTTTAAACTTTATAATTCTCTTACTCGTAACAAAGATGAATTTATTCCTAATGTTCCAAACCAAATCACGTGGTATTGTTGTGGTCCTACTGTTTATGATCATAGTCATATGGGTCATGCTAGAAATTATGTTTCTACTGATATAAACAGAAGAATTTTACAAGATTACTTTGGATATAATGTCAAATTTGTTCAAAATGTCACTGATATTGATGATAAGATCATTATAGCTGCTCGTCAAGAGTATTTATTTGAAACTAAAATCCTTGGTGTTTATAATGAAATCAATGAAAAGTTAGTCGAAGAAACTAAAGACGCTTTAAAATATTATGTTGATAAGAATATCCCTGAATTTACTGAAGATTTTACTTCATTTAAAGCTTGGTCTGATAATTTAAACATCCAAGAACTAAGTGTTGAAAAACCAAAATTACCAATGTATATCAAAGCTGTAGTAAAAGCTATTGATGTTATTTACACAAAACAATATCCAGAATTCAATAAATTCCTTGAAAATGTCAAAGAAATCACTATGCCTCATTTAGATAAACAATTTGGTTCAACTGTTAATGATCCTTTGATCTTTAAGAAGTTGCCTTCTTTCTGGGAAAATAAATTTGATGAAGATATGGCCAAGTTAAATGTTTTACCATCCACCATAACTACCAGAGTTTCTGAATATATCCCTGACATTATTGAATTTGTGGAAAGAATCGTTAGTAACGGATTCGCTTATGCTACTAAAGACGGGTCAGTATATTTTGACACTGTAGCGTTTGAAAATGATTCGAACCATGTCTATGCTAAATTACAACCTTGGAATAAAGGGGATTTATCCTTAATTAATGACGGTGAAGGATCTTTAACTACTGGTCAAGATGCTAAGAAAAATCCAGCCGATTTCGCTTTATGGAAATCATCTAAACCTGGTGAACCATCATGGAGTTCCAAATGGGGAAACGGTAGACCAGGATGGCATATTGAATGTTCAGTTATGGCATCTGATATTTTAGGTGAAAATATCGATATCCATTCTGGTGGGGTTGATTTATGTTTCCCCCACCATGATAATGAAATCGCCCAAAGTGAAGCTTGTTTCAACAATAACCAATGGATTAATTACTTTATGCATTCAGGCCATTTACATATACAAGGCCAAAAGATGAGTAAGTCTTTAAAGAATTTCATCACTATTGAAGAGGCTTTTAATGATTATACTGGTAGACAATTAAGGTTAGTATTTGCCTTAAGTAGTTGGGAAAAACCTCTTGATTTCAAGGATAGTTTATTAAAGGAAGTCAAATCTTTTGAACTGACATTATCCAAGTTTTTTACGGTTGTAAGAGCTCTTAATAATGATTATAAACATGAAGTATCTGAGAATAAATACCCATCTAAGAAATTATCAACCACTGATAAAACCTTAAGTGAAGAATTAACCAAAGCTCAAAATGATGTACATGAAGCATTTTGTGATAATTTATCTACTCCACAAGTTTTAAAGATAATTCAAGAATTAGTATCAAAATCAAATAATTATATTCAACAATGTTCTACTGGGTCCAATGGCTTAAGAATTGAAATCTTAAATTCTATAACTAGATGGGTGGTTAAGATTTTGAATGTTCTTGGATTTGAAACTAGACCTGATAAATTAGGATGGTTAGATGAATCTAGTGAAGGTACAATTGAAAATAAAGAAGATATTTTATTACCATATGTTAAAGTGATTTCCCAATTCCGTGATACCGTACGTAATTTAGCTATTAACAAAGATGATATTTCCAAGATTTTGAGTGAAACTGATAAATTAAGATCCAGTTTAATCGATTTAGGAGTTTCTTTGGATGATAGACCAAATGGGTCAGCTTTGATAAAATTCTTAAATCCTCAAGAGTTAGAAGATTTAAAACAACAACAACTTTTAAAAGAGAAACAATTGGCCGAAAAAGAACAAAAGAAGAAACAACAAGCAGAGTTGAATGCTCAAAGGGAGAAGGAAAGATTAGAAAAGGCTAAGATTAATCCTAAAGATATGTTCCAAGATAAGGAATTATATTCCGAATGGGATGATGAAGGAATACCTACTAAGGATTCCAAGGGAGAGGAGGTCACTAAGAGTATGAGAAAGAAACTTGTTAAACAATATCAACAACAAGATAAGCTTTATCAACAGTATATAAAGGGTTAGTGAGGGTAGAAATTAGTGAGGAAGTTAGCGCGGAAGCTAGTACCGGAGTTAGTACCAGATGATGCGACTAAAACAATATGAGACTATCTGTTACTGAAATATTACTGCCATATTAATCATATCTCTGAAACATTATTGGACCTTATTGAAGTATTCAACCCACCCTTCCTGCTCATACCACCTAAATCGTAAATAGTAATTAATAGAATAAATTTCAATCTACCTATATAAAGTCGTGTATTCTCCAACCTATAAATAAAAGGAATATCTTATCAGCGCGTACCTCACAGATCGTTTCAGTCCCCTCTCGGAAGCCATTGTTTAATCATCAGGTAGTAAGGTGGTTCTCCGTTCATAGCAACTTAGAGTAGAATCAAACTTGTGTATAGTAATTGCATCCTTATACTAAATCCATTGTAACTGAACAAATTATGCCCGGGTCCAAAAGAGATAGAAGTCATCCTACCACAGCACCTAATACCCCAGGTATTCGTGATAAAACGGATGACCAATTATCAAGACTTAGTAGAATAAAATCATTGGGAAGATTAGACGTCAGATCTCCCATAATTACTCATAATCCCACTCCTGATGAATTTGATTCCAGATCCTTAAGAACTCATGCAACTATTACTTCAAAGATCCTTAATATCTTACCAGAAACCCTCCATTCTATGACAAGTTTTTATAATGATTTCACAACCATTGATTGGGTCACAGCATTCTTGAAAACAAATCGTTTCCAATATGAAATTCATCATAAACATTGGATTTCTCATGCTAAATCATATTACACTGATACACCAACGGATAATCACTCCGGTGCACCAATAGAAAATGCGTCCCGTGCACCAGAAGAACAAATTGATATTAAAATCCCATTATATTATAGACTTTATTTGACTTTAGGAAGATGGGTCCTTATTGTGTTAATAGGTTTTGTTTTCTCCTTAGTTGCTTATGGTATTGATAAGATTGAAATCCTTTTGGTTGGATTTAAGCATGGTTATTGTTCCTCAAATTGGTTTGTCAGTCAAGTATCATGTTGTGCTGGGTTCGAGCCTCAACACCCAAAAATATCCTATAAAAATGTATTCAAATCTGGCTATGTCTTTCATACAAACTCCCAGTCAAATATTGGAGAAATTGGATGTCCTGATTGGATATCTTGGGATCTTTATTTCCATAAATACAAAATCAATAATCTTATTAGAATTGATTTTATGATTTATGTTATTTCCACTATTATTCTTGCAGTTTCTGCCTGTATGATAACTTTAACCACCAAGATTTCCAGTGGTTATTTAGTCCCTGAATCAGAATCGTCTGGTGAAGCATATAAATTCGTAGAGAGATCTATAGGTACCAAGGTCCCCGAACATGAAGGATCGAAGTATAAATTTATCGAAGGAAGAACGATGTACACCGCTGCAGGCTCTGGTGTACCAGAGGTCAAGACAATATTATCTGGATTCGTTATAAGAAGATTTTTAGGAACGTATACATTTTTCGCTAAAACTATATCACTTATTTTGGCCATTGCATCGGGTATGTCTTTAGGTAAAGAGGGCCCCTATGTCCATTTAGCTACTACTGTTGGAAATATCTGCTCAAGATTGTTTCCCTTTGTATCAAGAAATGAATTGATTTCCAAACAAATTTTATCAGCAGCAGCACTGAGTGGTGTGGCCCTTGCATTCGGCTCACCATTAGGAGGCGTCCTATTCATTTTAGAAGAAATCAATCATTCATTACCATCATTTCAATTATTTCAAATTTTCTTCTGTGCCATCATTTCCACATTATTCTTAAAGTTCTTAGACCCTTACGGTACTGGTAATAGTGTTTTATTTGAGTTGAACTATACCTCAGATTGGAAACCTATAGAACTTATTTTATTTGTATTCATTGGTGTGGCAGGTGGTTCATTTGGAGGAGTATTTGTTAAATTCACGGGTTGGTGGGCTAAATTCTTTAGACAGCTTCCTTTGGTTAAAAACAAACCTAAATTTGAAGTTATGTTAATCTCACTTCTAACCGGTATTGTCACATTTTGGAACCCTTATACCAAACAAGCTAGTGCTGAATTAGTTTTAGATTTGGCTACTCCTTGTAATGGTACTGAATTAGATAGGTCCTTGTGTCCTGCAACGTTACTGCAATATCATAATGTTTTATTATCGATGTTATTTGCCTTGATAGTTAAAATCATATTGACTGCTATTACCTTTGGTGTAAAAGTACCTTATGGAATTTATGTCCCTTCTATGGTTATAGGAGCATTGTTTGGAAGACTTTTTGCTACCTTTGTAGAGTATCTTCATGTTTCTACTGATTGGCTTATAATGCAAAGTATTTGTCATGAATCAAAGTGTATTGATAAAGGTATCTATTCTATGATTAGTGCTGGTGCCTTTATGGCAGGTGTTACAAGAATGAATATAACTTTAGTGATTATTTTGTTTGAGATCACCAGTAGTTATACTTATGTTTTACCCATCTCAATTTCTATAGCAGTGGCTAATTGGATGGGGAATTATATTGAGAGTAATTCGTTATATGAATCTATTTTAATAGCTAATGATTATCCATTCATGGCTCCAGAGACTGAACCAATTGATCCTTTTAAAACTGCAGGGGAAATTATCGAAGACTCAGCTAGAGTAGATCTATCGCATCCAAGAGATTCTTCTAATACAACAGTTCCAGCTTCAGGTACGGCCAACTTAACAAAGTTAGCTCCTAAAGAATCAAGTACAGGACATTTAATGAATTTACCTCCAAATGCAGGATTTGCAGTCGCTGACCATTCACTTCCAAATATTCAAACTCCACTCATTAATACACCACCCATTAACACATCCCTTGCAAGTGCTCCTATTATTCACACGGATGATACAAAACTACTCATAGATATAACTAATTGTCCTTACGTTGCAACATCTACCTTAAGAGCCAAATTATCTCTTTTAGCCAGAAAATCAATGCTCGATGGGTGTATTGCATTTATAAGGAATGATGTTTGTGTTGGACTTATATTCTTTTCAGAATTAGAATTCTGTCTTGATAAAATTAACGAATTTTGCCTCGAATATAAACTATCATGTGATCTTTATTGTAAGGTTCACGATGAAGATGTTTACACAGAGAGTAGCTTAGAACCTATCAGGAATAGTTTAAAGTATAATTTCAATGTTATGAAACAATGTGTCGACACAGAAGTCGATTATTTTAATTATGGATCAATTGATAATACGCTTATGATGGACTTACATAATGAAATGGCACAAATGACAGATTTGACGACGAAAATAAGTGTTAATCCTATATTTTTGAATTATAATAGTGAATTAAGCTTAGCTCATTTGGTATTTGACAAGATAGGTAACAGAGTGATTGTTCTTGTCAGAGATGGAAAATATTATGGGTTGTTACATAAAAAGACATTAATTGATTATATAAGAAGGGAAAAGGCATAATAGAGAAATTGCTGAAGATAATTATTCATTTCTATCTAATAACTGTTTCCTTCGGAAACTTGTGGCTAAGAAAACTTCCTTATAAAACTCTTTGAATTTGTCAAGATTAGTAAGAAGTGTTGGAGTTGAAACTCTTGTGGGAAAATTGCACTTTGTTGGGTTGAAAAGTTTGAAATGCAATGTTTCATCATCTGGGGAAAAGGAAGAATCATTGATTTGAGTTGAAGCAGTTGGTTTTTCTCTTAATATTCCAAGAACAAATAATTTTCTAAAATGACTTGGATTCAGTCTACCTTGATTTGTCAAGTTCAATAAAATTTTCGTGTAATAACGATATAATACACTCACAGCATTAAGAATATCGAGAAAAGTACCTTTATAGACATAAATAAGACCATTGAAATTCTTATCTAATTGTTGAAAGATAGTCATTAAATAATCGTTATATTCTGGTTTGTTGTAAAGGAAATTATAAAGGAGGAGGTACAAACTTTCCACGGTTTTATTTGGTTTTAATTGAAATCTTGGTAAGGCTTTATTGAGTTCTTCTTGATCATCAGATCCTGATAAAAGTTCTGCTGGGTTATAATTATTCAAAAACTTTTGGCTGAATTCCATTTCCCTCGAAGGTTTATATTGTTCACACAAAAGTGAAGTAATACAAGTCAAATTATCACTTGCACAAAGAAAATTCCAGGAATTTAGACCAATATGAATGTTTTTTCTTAACTCAATACCTTCATAAAAGGTATTGATTAATTCAAAGAATCGTTCATCATTTATAAATTTAGTATTTGAAAGACTTTCAATAAAATCATTAAGAAAGAAGCTTCCTTTTTGAGCAATTAGATTTAAATAAATCACCAAATCATTAATAAATTGTCGTTCCATAGGGCCACTACTAGCATTAACTATTGTAAAGTAAATATAACATGTTGGTTTATCCAATTTATGATCATTCAATTCATCCAATAATATCAGAGAAATCTCAGAACGTCTGTAAAACCATAACATTAAATTTGGACATGATTCTGCAAGTTTTAATAACTCAACAATTAAACTTGGATCAGACAAATGGAAAAAGTCCTCCATAGCTTTATCATATGCAGGGAAAAGCTTATAATACCATTGGGTATATCTTATAGATAAAATAGCATTTATACTAAATTTATTAACAATCATTTCAACTTCTTCATATTCTTGATCTAATACTTCAAACCATTTCTCTATCAAGATAGGATGGTTCAATAGAAATTGAACCAGTGTATCAAATAACATAGACGTTACTTTTGTATCAAAGACAGTGAAATCCTTGTTAAGCATTTCAATAAGAAGACAATTGACCATTTTTGATATTTGCTTTATTGCAGGGATATCAATTACTGAATAGACTTCGAAAAGGTCGTAAGTGTCAAGGTTGTTATATAATTGTAAATAAAACACAGCTTTGGCCTGGGCTGTAGCCAGTGATAAACTGGTAAGACCCACTGTGCTAATTTTAGCTGGGATATTCTGATCAAAAAGTATATCACAATTGAGTTTAAGGTAACTGTAGTTGGAATTTTGTGAACATATACTATTGCATTTTCTAAGTAACCATAGGGTGTTTTGTTCAGATACCAAGGTTCCTTCAGCAAGGGAATCCAAATCACAAGAAAGTCTTTTTGCTAATGTAATTAAGGAAACGGTTCCATACTTTTTATCTATTGAAATCTTTGGCTTTGGGTGTATAGCTTGTAATTTATTCATGTGGGAGTTTTTTTTTTTTGCAACCTTGTATTTGCATCCACAAAGGCCGCATGAATTAATGCGAGGGGAAATGAGCCGCATGAAAATTACCACACAATTTATTAAATATGAAACATTAAATGACACATCAAATGTGATACATCACTTTACCACAGCCACTTAATACTTATCACAAATCTCCTCAAATATTATAAATATAAAATTTGAAACTTCACGTGATAATACATAAGAAAAAAACCCTCGATTCAAAAGTGATACATTATTTCAGCCAAATGAATAAATCAGATAAAATTGAAAACAATTACTCAAACCATTATGTCCAAACTGGAAGATTACCAAGCACGTTTGTAACAAATAGAGATAACCCACTTGAAGGATATCCCAAATTAATCAAATTAAAAGAGCTTAAACGTGAACAAACCAGGAAGTTTGCAACTACTCCTTATGGGTATAAAGTTCCAACCCAAGATATTCCCTCCACATTAACTTCCCTTTGTGATGTATATAAGCTTCAATTCGATGTTATAATGATAGGAGGAATATCTAATCAGAAAGTACTTCAATTGGTTAGAAAAATCCCATTGGTAAAATTATGTTCCAAACCAGGGTTTCTCTTTATTTGGACTTCAAGAGACCAAATTGAAGAATTGACTAATGTCTTGAATAATGAATTTAATAGAAAGTTTCGAAGATCAGAAGAGTTAGTTTTCTTACCTATGGATAAGAATTCTATATATTACCCTAAACAAAATAATTATAGCGTATTCGAAAATCAACAATTACAATGTTGGATGTGTATTACGGGAACTGTAAGAAGATCAGTAGATCAACATTTAATCCATTGTAATATAGATACAGACTTACAATTTGAAAATAAGCTGGAATCAAATATTGTTCCTGATTCTATGTATACTATAGCAGAGAACTTTTCAAATTTTAACAGAAGGTTACATATTATTCCCAATAAAGTTGAATTCAATAGATGTGTTAAACCTAGGGTAGGATGGGTGATTATTAGTCCTGATATTTTACTCAATAATTTTAATCCGGTAGTTTATGAAAGGGAATTACAAACACTGTCAATGATTAATTATAAGAATAATCAAGTTCAATATTTGGTTGGACAGACTGAAGAGATAGAGGGTTTAAGGCCAAAGAGTCCTGGCAGAGCTTAGTGGTAGAGTCATCGCAGTACTATCGCGGTGCCTTCACAATACCATCGCCAGTATAATGCCTTCACAATACTATCGCCAGTATAATGCCTCCAGGAAAACTAATATAAACGCCATCGAGTATTTTAATTCTATAGTTCTTCCATTCCTTTGGGTCTTTAGTTTTCTATCATGAATACTTTTATAGCTAAAACATATCTAATTGTTAGTATATACTATCTCGTCAGAAAATTTGATGAATGTTGGAAAAAAAGGTTATCAGCATCGTTTTCACTAAGAGTGAGCTGAGTTAAGTTTCATCATAAGAATAGTAACATACGTTTTGAATTGTGTCAGTCTTTGTGTTTGTGTTCAGTAACAGTTCCCAATTATTTGGTCTGCTCTATTCGTAGAGAATTTTTCATTGAGAAAATTTTCCATTTATATAGTGCTGGTACACGACCTCGACTAACATTTTGCAACCGATTTGCAACCACCACAAGAAATAACCCATTACATATATTTTTATAATTACACATAAAATCTTCAGTCCTCAAAGTCCTAAAATCATTAACTCATTCCATCTAAATCATACTTATAAAACCTCCTAGCTGGTACTTGCAAGTTGAAAAGAATATTCAATTCATCATATGTCCTATCCTTGGTTTCAGGTAACCTATTGAAAGCCCATATAACAATTCCTAGTGAAGTAAATCCCCAAACAAAAGCAGTAAATCCCCTTAAATTCAATTCACTTGGATTTATGAGAATTGGTTCAATTATAGCTGTCATTATTTGTGACACATTATAACATGTACGAGCAATTGCTACAGTTTGAGGTCTTAATCTTGAGGCTGAAACTTCTGATACAATTGTATAAGTAATAGGACCAACTGAAGATGAATAGACCATTACCCAAATACTGATAAAAAATAACTGCAAATAAACCAAAAATGGCATCAAAGCAACAGAAAACTGAATAAGACCAACAGCAAATAAGCAAATACAAAGTATCATACATCCTGTTAGATAAATTGTTCTTCTACCATATTTAGTTAATAACATCCATGAACTTAAAGTTCCAATAACTGCTAGAGCAATTATTCCAACATTAATCTTATAGGCTATTGAGGCACTTACACCAGCTTGACGTAAGAAATATGTTGGTACATAAGCAAACACTGACCCTGTTAAGGTTTGACCCACAAATGTAAGACTGGCAATTTCTGTTCTCCTTAAATTTACACCCTTGAAACATTCATCATACTTCCATTGTGATAATTTCTGATCTTGTTCATCATTTTGCAGCTCTAATTGATTGGTGTAAATTATCATAGCTACATGTTGGAATGCCTTGTGGTGTACAGTTTCATCACTTAACCGTTTTACTGATTCCATCGCGTCTTCTATCCTTCCCTTCCTTACTAGCCACCAGGGAGAATCTGGTGCTAAGTATGTTAATATAAATAACGGTATGGGCCAAATCCATTGAACCATAAAGGGAGTTCTAAATCCATGCTCTCCAACATCATTGACTTTATTGGCAAGTACTGCGGCTGCAATTAATTGTCCCACAGCCCAACATACATTCACATAAGCAGTGAAATATCCTCTTAATACTAAAGGTGCTACTTCACTACTATAAGTTGGACCCATAGTACTGAATATTCCCCATGGCATCCCACAAAGTATCTGTCCTAAAAATAATGTTTGTACGTTGGGTGCAAATACTGACACTCCTATAAAGAACGACATCACCACTAATGAAACCATTATCGTTTTTCTGTGACCAAATTTTTCACAAAGGTACCCATTTGCAACTACTCCTATAATTAAACCGATTTGTGAAGCACACCCAAGAGCTATCTGCCAAATTCCTTGTAATTCATAAACTCCCGGCCTAATTTCCACACCGTACTTTTTTTGAAAACTGGGGTATCCAAAGAAAGATGTTATTAAACTCAGATCATATCCTTCCATGATAATTGTCAATGACATAACAGCACCCCAAAAAATGGCAGGTTTATGATTTTTTATTGCGCTAACAACAGTCATTTCATGTTGACGTTTTGTAGCAATTTTAGCATGTTTGGTAATTTGCTCCCAATTGGAGAGTAGTATTGAACTACCATCATTGAGTAATGAGGGTGTTGTAGTACTACCAGAGGACAATGCCTCTAAGTGTTCAAAGCTTGGTTTGTTTGAGCCTTGAAGTGACATGAAGATTGCGAAATACGGGGAGGAGATTTATGTACTATTTGGCGTCGTAGAATAAATAGAGATAGGTGTACGGGTGAATTTATTAGCTGGTCTTTTTTTTTTTGATTGTTTAGCTTTGTTGTTGTTTCAAATTGTTGAAGATATCAACGTAAATGACTTGCTTGGATTATGGCCCCTAAGTATTAAATTTAGATATTTTGCAACTTATGCTGCAGAAGTATGTGGGTGCAACTTATGTGAAAGATTAACCTGCAATTAATATGCAACTTTTTTTACAAAACTATCTTTTTTTACGTGTGAAAAAGTTCTTATTTACTTGGATTTATTTAACCTATTATCACCAGTGAAAATTAAAATTCCATTGTTAGTGTGTAAAGATTCTCGCTTGCCGCAAATTGGGCCCAGCCAGAGAAAAGACCCGCCGCACAAACAATAATTTTCCAAGCTAAGCGATTTCATTATTCCCTATTAAAAGTCGGGTCTACCTTTGGTTAAATTATTTTTTTTTCACGAAAAGATTTAGAAGATCGATTAGTCAATTATTATCTATCATATGAGCGTTTTTTGTATTTGACGATTCATCTTTTAAAGGAAATTAATCTCACGAAGTGCCTTTTAATCTGAATGTATTACACTCAATCTCCTACCTACTCGCCAATCTTACAATCTTATATGCAAACTTCCAAGAAAATTCCTTACTTAAACATATATTACATTAATTAAGATCTAACCTAACTAAGATTACTTATCTCTAATAAGAAATCCAGGAAATTAATCGTAGCAACTCCTGATAAATCTTTATCGTATTTCTTAAAAACATCTGTCAATTTCCTTAAATAAACTAACAATTCAATGAACTTATCAAACTTCAACGTACCTACTGAACCATCACTGGTTTCGTAATCCTTATAGGAAAACTTTTGGAATAAATGTAATACCAAGTCAATGTTAAGCTTATAACCAATCTGTTCTATAATCTTTTGGAATTCACCGAAAGATATGTCACCTGAATTGTTAGTGTCAGCTTGAACGAAAAGTTTCTTGTAAGCTGATAAGTACTTCCAAAGAGAAACAAATTGATCAAAATTCAAATGTTTAGTATTGCTAGTTGAGCTACTGAATAAATTAATCATTAATGTAATGGTAGAATCTTGGAAACTGGTGTGGTCAAAATTAAGTAAAGCACTTGATAATTCTCCTTTCGAGATTTTCCCCAGCTTATTGATATCCACCTTATCGAATACTGACCTTAATTCGTATTCCAACTTCTGTTTGGAAGACTTTTCCTCCTTACGTGGTTTTGTAACCATAGCTACTGGCTGAGGTGGATTAGGTGGTTGCACGGGTTGTTGTTGAGGTTTTTTAATAGCTAGACCATCATATCGTTGTTGCTGAGGTGGGGGTTGTTGAGAAGCCTGTTGAAGTGGTGGTGGTGGACCTTGCTGCTGGAACAGCAGTTGTGATGTATTTTGCACTGGTGGTCCTTGCTGATAGCCGTGGGACGGAGACCTTTGTTGCTGAGATGGATGTTGAGGGGGTTGATTATGTTGAACTGGCATCTGTTGGTATTGTTGTTGGGGAGGACCTTGATAATATTGTTGAGGAGGTGGAGCTGAATGCTGAGGAACTGAGTGTTGAGATCCTGGTGGTGGCCCTGAGTGTTGTGGTTGTTGATAATACTGCTGAGAGTATTGCTGTGGAGGAGGGGCAGATGATTGCAGATAATATCCGTTACTCGATCCTTGGTAATGAACTTGCTGAACAGGTTGTTGTGAATGTCCTGATGAATTTGATGGAATATGCTGCCCATTGTAGTTGGATCGTTGATTATAAGCCTGCTGGGAAGCTGGCGGTTTATAAGTGACATTTGAATGACTAGGTTTTTGTCTTCTATTATTACCATTGCTTGATTGTGGTTGAACTACATAAGCAGCCTGCTTAGGTGTTGGATACAGTGGCAAGTCGTTCATTTATGTTAATTTTTATCTATGATGAATATGTGTATACAATTATAATTATGGTGGTTCAGTGTGTGTTAATGTGTTATGATTAGTTACCAAGTTACGCATTTTTTTTAAGACGAGTATTGGTAGAGAGACGATAATTGGGATAAAGAATTTTTACAAATGTTTTTCGTGGTAATCTTCGTGGTATTTTTGGTATTATTTTTCGTGCTATTTTGGTACTATTCTGGTACTATTTTTAAGATTAGTGAGATCCATAAACTTTGAACCATAAACCCTTAATAGACTTTCTTGGTCCATTTTAAGGAATCTAATTATGCAACCTAAATTTCCCAAAAAACAACCATTCGAATAAAATACCAAACTAACCCATATAATAGAGATCAATCAAAGGTTTAAACCCTAGAGAATTCCTAATGTTTCGTTTATTAAAAACATGAATAAAATATACAATATTGTGGTTTTTATTTTGTTTTTGTATTAAATTATAACTATTCACACCCAAGGATCATCTTAAGTACATTCAAGCTAATAATCTTAATCTCTTCTTCTGAAACCACCTCTTCTTTGTTGGAATCTTGGTTGAGGTCTTTCAGGAGCAGAACCTTGTAATCTGGTTAAAGGTAAGATACCTTCTGGGATATTTAATTCTTGTCTTAAAAATTCAACACCTTCATCAGTTAAGGTGTAGTAGTAATATTGCCATGAAAATTGGGTCTTGACAAATCCTTTTGAAGTTAAAGATTGTAAAGCTTTGATAACGTATAAGTTCTTGGTATCGATTTCATCGTGTTTAGCTTGTTCGAAATCTTTTTTGGCAACAACGACACCTTCTTGGAAAAGGTATTGGTGGATCAATTTTCTATCTTCCTTTGGAATCAACATGTTGGTAACTTAATGAAAATTTATTAATGAATTAAACTGAAAAATTTTTTTCTCAGTAGTAGTGAGGGAACGTCGTGAGTGTTGATGCGACAATACGACACAAAAAACAGCAGTCACATTCTCAGGGTTTGAGATTGGGTTATTGCGTTGTGTCGTGTTATGTGTCGTGTGTCGTAATGTTGCAAATTATTAGTGTCATTGGTATAGTAATCTATAACATTAATACCAAACTTTTTGTGAGAGTGACTTTCTATTCATTGCTGTTTCTAACTTCATAATGTTTTTGCCAACTTCTCATCTTCAAAATTTCCGATAGATTAGAGTTTGTAAATAATAGAAATAAACCCTAGGTGAAGCCCTTTAGGGTTAATTTCGTAATAATCACTTGCTTTGAAATAATAATAAACTGCACTCATTTATTGTTTGACTAGTTTGTCTTTCTTGATGAATCTATATTCTGCAAATAAATAAGTAAATCTGTTTCAGATCTAGAAGAAAGTGGATATCTCACAAAAATCTTAACTAACTCATAAGCTATTATCCTTAACTGAATCTCATAATATATTCTTCATTTGTGTGAGAAAAGGTAAGATATTTTTACTTTTAGTCAAGCTTTCTAAATTATAAGTCTTATTATTAATTTTAACTTTCCATAACTAATTATATTTTCAATCTATTAAACAAATAATTTAGTCTAAATTCGTATACTAATTGCAATTTCAAGAAGGTATGAACAGTTAATTTTCTATATCAATTCTTTTAAGTGAAATTGTTGATTACATTATTCATTAATCTTGATTTAAGTAAATGCCTAACTATGCTAAATTAATTCATTTACCGCGACATTCCTCAGTATAAGAATTTATCTCCGCCCCAGATTTTGGCCCCGAAGGTTACTTAGGTCTTGCGATAAAATATAAACTGTAAATTGATTCCATCAATATACACAAGAAGAATCCTTCTTTCAATTGTTACATATATCAAACAAGGTACCTAAGAAATTCTAAAATTCTCACCATTGTAATTTTCAGTACTATTTATATTTCTGAGTACTTAAGTATTCACACTTAATTCACTATGAACCCTCATTAAAATGCACCATTTACTTCACCATCCATTCCCCGTCCAAAGATATTTTCAACAGACACAAACACAGACACAAACACAAACACAACCAAACCAAAAATAATAAATGTCTTAACCCCTTAACTAACTAAATCAACTTCAAGATCTACGACATCCAAGAAAGGTACGCTATTCTTTGTTTCCTCGGTGTGTATATAACTCTATGCAACATGTAGCAAGGTAAATCGCCTAAAGAGTCTTTTTTTAGGAAAGTTTTATTGAAAACTGTAAAATTGAATTCCATAGGTTTCCATTTTATGATCCAAGTCATAATTAATTGTCCAAAGTCATAAACCATCAATATTAAACCTCATATCTCTTCATATCAATTTTACTGACAGCCAGCACCATCGCACTATCAATATCAAGCCAGAATTCGCGATAACATAGATCAATGAAATCATTTATTAAGGGCCATAAACGAACGGAATCAGGTCACTCGACAACGTCCGGTAGAGACAAGTCTGGACCTAAAACCCCAATTCCTTCACCAATAATACATCAATCATCCAATGGAACTTTTAGTATGAATAGTAGTTTCAATTCAAATACCTCATTAAATTCTCCTGGGTCAAATTCTACCTCCCCTAAGAAATTATTAACTCCTATTAAGAATTTATTTCAAAAGAGACGTTCTAATGAATTGGTACCTACGTTATCGAATTTATCAAAAATTTCATCGAAAAGCTCCCATATAAAAGAGAATAAACCACCATTGGTGAAAAACTCAGTGAATGGCAGTTCCTTTGAAGTACTAAGTAGAATTCCAACTAAAACTAAACCAGATCAAGAAAAACCATATGATTCAGACCTGGATGGCTCTATAGGATCAAATAATTCGAATTTTTCATTTGTTCAAGATATGATGGGTGGTAGAAATACATCGATTAAATATTATAAAACTACGACGAAGAAGAAGGAAATACCTCAAAACTCAGAATTGGATAATTATCAAGATATGGATATTGACGGTTATGATTTTGAAAATAATGGATTAGATGATTTTGTTGATGAGGAAGAGGAAATTAATTATATTGATAATTTCGATGATGGTGGTTATAACGAGGGGGGTTATAGAGAAAATGAAGAAGCGTTCGATGGGTCTTTTAACAAATCATATGAAGAACCCTATGACCCTCATGGAAATCTAAGAAATAGTCTAGATGAAGATAAACGATTGGTAAGTCATATCGAAGAATATGATGATGAAAACTATAATGACTACGATTACGATGAAGATTTGGATGAACAAGATCATGATGAATATTATATTCAACAATATGAATTGAATGAAGAGAATAATAGAAGATATAATCAAGCATTTTTCGAAACTGAGTCAATTTTAACGTTACCTCATAATAAAGTACCATTCCATCGATCCTATCATTTATCTATAGATGGTATACATCATTTACAAAGCTCACAGGATTTATTAAGTGATGATTATGGAATATTGGATAGTTATATGGATATTGATGAAACTAACACTGACACAGAAATACAAAAGAGCCCGAGATTTCGATCATTTGACAACTTGGAATTATATGATTTAAGTTCCCCTTTAATCAATGGTTTAAATATAGGCGGAGATATGAGTTATCGATTCAAGAGTATAAGTCCCAATGTGCGGAAGTATAAATCACGAATCAAAAGTTTTCATTATTCGATTGATGAGATTGACTTATTGAAGGGCTTAGAGGGTGATGATGAGGATGATGATGATGAAGATGTTGGCTTAGGGTTGGCAAAGTTGAGATTTAGTGACTATATACTGAGAGGTGCGGGTCTGTTTCTGAGACTGGAGTACACACTGGGATATGTACTGGGACATGCCCTGGGCACTCTGGGATATCTGGGACATGCTCTGGGTACTTTGGAAGATGGACTGAGGAATCTGTTTAATCTGGGATATCTGAATAAGGATTTGACTGAAAGTTTAGACAATTTAGATCAAGAACCTATTAAGCACTTTGAAAATGGTGCTAATAATGATACCCAACTTGATACGTTTAACTTCATCCAAAATACCAATAACATTAATAATGAACCTTTCAAACCATTATCAGAAGAAATTAAATCAAGACCCAACCAAAGTAACGCTAAAAATGGTGCACCCAAAATAAATCGACAATCAATTAATGAAATTATGAACCTTCTAGATACTCTTCAAATTGATAACCAACAAGGACAAAAGAATAAACGTGATTCAATTGAAAATATGATGAGTTTTTTACAAAATATTCAAAAATCCCAAAAATTAGATTTACCTAAAAAACCTAAGAATGTCATTAACCCTAAGGTAAAGAAAGGTATTCAACCTGATTATAATCAAGAAGAAACGTTTAAATTTCAAGATGATTTAAATGATTTGGAAAAAGATTTAATCGATGAAATTAATCAGCTTCCTGAAGATTTTGATTTTGATGTAGACCAGGATTTGGTTAATCAATTCAATCAAATCAATCATAATATTAAAGCAAATCTGTTCATGAGGTCTAGCTCATTTAATAAAAAGCCTAAGAAAGTGTTACCGGTTAATACTAAGAGTAATAATAAAATAGAGACTATGAATAAGACGGTTACATATTACCCTAAGGCTAGTATTAGTTATGATACAAATGATGACTTCTTAGAGGTTGTTAGAGAGTAAACGAGTCACTGGGCCTAGGTCTAGTACCATGACGACCTAATCATAGGCGCGAACCAATAATTTAAGACCACTCAAGTAGATCACATATACATTAGCATTCTAACTCTATTAACTTATTAATTACAAATCAATTTTCTACCAAATTTTGTTTAAATGAATTAAAATCATAATAACTATTTGACTTTGTGTAATCGAAATATTTTTCATCTTCTTTTGCCTCTATAATTTTACCTGGCAATTTGATTCTACTGGAAGTGTATTGAGAACATTCAGAACTAATTGATCCTTTAGACTTTAACGGTGATGATAATTTGTGACTCCTAGACATATTTCCTCCTCTAATACTTGGCTTAACTCTAAGTTGTCCACTAGCAAATGAATTATATGAAAATGTACTAGAAGTTGTTGATCTATCACTACGGGTAGATTCACTTCTACCTAACCAATTCTTACCATATTTTGAATAAATACTCTCCAAATCTCTTTCATCATCATCAACTATAACAACTTCAACTGCTTTACCACCAAGATTCTCAGTAACACTTCTATAGGATTGTGTTGAATTCGTCCTTTGTATAGTAGTAACATCATACTTATCTTTAGTTAAATCAATCACCACACTTTCGGTATCAGAAACATCAGTAGATTGAGTCATTCTAGCTGATCTGCTTGATTGATAGCTACTGCCTTCACTGGAACTTGATTTCAAAGTTTTTGCTTTTCTAAGTTCATTCATAGTTGGTGTAATAGCTCTGAATTCATTTCTTTCCCTTTGAGCTTCTTTGAAGTCAACTTTATAGTTAATTGGCTGTGGTGGTTCATTAACAGTTATCTTCATTTCTGTTGGTGTAGATTGAATTCTTGTTCTTATTGGAGATGATATAGGTCTAACAGGAGATGATGACCTGGTGGTTTGGATTGGAGATGCACTTTGGGAAGTCTTCATAGAAGGTGATAATTCTGAGTTTAAATCTCTTCTGGTTGGTGAAGGATGTAAAGGTTTTGTAGTTGGAAGGTTTGTTCTTGATTTAATTGGTGTTTCTGTGATTGGTGCCTCTTTTATTGGACTTTCATTCACTGAGACCTTATTAATTGGATTTTCATTCACTGAGACCTTATTAACCCTTACTGGAGTAGGTGGAACGTCTTTCCTAACTAAATCAGCTAAATTAAATTCAATATTACCCAAAGACTTATGACGACTATGATGACTTTGTTGTCTTCTATGAATACTTCTCATAGGTGTTTGTGTCTCTAAAGGCATAGATGGTAATGGAGGTAATTCTTTAGAACTCAATAAATTAGAAGTAGACTTAGCCTTAACATGATTTGAATAAAGTGAAGGATTTGATTCCATATCACTATCCTCATCACTACTACCATATAAATGTTTGAATTGTTCAGTAACTATTCTTCTGCCTCGTTGACTTGGTACACCAATTGGTTCTAATTCAGTCTCGCTATCAGTAGCTAAATCATTAAATGTGGTACCATTAATAGCCATAGGTTTTCTGAATGATGTATGACTAACTTCACTAAACGATGCTTCACTTAAGTCAGGAATTTCAATTTGTCCATCAGCTGTAGAGAAGTAACTGTACTTGGACTTACCTGACTTATAAGTCTCACTGGAGATGATTCTCTTTTTGGTGATATCTGAATTAGTGATATTAGTTTGATTATTAGGGAAATCAAACCTTTTACCTGCACCGATGTTATAGTTAACTTCAGAACCATATTGTGACTCAGTTTCAGGTTGATTAGATTTAAATTCTATGGTATTAAGTGAGACATCACTTTCTTCATGTTCAGAGTCTTTGGTTGGTTTAGGTTCTACTTCAGATTCAATTTCTGTAGTCAGATCATTATAATAATCAGCAACTTCACTTTCATATTCATCTGGTTGTTTGGTGATGAGTTTATGAGCAATTACAGTTGGTTTTATATTTTTGGGGTCTGGAGTTGATTGATTAATATTTTGGCCGACAACTTCTTTATTAGTGTCTTTGATAGGAGTTGAATTATTATTATCTCTTAAACCTTCCACTTTTTCTTTAAGCTGTTTACTCATAGGAACTTCATTGGTGACTACATTATCAACTGGAATAGTGTCAGTTTCTGATTCTTCCAGTACCAGAATTTCCAGCTCCAGAGGCAGTAATTCCAGTTCCAGTCCTTCCAACAGATCTATCTCATCTTCCCAATCATCTTCAGAATCAAAATCCTTTTCATTGATACCATTATGTCCATCAGATCCCTCTAAAGTGTCAGCATCAGATTCTCCCCTGATTGTCAAATCAATACTCTTTTGAACTGAATCCCATGATCCTTGTGAGCTTTGTGATATGGTAGAATCGCTCGATTCAACTGATTCAGTAGATTGAGCACTAACTTGACGAACTGGTGCTAATTTACTGGAAAAACTCATAGCATCTGTTACCGTACTAAAGGAACTAACTGATGAGACGTGTGACTCATCACTAAATGTTCTCTTTTGAATATGAAGTAAAGTTCCTTTGTTTTGTACTGGAGCATTAGATTTCTGTAGAGCAAATAAATTCCCTTCAGTGACGTATCTTGGAATTGATGTATCAAGTTTATCACCAATTGGTGGAAGTTCTTTATCTTTATTGATTGAATCTTTGAGTATTGGAGCTGATGCGTGTCTATTTTGTGGGCTTTTAGGTTGATTTTGGATAGTTGATGGTGGATTTTGGATAGTTGAAGGTGGAATTTGTGGAGTTGTTTTTGCAGATTTCACAATAGGTACAGGTTTCATTAAGACTGGCACGGCTGATACTTGAGGTTTTTCAGATACTGAGACTGGTTTTGGAGCAATTGGTGCTGGTTCAATTGGTAATGCTTGTTTTGCTTGCATTGGTAATGGATGTTGAATTTGTACATTATGAACAAGTGATTGTTGTTTTGGAGAAACCTGTGATTTTTGAACTTCTGGTTGTGGAATTAACATTGATCTTACTGGCATTTGATGAGATCCAGGACTTTTTTGTACCAGTTTTGAAGGTGTTGGTTGTAATGGTTGTGCCTGTTTTACGGGTCCTGGTTGCGCCTGTTTGACAGGTACTGGTTGTTTTACAGGTCCTGATTGTACTGGTTGTACTTTGTTTATTGGAGATGATTGCATCTTGACTTCTCTCACTGACTGTTCTGACTGTAAATGAGAAGCCAGAACTGTACGTCCTCTCTCTTCAATCTCCTCTAACCTTGGAGTCATTGGTAATCCCTTCTCTTTACCCTTAACACTTGAAGTCCTAGAACTGTTATTACTACCAGATTGCTCTTCAATAATACTTAATTCATCATATTTAGCAGTCTTTGGTTGTTCTACACGTTTAACTGATTTCCTTTTATTTGTCTTGACTGGTGGGGGACCTTGTTTCCTATTTGGAGTGGGGGAATCAGGTGGTGATTGAGGTAAGATCTTAGGTAATATGTAATTAGGAGATTCTTTAGGAGATTCTGATGTTTGACCAAAATACAGAACTTCTTGATCTGAATCATCTGATGACAGTGAATCAATTTTTTCATACCCTGTCCCAGTGAATACTAATCTCGACACTTTCTTTGGCGTTTGAACCTTTCTCAAAGGAGACGGAGATCTTACTGGTGAAGCAGATCTTACTGGTGAAGCAGATCTTACTGGTGAAGCAGATCTAGTTGGAGAAGAAGATCTAACTGGTGAAGAAGACCTTGTTGATGGATTAGATGAAGATTTTGATGATGAATGTGCTTTAATATTCTTAGGACTTAATTTTGGTGGTAAACTAATAGTAAATGGAATTGGAATCACATGACCATGTTGATTATTAGTATTAATATGTAATCTCTTAGAAATGGGAGATTTTGATAATTTCTTTAATTGATCATATGATGAAGTTGAAGTTGTTGAATTCGATGATGAATTGGAAGAAAGTGATTTAATATCATCAGAAAATGCATAAGGCAATGATGGTAAAGACATATCAAAGAAATTTGGTGGTAATGATTTCCTATTAGCTTTATTTGGTGAAGATGATCTTGCACGTCTTTGGGAATTAAACATTGGTGAATTAGTTATACGGATATCATCCATTGATTTATTAAATTTAAGATTTTCCATCTTAATTAAGATGATATATGGCTATGCTATTATTAAACAAATGAACCTTCGGGTTTAAACGAGCTACTATTAAAATTAAAAAGATGGTAAAGTTATTATAATTATGCCAGGGTGTAATGTTACTGATTCTGTGTAAATATAACTAGTGAATATAAGACTAGTAAATTGATGATATTCTCTTTACACCACTTTTGAAATATCCTCTATTCACTGAACAAAGGAAAAAGAAAACCAATGAAAAAAACAAAAAAGACAATTGAACCTGGTTATATGAGAACCCACAATTGTCAATTTCCCAAACAATCATTCCCAAATACACCACTACCAATTAAGTAACCAATTTAGGTTATTGGGTGGTGATATGTTTAGATTCCATCCCAATGCGGTAATCTCATTACCAGAGTATAAGATTATAGTTTATTTTAGGAAACAGCCCGAAATTATTAGTACATTGGGCATAATTGAAGATCATTATGATCGGTAGCCTATAGTATTGTTACAATCATACGTTTACGGCGTGTTTCATTGAAGAATTTTATTGTAATATTGGTAGACGGGTTATTGAGATTTTCCCGTCGTAGTACTGATGTGATGCAGGACTAAGCTCTCGTAAACCACAAATTGCGAAATGACTGCAAAATCCACAAATAGGCTTAAAATGGTTTCCCCATTTGAGGAGAGTTTAGGGTTTGAACAGTTAGGGTTTGAACATTTACCTTTAGGGAAATTAGACGAATCTCCAGATTTAGAGTTATCCAATTTTGATAAGATTGAAACGCCGTGTTTAACCTTAGATAACACTATCGTCAATGGTTCTGTGTCTCAGTTAGAGGGTCCTTTGTGTGAGGGTCCTTTGTGTGAGGAACCTTTAATTGATCTGTTAATTGAAAGTGTTGATTCGGATATTAGTAGTGATTATACAATTGATTCTATTACCAAGATTGGTTTGGGGTATTTACCTGTTCAAAGTAGAAATTTTTGTACTAAGAAAGGTGGTCAATTTAATTTGATGGTTATAGGTCAAGTCGGTACTGGTAAAACGACATTTATTAATACTTTATTTAATAGTGAACTTTTACACAAACGTCATGAATTTAGAAATGATTCTTGTTTAAGATTCCATAGTTTTGAACTTATTGAAAATAATTTCCCTTTGATTTTGAATGTAATTGAGAGTTCCGGTTTTGGTGAGAATATTGATAATGATGGGTGTTGGATTCCTATACAAAATTATATTGATGATAGATTTAAAACTTATTTAATTCAAGATCAACAACCTAGAAGAATTAAAAAAACTGATACCAGAGTTCATTGTTGTCTTTATTTCTTACCTAGTAGTTACAAGAATGTAAAACCATTAGATATTGAAACTATGAAGAGTTTAAGTAAAAGAGTTAATTTGATTCCTGTAATTGGTAGAAGTGATGGATTAAGTAAAGATGAAGTAATTTCATATAAATTATTCATCCAAAGATTATTAAAAGTTAATGATATCAAACCATGTGAATTTTTAAATGATGAATTATTAGACCTTATTCAAACTCAATTACCTTATACTGTAATTGGATCTAATGAAACATATACAAATAAATATGGAGAGCAAGTTAGATGTAGACAATATGAATGGGGGGTTCTTGAAATTGAAGATGATGATATCAGTGATTTTAAATTACTTAGAAATGTTTTAATTAGAGAAAATATGCTTGATTTTATATTATCCACAGAACTTCATTATGAAGAATTTAGAATTAATTATTTAACTAAAGCTATTAAAGAAATTGATAATGATAAAATCAAATTAACAAGATTCACTGATAAAATTGAATTAAACCAACTTGATGGTTTACAACAATTGAAAATATACCTGAATTTAACAATTGAAGATTTACCTAAAAATGATGATATTTTAGAATATAAAGAAGATAAATTAAAAAAGTCAATGAATGAAGTGATTCTTAAACAAGAACAAAAGTTTAAAGAATGGAAGAAAACTTTAGTTAACCAACAAGGGTTATTGAATGAAGACTTGGAACAATGTCATCAACGAATGATAGATCTTCACGAAATCGTTTCAAGTTTAGAGGAAGGGTTTGGATTGATTAATCCTAGTTTAAGAAGAGTTGAATTGAATGAAACTTATGGGAAATTGGATAAAGATTTAGGAATTACTTGGTGATATTTATATGGTACATTATACGAAGTGTGAATTCCACACTACACAAATAACTCACAAATATTATAAAATAAAAAATCATAAAAAAATGGAAAAAATTGGGAAAATTAATAGAATATATAGTAATGAATAATTAAGGTATAAAATATGATTTTAATTTAGCAAAAATCATTTTTACTGTTTTTAACTATGTGTTTTGTGTATGGACTTTATTGGTATTAAAGTTGATTTGCACACGACATTCTACTATAAAAAAAATTTTTAGTGAAAATCTCATCACCATTTTGTTCTTACTGTGTTATTTGAACAAACTGAGTTATTGAATTGGAAGAGTTTAACTCAGCCTAACTCAGCCTAAATCAATCATTGTATAAAAACAAAACGTATGTACATTGATTAATATGATGAAGTTTTATTATTATATGTTTTTTCTGGCATCTCTAATGTTAGGACTTTCGGGTTCGATGAATACAACCTTGACTATATCTGATAATTGATTGAGTACTTACTAACAAAGCAGGTTTATTTTTTATTTTTTATCTTTTTTATTTTTTATGTTTTGTATTTTATATTTGTGATGGTTGATTAAGTTTATAGATGTATTAGAGTTTATTTGGTGTAGATTTATAGAGGTATTTCTACGGCGAGGATGTGATTAGGGCGAGGTAGAATTAGGTCGAGCTAGGTCAAACTAAGTCAAACTAAGTCCAACTAACTCCACTTACACCGAATTAAACCAAGCTAAAACGCTAATTTATCTCATTCCTGGCATCTAATAACTATCTATGTATTGTACAATATTCTTCCCTCTAACCTACTTATTCTCCCCTCCTAAACCTCATCTTCAAACCCCATTAAATATTTTCTCATGATTCACATCTCACCTATACTACCATTCTCAACCCTCACTTACATTTGTACCTGTGCGACACCCTATGACAGATTCCCTGGATGATTTCAATGATAGTGCAAGTTACTACAATGATTTAGATACTTCATTCGACCAAGAAACAAAAACATTTGATGAACTCGTGGATATATCAAAATTAAACATAAATCATCCCCCATCTGCCGCAAGAACCATTAACCTCATATTAGATGCTTCTGCGTTCACAAGAGGTATCGGTAACATTAAACGTTGGTATCAACAAGAATATGTCGAAAGTAGAAACAACAACAAAGAGGATGTTATTATAAACTTATACATCCCTTCTTACACTTTACACGAATTTGATTATCTCAAGAAAGGGACATCTATTGTATCAACATATGCCAGACATTCCATTAAATTCATTGATGAATTGTTCGATAATAACTTAACTACCAAATCAGTATTACCTAATTTTACTATTAATGTTAATATAGAAAGTCCAAGGGAAAAAGGACCCAATTGGAATTATTGTAAGTCATATCAAATCCATTCACCAAGAATTAAAGAATTCCCTAATTTCAAGACAAAATTTGATTCCAGTTATGTCGGGAAAAAAGAACTTCCTCCTGAAAGTATAAATGAATCATTCCCACCAGATCTTAAAAATAATGATATTCAATATGAAAATTCTGAATCCTATATGAAAGCTGCTGCAAATGCTGAAAAATATGCAACTATGCCTAATAGATTAAAATATCTTATTAGTTCATGTATTTATAAGAAATTTCTTCTGTATCAAAATCATGAAATTCATGAAAATCATCACCATGGTCCTCATGGTCAAAATCATGAAAATCATCATCAAAATCCCCAAGATTGGAAATTAGTATCAGAAGATGCTATTACTAGAATTTGGGCTAAAAGTTTTGATATTGAACCAATGAATGTCAATGAGGCCGAATTATTCATTTTCCAAAGATATGACGTTAATAAATTATATAATCCTCATGTTTTCCATGAAGAGGATGAAGTCCATCATAATAGCATTTTACAAGAAACAATCGATACCACATTATATGCGTATACCAAACTTGATAAGCCCAAAAGGGACTCGAGAAAGGGGAAAACACTCCCTGAAAGAGTTCTGGGGGTTACAGAAACAACTAAATCAGAGATTAATGGAGAGACAATTAAGAAGGAGAGATTCGATGCTATAAACTATGCACCTAGGGGTAAGGGAGAGTTATGGCGTAAGAAATAGTAATATTAGTATTAATGAAATTATGTAGTAGTATATGACATTTATTGTAGTATTGAGAGACATTGATATTCAACTGTCGATAAATAGAGCAGTTATGTAATCATGTGATATTCACATGACATAAACTAAGAGGATGATTATAATAATTTCAACGAAAAGAACATAGAAGATATCAAACCTCACATATACTTCTTTTCAATAAATCCAAAAGTTAGAGTTAATTCACGTTAATTTTGTACCTGCCAATCCTATTTAGACACTTGTCTCATTTAAAGAGATTACTCAGAGACTGTAGACTAAAACACATGCTATATACAAATAGAACTAACAACCACAAAACCATCTGAAAAATCAAAACCCTATGATGTATTATCACTGAAGGCTCTAAAATCTTCCTATATTCACACTCCCCTTAGTATATATCACACTCTCATCTCTGCCCTCACATCCAGCCACCATCTAACTAAACTTCCCTAACATAACGCCGTTTACCGCGCGAAATTTAAAAATTCAAAACCCGTGAACATCCACACACAAAACTAACCATAACATAATCAATCAAATTCCCTCATATTTATATCAAAACTGATTCAACATGAATACACCTATGACTAAGGAGGATTTTCAGAAAATCATCCAACGTTGGCATCGGTTAAGAACGGAGTATGGTGAGAATGCTAATTCTGTTCCTGAGTTTATACGTTTAACCAAAACCATTAAACATATTCAACAGCAGGCTAATCTTCAAAGACAACAACAACAGCAACAACAGCAACAACAACCACCACCACCACAAAGACAATCTCAGAGGCCACAACCTCCATCCCAACAACCACCTCCGCAGCCACAACAACAACCCCAACAGCCATCTCAACAGATACAACAAGGTGGGTTCCCTTATTCTCAATCACCACCTTCAGGGATGTATGATAATCAGAATGGTATAAACTCTCAGAATACCATGAATCCACAAACTGGGATCAATTCACAAAATAATATCAATGGAGGTTTAATGAATAATTCTACACCCAATAATGCTTATGCCAGTCCTCAAATGGGAGTAATGAGTCAACCAAATCTCAGTCAGCAGAATCTTAATCAATTAAATCAAATGCGTAACCAACAATCGATGGGTCAACAGCAAATGGGTCAGCAGCAACAACAACAACAACAGCAACAACAACCAATGAATCAACAACATCCAAATAGTTTCAAAAATGGTTCACCTAATAATCAACTTGGTGGTTCTGCTTTTACTCATCAACAATTTCAGCTTTTGAAAACTCATCAACAAGCTCTTAAAGTGTTACTTAAAACTCCAGGACCAAATGCTACTCAGATACCTCAGAATTTAACTGAATTTGCTACCAATGATAAATTTGCCTTACCACAAGGTTCAGCTTATTTACCACTGATGATTAACTCACAACCTCCACCGTCGTTTCAACAATCCCCATCAGTGCACAGTGGTGTTCCAACTCCAGTTATGAGTAATGCACCAGGTCCTCAAATTCCAGGTTCTCAACAACCACCTTCACAAACGCAATCACAAGTTCCAACTCCAAAAGCAGCACAAGTTCCTACACAGGCTCCACAACAAGTGCCACCTCAAAGGCAGCCTTCAAAACCTTTCCTGCCTTATCAGCAGCAAGCTATGAAGGCACCAAGTCTTGATAAAAGGAATAGTACCAAAATTAGAGAGTCGTCAGTATCTCAATCACCTGTACTCAAACGTGAAGATAATTCAACTCCTGTGGTTTCCTTCAAACCAGAAGCACCTAAACTAATTGATCATTTCCTCTCTAAAGAAGAAAGAGACTCTAAGACAATTGTTCCTATCGATCAACCAAATATTCAAGTTGACTGTTTTGAACTTCCAAAGTTATTTGGGGATGAAATAAAAGATATTCCCTATGCTCAATTGTTCTCCAACCAAACAAGATTCACTTACCCTGGATTATTTCCCGATGGAATTGACATGAAAGAGATAAAAACCAATAGAGAAGCATATATGATATTGAAGATGGATGAACGTATAAATCACTTGAAACAGCAATTAGAATTGGGGGTTGAACCTAGAGGTCAAATTTTGTCAGAAATCAATGAATTGGAATTATTACCATACCAGAAACAATTAAGAGGATCTTTCCTCTCTTACATATGGTTTAACCAATCATTATTACCAAATTCTCATCCTAACTTTTTAGCCAAATTCAATCCATTGACTTTAGAAAATATAGCCTTGAGTCATGAACTATATAAACAACAAGTTCGTAGTTTGTTATTGGCCAAAAATAGGAAACATCAAAATGCTATTAATGAAATTTTATCCACTATAAATAAGAGGAAAGAAAAGAGTAATAATAAGCGTGAAAAAATTGATAGGTTTACTAATAGAATTAATAGTTACCATAACCAAATAGCCAAGGAAGAACAGAAGAAATTAGAGAAAATGGCAAAACAACGTTTACAAGCATTGAAACTGAATGATGAAGAAGCTTATTTGAAATTGTTGGATCATACCAAAGATACAAGAATTACTCAATTATTGAAACAAACCAATACTTTCTTGGATTCCTTAGCTCAAGCAGTTCAAACTCAACAAAGAGAATCAGGATCTCATGATGATAAGGATGGCTTAACAGATGATGAAAGACGTGAAAAGTTGGATTATTATCATGTTGCACATCGTATTAAAGAAGAAGTTACCAAACAACCATCGAATCTTATAGGAGGAACTTTAAAGGAATATCAAATCAAAGGTTTACAATGGATGGTTTCTTTATTCAATAATCATTTAAATGGTATCTTGGCCGATGAGATGGGATTGGGTAAAACCATTCAAACCATTTCTCTTATAACTTATTTAGTTGAGAATAAGAGAATCCCAGGTCCTTTTTTGGTCATTGTTCCATTATCAACCTTGACTAATTGGAATTTAGAATTCGATAAATGGGCTCCTTCTGTTAAGAAAATCACTTATAAAGGAACACCTAATCAACGTAAGATATTGGCTAATGATGTTAGATCAGGAAACTTTCAAATTTTATTGACTACCTTTGAATACATTATCAAGGATAAATCATTATTGTCAAGAATTAAGTGGGTACATATGATAATTGATGAAGGTCATCGTATGAAGAATAGTAATTCTAAATTATCAGAAACTTTAACTCATCATTATCATAGTGACAATAGATTAATCTTAACCGGTACACCATTACAAAATAACTTACCAGAATTGTGGGCGTTACTTAATTTCGTATTACCAAAGATTTTCAATTCCGTCAAATCTTTTGATGAATGGTTTAATACTCCTTTTGCTAACACCGGAGGTCAAGATAAGATTGAATTAAATGAAGAAGAAACCCTTTTGATTATTCGTAGATTACATAAAGTTTTAAGACCTTTCCTTTTAAGAAGATTAAAGAAAGATGTCGAGAAAGATTTACCTAATAAGGTCGAAAAGGTTGTTAAGTGTAAGATGTCAGCAGTACAAAGTAAATTGTATCAACAGATGTTGAAATATAATGTTTTATATACCACTGAAGTCAATGGAACTGCAGTTACTATCAAGAATGCTAATAATCAAATAATGCAATTAAGAAAGATTTGTAACCATCCATTTGTATATGAAGAGGTTGAAACATTAATTAATCCAAATTCTGAAACCAATGATGATATTTGGAGAATTGCAGGAAAATTTGAGTTATTGGATAGAATTTTACCCAAGTTCAAGAAGACAGGACATAGAGTATTAATCTTCTTTCAAATGACTCAAATTATGGATATTATGGAAGATTTCTTGAGATTAAGGAATCTAAAGTATATGAGATTGGATGGTGCTACTAAAGCTGATGATAGAACTGGGTTATTGAAACTTTTCAACGCTCCAAATTCAGAATATTTCTGTTTTCTTTTAAGTACTAGAGCTGGAGGATTAGGATTGAATTTACAGACCGCTGATACGGTTATTATTTTTGATACTGATTGGAATCCTCATCAAGATTTACAAGCTCAAGATAGAGCCCATAGAATTGGACAAAAGAATGAAGTTCGTATTCTTCGTTTAATTACAGAAGATTCTATTGAAGAGATGATTTTAGAAAGAGCTCATGCTAAATTGGAGATTGATGGTAAGGTTATTCAAGCTGGTAAGTTCGATAATAAATCCACAGCTGAAGAACAAGAAGCTTTGTTAAGAGCATTGATTGAAAAAGAAGAAGAAAGAAAGTCACATTCTGATGAAGAAGATGAAGATTTAGATGATGATGAATTAAATCAAGTCATAGCCAGAAATGATCAAGAATTAGAAATCTTTAAAGAACTTGATGATAAGAGGGTTACTGATACTAGAGAAGCAATATATCCTACACGTTTATACAGTGAAGCAGAATTGCCTGAAATTTATAAGAAGGATCCGGAAACTTTATTAAAGAAAGAAGAGATCAAAATGGAAGATTATGGAAGAGGTAACAGAGAAAGAAAGATTGCAAGTTATGATGATCATTTAACTGAAGAGCAATGGTTGAAACAAATTGATGGTGTTGTTTCTGATGAAGAAGAAGATGACGATGAAGATTTAGCTCCTAAGAAACGTAGAGGTAGAGGTCGTGCTAAAGCAATTAAGAAAGTTGATGATATGCAAGATTTTATTGTGGACTCAGATGAAGAAAGGCCATTAAAGAGAAATACATCCAGTGATTCATTAAATGATATTAAGAGACAGAAATCAGCCACACCTTCTAATGGAAGAGGTAGGGGAAGAGGCAGAGGTCGTGGTAGAGGAAGAGGACGTGGAAGAGGATCAAGTTTAAATAGATTCACCCCATCAATAGATCCACTTAGTCCAGAAGAAAGACAAAGTCTTCAAACTATTGGAGAAGCAATCTATCAATTAATTCTCGATCATACTAATGAAGATGGAAGGAAAGCCAGTGATTTGTTTTTGGTTAAACCATCCAAGAAGTTTTATCCTGATTATTATGTTCTTATTAAACATCCTTTAGCTTTAGATACAGTTAAAAAGAGATTAAGTACAAACACCTATACAGATATAAGGGAGTTCTTAGAAGACATTCACTTGATCTTTAGTAATGCTAGGATATATAATGAAGAAGGATCGATTGTTTATCAAGATGCAGTTGATCTTGAGAATATATCAATGGATAAGTTCAAAGAATATTCCAATAATTTAGGAGAAGAAGAACTTGAAAAGATTGTTAATTTCAGAGAATTTGATGAAATCTATGGTTTGAAAGTTTTGCCAATAGTTAAGCCTGAAGGAAAGAAAACTATTAAAGAGCCTGTTCCAATAACAGCAGTTGAAGATTCAGTAGATCCATCAGCTGAACAATCAATTGAGCCATCAGTTGATCCATCAGCTCCACAATCCATAGATCCTTCTGCCGAGCAATCAATAGAACCATCTGTGGAACCATCAGTTGAACCATCAGAGCCAATAAAAGATACAATGGATATTGATGATGGACTTGATGATATAGCCCAAGATATGAATGAGCCAATTCCTAATGATATGTCACTTGAATCAGATTTCCTTCAAAATGATTTAATTCAAGATGATGATTTAAATATTGGATTCTCTGATGATGTAACTTTTGATTAGTGTAAATTAGATAATATATATTAAGTATAGATACCGTTCCTTATCCTAAGACTACGCTGTCGCACGCTGTCGTACGCGGTTCTACGCAAACCGCCCCACGCAAACGTCCTAAGTCTACCCAACACTATAAGCAGGTAATTCATCATCAATCTCATCATTATTAACCGCATCATTTAAACACCTATTAACCACTTCCACAAAATCATATAACCCCCCATCATTAAATTTTAATTCTCCCTTAAACCAATCCTTAGGTAATCCATCACTATGGGTTTGATCACTAAAGAAAAGGAATTCATAGTAATTAGCTCCAAACCAAGGAGCTTGCATTTTATGAGAAAATTGTAAAAATGGAGCATGTTTGAATTCCATCAGGAAACTATTTATATCACCTGATGAAGCTGTTATAAATACTAATCTTTTATTTGTAACATAAACGAATCCATCAGATGCTGATATTTTAATGGGGGAAGTATCCAGTTTAATATGGAGTGATTGTCTTTGAGTAGGGGATTTGAATTGGATATTTTCACCAGGGCTTAGGTTGAATGATGTATCTGTTGTTGATATTTTATTTATTGACATACTGAAAGTTTTTGTGTATTATGGTAGGGAATTAGTGGGGTTTGATCTTTCCTGATCTTGGTTAAGGATGATAAGAAAAGGCTAAGCAGTGCGGATTTCTTAATCTTCAGAGATGAGCCTACGGTCTTTTAATCCACTCTTAGGAAACACAGCATTCAAGCCGGGGTTCAAATCCAGTCTAAGGTCATTTATAGATAAACAAGCATGTCAAAGGATTATTGATAAATTAGACTTGAAGTCAAAATATCCTAATCATTCTAAGTTGGATATTGTTGATATATATAGTGGGTTTGGATTATTATCTACTATGATACACCATGAATTGAAACCAAGAAAACATATTTTAATAGAGGATCATAAAAGTACAATTCCCCATTATCAAAAGATTTTACCTTTACTCAATCAGAACGAAGAATCACAAATAATTCATTATGTAAAAAGTGGATATGATTGGGAAACTTATAGAGACTTAACTAGGAAAGATAAACTAATTGAACCTATAAAAATCGGCCAGGATAAAGTTCATGATGAATTCTTAATAGTAGCCAATCTTTTATCAAATTCATTCGGTGAATCTTTGTTTGCTCAATGGTTACTTTGTATAGCACATAGGAATTGGTTACAACAGTATGGAAGAACTAGAATGATTTGTGCCATACCCGAGGCTACAGCACTGAAATTCTTGTCAGGGCCAGGTTTTGCAAAAAGGAATAAGAGTGCTATAAAAAGAGACATCTTTACTGATTGTAAGTTAATTGCTATTAATGAATCTGATGGTGATAATTATCAACCTGATGGATATGCTTATGATCCTAATGTTTTAATTAATGACCAGCCAATTATAATTCCAACCACTGCAATTCTGCCTAGTACATTAAGATTTGCTATAGTGGAAGTAGTACCTAAAATCCATCCAAATATTGACGTAGATTCATTAGAATTTGTATCACAGATTTTAATGTATAGAAGAACACAGCCATTTTTTGAAGGGTTAAAGTTTGTAAGTCCTGGAGCTTTAGAAGATTTAGGTCCTAAATTACAACATTTAGCTAATAAGACACCAAGGGAATTGAGTGGTGATGATTTTAAAGAGATTATTCAAGTTTTTGATAGATGGCCATTTAAACCTGATTTACAAGAGAGATTAAGTCTTAATCCTGAGCCTGAAGAGACTTAGAATCCTGGAGATGAAGATGATCAGAGGCTTAACAGCTTAGAAGAGACTTAGAATCCTGGAGATTAAGATGATCAGAGGCTTAACAGCTTAGAAGAGACTTAGAATCCTGGAGATGAAGATGATCAGAGGCTTAACAGCTCAGAAGAGAAAACATAGAGCTAATATAGAAAAATGTAAATAGAATAAAATGAATAAAATATATAATCTAACATACCCCATCTCCACCTTTAATACCCTCATTTAGTGTATCATTAGACTCATGAGCCAGAACTCTTCTTAAACCTAAATCATCCAGTGAACGTTTCAAGTCGCTCTTCAATTGTTCAAAACCCGAACTGACAGTTTCAGGAGATTGGTTTGACTCCAATTCAGGAGTTGTTAAAGGTTTATAAAGTGATAATTCTGATTTTTTATGAGAACTTCTTGGAGGTTTGATTGGTCCTGAATAAGTTGATTTCGGCTCAAAGTTTCCAGTGTAAGCTGACTTTGGTTCAAAATCTCCTTTGTAATCAGATCTTGATGATTTAATTGGAAATGTATGAGCAGATCTTGGAGGTGACCTAGAAGGTAACACTAACCCATTTGGTGTAGAATCTTCATTAGGATCTAAAGTAATAGCACTCCTATTATGTAAAGACATTGGAAACGTCGGAGAATTTGGTTGATATAATGATTGGGGTGGATTATGATCACTTTTGTGAGTACCGTCATGGTTTGATCCAGAATGCAATGATCCATGAATCGATCCAGAATTTAATGATGAGTCCTTTAAATGTTCATTAAAAATTGAATCTGGATATATACTAGAAGGATAAGCATGCTTTGATATTCCACCTGAACCCTTTAATGCTGAACGAAGTTTTGGTATATCAATTGGTGTAGAAGGTACTGATGATTTAGGTGATTCTGAGCCTGGGATTGAGTGAGAACGGAAAAAGGTTTTAACATAATTCCTATTATCTTTAGAATACTCAATGATTTGATTAAAAATGGTGAACAAGTTATAGACGTTGATAATAATAAGAATTGTCAATAATAAAACTTTTTTTACAAACTTCTGATTGGATAATTTAGTTTCACAAATGATAATCATCAATAATTGAAGGAATTGTACACCAATAATACCAAGTCCAGAAATTCCTATACATCCAATGAATATAAGTTGAGTGATATAATTATTGATCCAAAACAATAATAAACTAATTATTAACACAATAGAAGAAACCAAAACAATAAAATTGGAAATATGGATGATATACCAAAAGGTGATTATTGGTTTAATAAGGAACTCTTTAGTATATAAGTAATTAATCTGCTTAGAAAAATCATCAAACCCCTGGGGTCTTTTCAAATCGAAAGGATTAAAATTAAAATCCAATTTCAATAATGATCCAATATAACTTCTTAAAGGTTCTTGAGTACTTTGAATTATACCTGAGTTATTAAATTCAACATAACCATCAATAAATTCAATCTGACTATATTTCCTTGTAACCTTCCACAAAGGGCGAACGATAACAGTTAAATCACCTCTGTGTTCAAGATAATACTCTTCATGTCTTAAATAAGCATCAACTAAAAGACCATAGATAACGGTGGACTGGTTCTTTATTTCATTCTGATTTAATACACTCACAACATCAACTGGTGGAAAAATGGTTTTATACGAATATAGGGAATAGTAACCGTTTAAATTGATTAAGGCTAGAATGACACAAGTGGATATAATTAAGGTTCCTGATTCTTTTCCTAAGAAATTCCAAAACCTTTGGCTTTTTGTTTTCAAATTTCCGTATAGGTTCATGTGTGGTTTGTGGTTTGGGTGCAAAATTTTGTTCAAAATTTGTGTGCGGCTTAGTTGCCGCAAAAAGATATCAACAGTTATCATAACAGGACACCCAGGTTGTATATATTTTAGTCATTTTAATAGAGATTATTTACTTTTACAAATTAATACTTGTACAATAACTATACAGCCATATTCTTTCTATTAACAGAGAAAAAAAAACTTTGAATGTAATAGGATCCAGAAAGATGATCAAAAAAGAGAAAGATTCTTTTTTGGTTATTTCTAGAAAATGTAAAATATAAAAGAAAGAGTAATAGGTTTCATTCAAAGAGATTTACAAAGAGTTTACAACCCAGAATTGAATAGCAACACTTAATCTTCTAGACTTGAAACCAACTCTAATTGCTATGCAAAGTCAGAATGTAGAGATTTATACAATTGAAGCTTGATGCAGCAATTTATCCCTTGGGCTAATAGTGGGGAATAAATGGAGTTAAAGGAGTTTGGCAATGATATGCCAGAGTGGAGATATCCATTAATAACATTAACAAAATCTTTTCTTGCTGTGTTGCTTTCATGATAAGATTCAACAAATAAATCATTAAAAAACTTCGGTTATAATTTAAACATTACCGGTAATTCATAATTTACCCCATCATTATATAAGTCATCATATATGTCCGTCGGTAGAATGCTACATATATCCGCACGGTAGTAAATTCATCTTATATATGCAAGTCGGTGAAATGCCGGTAATATGCTGAGTTAATGTACAAGAGGGGATAAACTTGCAAACAGATATAAACCCGGTGTTAATTTAAACAAAAGTGTCAAACGGCTAAGGTGGGCTCAGAACGAATAATGGACCTCTCTAATTTGGATGTCGCCATATTAATGTAGTTTGTTAAAAAAACTACTTTGGTATGTAATAATAAATGAGGGAGTATGGTTATTATGATTATATTTAAAGTTAATCCGTTATCAAGTCAATGAAGTGAAAAAAATTAAGTCTTAAGCTTAGCTTATTATCTGATGAGATATTCTCAACTTATGATCCCTAAGTTCATCGACACTTGAATTATCTAAAATCCTTAAAGAAAGAAAGTGGTGTTGTTAGGTAGTTTATATTAATGAATAATTCCAATAAACAAGAAAAACTTGAAAATTTAAGGGATGAGTAAGCAATCGGACCTCACTCCTTATTATTTATATATGGAAGTCAATTGATAAAATTCAAAACATTGAATGTGTCAGAACATTGTAATCAAAAGAATGGTTATTTCTCAGTATTAAAGAATTGAAAGCTAAATATTATAGACAGAGTATTATCTAGTCAACAAATCATAACAACGTATATTTCGCAAGATAACTCAACACATAAAAGTCTATAACCCCAAAATTCAAATGTACTGATCAAGGTGACGTATATCCATTTTCTATCAATCTAATCATATACTTAGGATCAGCAATTTGGTATCTTTCCATAAATTCACTAGTAATATGATCAGCATTCGCTAAAAACCACAATCTCTCTGAAATGGAATAATAAACTGAAGCATAAGGATGTTCCAAAGCCTCGGATTCCATTACGGAAAAATTATTAGAAGAAACTATAGCAATATCTTGGAATTGGTGGAAGCCAACAACCATTAGGATCTAATACTATGATACTATAAATGTTGAAATAAAAGTAGTGGTATTCTAAAGAATACTAAACTTATTGAACTGATATCTAGCCATTAAAATAGTTAAATATTTTAAAAATCATTATTGGCTTAGAATTATATGGCTTAAAATATTGTCTATAGTTAAAATATTTTCAAGAACTTAAAATACTTTAATATTAGTAGAACCTATGTAAACAGGATGTCGTAGGTAGTTAAATTAGAATTGGCTTTCACTATAAATTATTCATTAAAAGTGGGTTTTGTAAGTTTTGAATTAAATCACCTGATTGTCGTTCATATATGTGACAATTGAGTTTTAAGATTTTATTAGAGAATTCATTATATACTTTGAGGATTTGTATTCATAGTAACATCATAGTAACATTGAATTATTGTGTTGTATAGTTAAGCCCAAAATTATAAAACCAGGAATATCCAATTTATTTCACAGTCGGGTGTCAATACTAAATCACCATCAATGGCATTCTCAGTTCCTAATTGGTCGTAGCATTGCCGTACACCAACTTGATCATTTTTGGTTGTAGCACAATATTTCCGTGTGTCAGCACTTAAGAATCCTGTTGCATCATCAGCCAGCTCATATTCTAAACCTCCATCCCCGCCAAGCTCACACAAATCCTTATTGGCTTTATAATAATTATAACTGACCCAATCTATGGTCTTTCATTGTAATGGAACGATATCCTAATAATGTAGTTGCGGTTTGTAAGTGGGATTAACTATAGAAAATTAAAATAGAGGCAAGTCTCGCACCGGGTTGCAAAAAATGGGTGCAAAAATGGGTGCAAAAATGGGTGCAAAAATTGGTTTTTGCTAAACTGGTATCAAATATATATAATAGGATGAAGAAAAATAACTCTTAATTTGCATCATTTGCTCAAACAATTAACTCTCTAATTCCAAATAATCATAAGTTTTCTTCAATCGCCTAAATTCAGAATTAATTATGCTCTCAGCTTCACCAGGCTCCCATTCATCAAACAATTCCTCAATAATAAAAGAATTATCAAAATGCAGTACAAATAAGCAGCATTCAAACCTATAACCTCAAAATACAGGTCTGGAGAGTCTTAAAACTTTATTTCTTTAGCTACATATCTATATTTTGTGCACAGACCAATCTAAAAGGTATTCTTGACTCGTTAAACAATATTCAATGATCTAAATTCAGTTCATCATAAGAATAATTGCATTAGAAGACAATTTATTACTCATAGTAATAGTATATTTATAAGTAGAACGAAGTTACTCAAACTGGAGTGAAAATGAATGTCTCAACACACTCCTGTTATCGCAGGTGCAAATTATTTTAAGATTCAACAGTACACCTTAAAGAATAATGGCTTATCTATAGACTTGCGACACCCATGTCTAGGATAAGTTTAATAACATTAATATTTATACCCGGTCGCAAATAAAAGTATTCCCTTGATCGGTTAGTAAATGGTGTGCGTACATTGAGCATAATAAATAATCTAAAGGACCCTAACAAATAGAAGTAATTCAGAAATAAGGAATTCAAACCAAAATAAAATTGTCCCACCTTAGATTCAACGATTGTCCAAATTGTTGGTGATTCTAGTGAGCTTGTGAAAATAACACCGAAACACCGTACTTTTTTGGGCGACCCCAGTCGGTAATTATTCGGCACATAATTACTTTGCCTAATCGGGTAACAAAAACAATAGGCTCTTTTAAATCAGATGCATTTTTAATTTGTAAAGTCCGTTATATTTATAGTTTAAAGTGCCACCCATAACTTTAAGTATCCATAACTAAAATACCCATAAATAAACGTTTATTGAAGTTTACTACCAAGAGGGATGGCATACTCAAGATTTACTGACCCAACTCCTAGTAATGCGTCGGAGCTAGTTATGCAGCTTATTTATGCACTTCATAATGGCTACGATCCTGGAACTGGGATTAGGCCTTTTACCATTTTTGGTTATAATCTTATGGGGCCAAAAGTACCCCAAGATCTCATCAATGCCAACGTTTTACATCAAAATAATTTATTTGGAGATTATCCAAGACCTTCAGATGTTGCCCCACTGGGAGTGTTTGCGGCATTGTTTGGGGTATTTATGGTTGCCCACTTAACGATTTTCTTGATTAATACTTCAAGGAACCACTTCTTCCCATTAAGTCTTTATTGGGTATTTTGCTGTTGTGTTAGACTTATAGGATTCATCACAAGAATAACATGGAGTTATCATATAGTTAACACAGATATGGGTTTAGCTAATGAAGTTTTACTTGTGATAGGATCAGTATTAATTGTGCCTTCTAACTTGATCTTGGCCCAAAGATTATTCACCTGGAGACATCCTGTTGGTGGTACTAGAAGATTATTTAATTACACCATGTTTGTCTTGTATGTTGTAGTTTTGGGTGTTATTGCCTTAACTATTGTTGCTTCTTTAAACCCATACATTTATTATCTTAGTAAGAGAAGTTTCTTAAATTATAAGATTTGTGTAATGGTATCAGCAGTATTGATTATTTTATATTCTTTGACAGCTATTAGTTTATTATTTTTATCATATTTCTTCCAACCAACAAGAAAGGATGAAAATTTGTATACTTACCAACCATGGTGGATTGAAAGTTTCCATCCGTTTTATTTTGTTAAGAAAGGTGCCAAATTAGAAGCCGAAGAGACTTTTATGAAGAGAAACCATAATCATCGTCATGCTATAAGGGTTATTGCTGCTACCCATCATCACTATAATATGGTAGAAGGATTAACAAATCAAAGAGGTACGTTGAAACATAATAATTCCATTTTAATTATTACCATATCCACAATATTCTTATTAGTATCAGCTCTCGGTAGACTTATAGTAGTTTTCCAAGCCAGAAGCGTTCTGCGTCAAGGTCCAGTAGCTAATAGAGTTTTCATGTATGTATGTTGGGGAGCTTTAGAAAGTCTTATCCATTTAATGTTTATTGTCGGTAGAGTTGATTTAAGATTTTATAGACCTGATAGATTACCTAGAAAAGTTAGAAGTATCATCACTGCTGAACAGTCTGTTACATTATCGAGAATGGTTAGTAATGAGGAACTTTCTGAAGATGATGATTATTTAACGGAAGACTTTGATCATGATTATGACCTTGATTTCCATCAAGAACCAAAAGATACCCAACATGATGAAAAGTATTTATCATCCCCACCAAATTATTCCCCTAATGTGTCAATAGAGAAGGATGTTAAAAGAGACGATGAGTCCGAATTCCATTTTTAGACGAATTCCATCTTTAAATTATAAAGTTATACAACACATGGGTTATTTAGGTTATTTTTATATTAATTTTAAGGTTATATGGAAGTCTCTTTGGTTTTGTAAGGGTTTATTTCCTTAATTGTAAAGTAGTGTACTTATCGCAAGTCAAGTATTATTTATCAATAATAAAAGTTCCTCATTAGGAAATTTAGTGTGTGGAGAATTTTTGTTCTGTTAAATCTCAGCCCTACCTTGATCTAGTGAATACTGTTAATGGGAGGTTGATGACGGGTCACTTAGTATATGAATACCTACTGTAGGTAACATGTGCACACACATATAATACTGACAATAACTCTCGAAACTTACTGTCATTTAATGCAAGTTTAGCCTTTCTTAACGCATCTCATGCATGAGAACCTTTGTCCCACATTTTGCAACAAGCGGAGAACTAAAATACTATTTAGCTTCACCGTCCTGCCTTGATCATTTTTTACAGAATTCCTGCTAAAATGTCAGACAGGTATACTGGCTCTTATGGAGTACTATCATTGATTTATGCTTTGAATGATGGAGCAGCAAGAGGTACTGGTGTTAAGAAATTAACTGAGATTTCTTATAATTTACTTGGACCCACAATTCCTCAACCGATTATAAATGCTGCTGTTGGAGATTTAAATAATTTATTTGGTAATTACCCATCCAAGCTGGACTTGGCTCCTTCAATAGTGTTTAGTATTGTATTTTTTTTCCTTGCTTTATGTCATTTGACTCTTTTTGTGGTAAATTTCTCCAGAGGTCATTTTTTTTATATTTCAATCTTATGGTTTATTTATGGTATAGGTAAGTCTATAGGGTTTGCATTAAGAGCAAGATGGGCTTCAGAGATCTTATTGGTTGATCTTGGTATCACTAGTGAAGTGTTTTTGATTATTTTTTCTGTTTTCTTAACAACCACAAATTTAATCTTAGCTCAAAGATTATTTACTTGGAGACATCCAGTTGGTGGTGCTAGAAGATTATTCAGGTACACTATGTTGGTTTTATATACTGTTGTTATTTTAGTTGTTATTATGACTATTATTTGTTCAGCTATTCCTTACTACCATTTTTTAGGTAAGTCTGCTTACCGTGGTTATCAAATAGCTGTCATGGTATCAGCTGTTTTAATTTTTCTTTACAGTTTAACTGCTATAAGTTTATTATTTTTATCTTATTTCTTCAAGCCAACAAGAAAGGATGAAAACTTATATACTTATCAACCATGGTGGATTGAAAGTTTCCATCCATTTTACTTTGTTAAGAAAAATGCTGCAAGAGATGCAGAAGAAACATTTATGAAAAGAAACCATAATCATCGTCATGCTATAAGAGTTATTGCTGCAACTCATCATGAATATAATATGGTCGAAGGTTTAACCAATGAAAGAGGTACTTTGAAACATAATAAGTCTATTATTATTGTATTATTGTCGACATTATTGAACATGGCTAATGCTATTTTGAGAGGAGTTGCATGTTTCCAAACTGCACCTAAATCAAGAGAGCATGTTATCACTAAGCCAATTATTGCTTATATTTCATGGGGTGTATTAGAAGTATTAATCAACGTCCTCTACTTGTTAGGTAGAGTTGACTTGAGATTTTATAGACCTGATATCTTACCAGCAAAAGTCAGAGCTATTATTACTGCGGAACAAAGTTTCTTTGCATCAAGAAATGCTTCCCAACATGTTTCAGATGTTGAGAGTGATGAAGAGATTTCTGAATTTGAGACTGAACCTTCTAGTGGTGGTAAACCACCAACTTATGACCATGATGATAAATTTGAAAAATTTGATAAGTTTGATACCTCATCTAATGATAATGAATCTGAGTTTAATTTTTAGAGAAATTAGAGATATGATGAATCTTTTTAATGTAATGAATATTTATAGGGTTTTATTTGGCTCTAGACTTGACTCTAAGATTGACTCTAAGATTGACACTAGCCGTGACTCTAAGATTGACTCTTTAACTGACTCATTTTTGACTCTATTCCTGAATTTATTCTTGGTGTGTTAAAATAAGAATTTTATCAGCAAAAACTCCAAAATTTAGTTCACACACGGCTCTATCAAATATCCAGGCTATTCCCTTTATTATCTATCATTATGTCGTAATCTATTTCTTCCTAATTCACCATCCTTAATTTATATCTCTCATAATTAATTATAATTCTTCACTTACATAGCCACATATATTTTAATCCTAAATTATAATTCCTACACCCTCTCACCCTCTTATCCTTTACTCTCAGCCCATCCTATCTCCATCATATTCATTGGCTCGTTAACACGCATGTCTCCAAAATGCGCATGTTACCACTCTTAGCTTATCAGCTCGTAAATCTTCCATTTCCTCCTAGATTCCGCTTTAAATTCTAGATTCCAGGCTCATTCCATTATCTAATTTCTATAAAAGGAAGATACCCACAATGATAAGATTATTACATTATTAAAACCGATTCTTTACCCGTACACGTAGAACTAAAAAACCCCCTAAAACCATTCTATAAACATCTTTATCCAATATCCTCTAATACCACCGGCTATGCCTGGTATCGGCCTTAACTAACCGTTCACCGGAAATTTCATCGAACCTGGTAAGTGAATCAGATCATTTGGCAGTACACTACTCAAGACAGCCATGAGTTTCCAGAAAATCGCATTCGATTTCCTATTATAGCATCTGGAGCAGATCGCTCAATTAGGCAAGTTGTTGCCCCAAACCTTTGATAAATATAAAATCTCCAGTATCCCTTCTCTAAGTTAATTTTTATTAGTTAATTCCCAAACAAAATGGCTCCAAAAGTTCACCCATTTGAATCTGCAAAAGATTATGAAATTAAACTTGCTTCAAAGTTAGTTAAAGATGCTTACCCAGCAAGTGCTAACGTTCATTTTGTTCAAATTGATAGAGTCGATCCTCCAAAGAAGGATATGATTAAATTCTTAGAAGCTGAGAAACATGGTTTACCAACTCCTCCTATCTCAAGAGTTCTTTATGTTTACTATTATACCAATACCGATGTTTTCCACAAAGCTTTAGTTAATGTTACTGTTGGTCACATCATCACCAAGACTCAATTACCAAAAGGTGTTATTGGTCCTTTCTTACCTGATGATATGTTAGATTTAGAAGAATACTGTAACAACCATCCTTTAGTTAAAGCTGAAATTGAAAAATTAAAATTACCAAAAGGTTATAGTGTTAGAAATGATCCATGGATTTATGCTACTGATGATCCAAATGAAACCAGAGCTTTAGTTCAATTTTTCATGTATATCTTAGCAGGTGATGGTCATACTGAATCTAATCATTATTCTTTACCATTAAAGTTTTCCCCAGTTTTTGAAGTTTTCACTAGAAAATTCGTTAGAATGGATTTCTTACCAGCTGGTTATGATGAAACCACTACTCCAACTTTACCATGGCAACAAGTTGACTGTGTTGAATATCACCCAGACTTAAACGGTGTTACTGAATACAGAGATGTTAAACCATTATTAATTTCCCAACCAGAAGGTCCATCATTCACTTTCAAAGATGGTTTAGTTAACTGGCAAGGATGGCAATTCAGAGTCTCTAGTTCTGCTAGAGAAGGTTTTGCGGTTTATAACGGTTCTTTCAAAGGTAGAGATGTTTTTTACAGAGTCTCATTAAGTGAAATGACCGTCCCATACGGTGATCCAAGAGCTCCATACCACAGAAAACAAGCTTTCGATTTAGGTGATTGTGGTTTTGGTGTTAATGGTAACAAATTAGCTTTAGGATGTGATTGTCTTGGTGTTATCAAATACATGGATGGTTTAGGAATCCACGCCAATGGTGAACCTTATGTTATTCCAAACACCATTTGTATGCACGAACAAGATAATGGTATTTTATATAAACACGTCAATTACAGAACTGACAATGCTACTGTTGCCAGAAGAAGAGAATTCGTCGTTCAAACTATTGCCACCGTTGCCAATTATGAATATATCATCAATTTCAAACTTATTAACGATGGTTCCATTGATATTGAAGTTAGAGCTACTGGTATCTTATCAACTATGCCAATTGATGAAAACGTTAAAGTTCCATGGGGTACTATTGTTGGTCCAAATGTTATGGCTGCTTATCATCAACATATCTTATCTTTCAGAATTGATCCAGCTGTCGATGGTCACAAGAACACCGTTGTTTATGATGATGCCGTCAAGATGCCAGTATCTAAATTAAACCCATACGGTATTGGTTTTGTCACCGACAGAAAATATGTCGAAAAGGCCGGTTACGTCGAACAAAGTCCTTTCACTAACAGAACTTATAAAATTATTAACGAAAATGTTGTTAACCCAATTTCTAAGAATCCTGTTGGTTATAAGATCAACATGCCAGCTAGACAAATGTTACTTGCTGATCCAGACTCCTTCAACAGTAAGAGAGCTACTTTTGCTACCCAACAACTTTGGGTCACCAAATACAACGATCATCAATTATTCTCAGCTGGTGAATTCACTAATCAATCACAAACTGATACTGGTTTAGGTGAATGGGCTAATGGAGTTGATCCAGTTAGAAATGAAGATGTTGTTGTTTGGGCTACTATGGGATTCACTCATATTCCAAGAGTTGAAGATTTCCCTGTCATGCCTGTTGAAATCCATAACATCCACATGGCTCCATTCAATTTCTTTGATAGAAATCCTGCTTTAGATTTACCACAATCCAACCAAGCATTCAATAAATCTATATTAGCTCCAAACACTACTTCTGGTGAAAAATCCTGTTGTAAGACCAATTTGTAAATTAGATGACATGACGTTCAATAGATATAATTTTATTTATTTACTTCTCTACTCTTTGTAAGTCTACTCTTTGTAAGGTTCCTGATGAGTTGATTATATTTTACTTGGTCGCGGCACTGGACTTGGACCTGGACCTGGACCCGATCTGGGGCCCTTATTTGGGTGTCTTGAACCTCCGCAACTTACCACTAAATTTAATTTGAAAAGAATAGATTTTGAATTATCCATATACAAAAAACATCACCCTTTACTCCTACACGAAGACCAAACCTAAATACATATAAAACACAACTAAAATTAAACCCCATCTCTACGCCTCACCTAAATTTACGACCCATCACTATCCCGCACTCATCTCATCTGATAGCGAAAAAAAATTTTTATACTGTACGGATTATAAAGGCATCTCAAGTATCCACAAATCATTTAAACTTTATAGAAAGTCATTAAAACATTAGTGTATTTGTACTGATATCCTTAATATATCCCCAAGTTCATAACATAAAACACCTGTAAATATGAGAGTTTATCAATGCCATTTTTGCTCATCACCAGTATATCCCCTTCATGGGATAATGTTTGTAAGAAATGATTCTAAAGAATTTAGATTCTGTCGTTCCAAATGTCACAAAGCTTTCAAACAACGTCGTAACCCACGTAAGTTAAGATGGACTAAAGCATTCAGAAAAGCTGCTGGTAAAGAATTAGTAGTTGATTCCACCTTGACTTTTGCTGCTAGAAGAAACGTTCCTGTTAGATATAATAGAGATTTAGTTGCTACTACCTTAACAGCCATGGCCAGAGTTGAAGAAATAAGACAAAAGAGAGAAAGAGCCTTCTACAAGAACAGAATGAGAGGTAATAAAGAAAGACAATTAGCTCTTGATAAGAAATTAGTTGAAGAAAATCCAGAATTACTTAAGATGAGAGATGTTGAATTAAGAAGAAAGGCTGAAAGAAAGGCCGCTAAACAAGCAGCTATGGATGTTGAAGAATCTGAACCAGAACAAGAATCTGAAGATGAAGATATGATGAGTATGGAGAGTGAAAGTGAAAGTGAAGAAGAATCCGGTAAAGTCAAACAAAAGGTTTTGTTAAAAAACAAAAGAAGAGTTAAACATTAAGCATGGGAGTTTTTATAAATTTGTAAATTATTAATAATATACATTTGTTGGAGTATTATCGTTAGTTTTTAATTTTCGTTATTATGGGCCAATAAGGTGCTTGATAATAATTATCCTCTTGGTGATCATTTTGGGGTTGTTGTTGTTCTATTTGGTCTGGTATTGGTGTCAGTAGATGTGATTGTAATCGTTCCAGTCTTTGTAGTTGCCTCTGAGCTTCTAACATCATTTTTACAGTATTATGATGAACTTCCGTATGTATTTGTTTATCCTGCCATCTTTTCATCTCTTGTATATGATATGTGCTGTCATCTTCATCGTCACGGTATCTCTTCTTACCAATGGGTGAAGAGTTTGGGGGAGTTATCGTAGACATACGCCAAAAGTTATTTCAGGTTCGCGTTCTTTTTAATTAAGATGAGTATACATCATAAAGGGAAACACCATATTAATGGGAAACACATTAAACATAGTGCTAATATAAACCTACAGCTGGCGGTAGAGAAGGAGACAAATTTCTTGGTGAAATCAAAAACTCCGTATGTTTCAGCATTAAAGACAATTAATAAAATGTTGGATAAATTCAATAAGACCATTAATAAATCCAGTAATAAATATCAAGGGGGAGAATATAAGAAGGTTAAATATATAGTGGTGAAGGGTATGGGTAAAGCTATTGAAAAAACTTTAGGTTTGGCGGGAAAATTCCAGGATGAGTATGATTATAAGGTAGATATACTAACAGGAAGTGTAGAGGTATTGGATGAGTTTGAACCAGATAAAACTGAAGATCTCGATGAAACGATATATAAGAAACGTAAGGTGAGTTATGTTGAATTGAGGATATTTATAAAGAGGGAATAATGTGGATTAAGGGGGTATATAGAAGTTGATAGGTTTTTATATAAGTAGTAAGGTGATAAGAGAGAGTGTGATAGCGGGTGTGATAGCGGGTGTGATAGCGGGTGTGATAGCGGGTGTGATATAGGGTGTGATAGAGGGTGTGACAGAGGGTGTGATATATGGTTTGATAGAGGGTGTGATAGCGGGTGTGATATAGGGTGTGATATATGGTTTGATAGAAGGTATGATAGAAGGTATGATATAGGGTGTGATATAGGGTGTGATAGAGGGTGTGATATGGGGTTTGATAGAGGGTGTGATAGAGGGTTTGATAGAGGGTGTGCTATATGGTTTGATAGAGGGTGTGATATATGGTTTGATAGAAGGTATGATAGAAGGTATGATAGAGGGTATGATAGAGGAATACCACTTAAATACTAAAGATCCCTCTACTAATAATATATCATCATTCATTAACTACCAAGCTTATTAATACACTTATCCCTTATATGCATCAACTCAACAACTTGTCTATCAACTTTTGAACTCTTCTGCGTCCTTCTGGTAACAGGCTCTTTACCTACAACCTCATCAAGGTTAACCTCATAGAACTTTTCACCAAATTCAATCATCCTATAACATTCTTGATACTTTCTCTCAAAGTAAAGTTTTTCACATGCAAATAGTATTCTTGTTCTATCATACTTATTAGTGTTATCTAACTGATTTAATAGGTCTTCATCTATTAACCAGTCATCTGTATTTATTAAAGGTCCAGTCTGATGATATGATTGTTTTTGACTTTCATAATCTTCTTCTGATTGGCCCTTACGAACCTTTGCAGCCTTTGGTTGATGCTTACCATTCTCTAATGTGATGGTTTCCATCTGCTGGATAGGAACTTCATGTTCAACATCAGTTATTGGAGTTTCCTTATCGTGGCTCATCTCAAATCTGTTGCACCTTTAATGCCGTTCCAAATGCTGCGAAATTGGCTTGACTCATTATGAAGTTACCATTACATTTAGACACTAGAGAACACATAGAAGAATTACTTTCCAAATACGATAATTTCTTATTTGATTGTGATGGAGTTATCTGGTTGGATGAGAAATTGATTCCGGGAGTTTTAGAAACTATTGACTTACTTAAGTCTAAAGGTAAGAAGTTTGCATTCATCACTAACAACTCGTCTAAATCAAGACAAGAATACGTTGAAAAATTCGAGAGATTAGGATTTCAAGGTATAACTAAGGATTTGATTTATCCTACATGTTATGCAGCAGTTACAACGGTCAAAGAGGATTTAAAAATTCCTAGAGGTTCTAAAATTTGGGTTTTAGGTGATTTTGGTATTGAACAGGAATTAAGAGAAGAAGGGTATATACCTTTAGGAGGAAGTAATCCTGAATTAGACAATGCTTTTGATCATACTCATGAATTACTTACTGTAGACCCTGAAGTTAAGGCTGTAGTTGTAGGGTCTACTAAACAATTTAACTATATGAGAATTGCATCTACGTTACAATATTTACTTCACGACAATAAGTCTATACCATTCATTGGTACTAACATTGATAGATCATACCCTGGACCTGATGGGTTAATATTACCAGCTGGTGGTAGTGTAGTGAACTATATGGAATATACAGCTAACCGTGAATTTATCAATGTAGGTAAACCTAGTCCTATGTTTTTAGATACGGTTTTAAAACACCAAGGGTTTGATAGAGAGAAAACAATCATGATAGGTGATACTTTATATACAGATATAAAATTTGGTAATGATGGGTTGTTAGGAGGTGCAAATGGAGGTTCTTTATTAGTATTATCCGGAGGAACTAAATCTCATGATTTAAGGGATATTCATGAATTAGATAAATCATTAATACCATCATTTGTGATGAAATCTTTTGGGGAAGTTATTCATTTATTAGATAGTGTTGAGTAGGTAATTATTTGAATAGATATTTTAGGTTATGAGGTTTTGTATTATGTAGGGTGATATAGGGCTTTTATTTGATTAGGTGTTTTATGATAAGGCAGCTTGTTTGATAGGGTGTTGTGAGATAGGGCGATTCATGATAAGACAACTTATGAGATAAGGTGTTGTAAGGTATGAGTAATTTCATGAGAAAAGATGCTTAAAGAAATGGTGCATAGTCATTCTATATTTTATATAAGATACGATTAAATTCCAAACATATTGGCTCTATCACTCTACTGCTCTACCACTCACACCATTACCTCAGGAATGCTACTGCGAGATAATTGCGACTTATTTGTAACCTAAAGAATGCGAATCATTAACTATGATCAACTTTAACGGCCAAGTAAAGAAACGTAATGTTAATTTGGGTGATAGACGTCAAGTGACAATCGGGACAAATTTCCTCGCCAAAACCAAATTAGAACGTCAAAAACGTGAAGAACAAAGAGTTAAAGATAAAGCAGGGTTATCAATACAAAAGTATGTGATAAGGTATTTAACCACCAGGAAATCCTGTGAACAATCGTATGACGAATGGGTTGCCACAAAAGTAAATAACCAAGATCAGTTCAATAGTTGGATAGCTGGACTTAACATCATGACGATCTGGAAATTCCCTTTTTCTTCGAGTGGTATCATAGATTCTTTCTTAGAGGTTCTCACAACCCATATAAGGAGGTGGCAATTGACCATACCCACCAATAGAATCATTATTAAGGCATTATTAAAGTTCATAGAGTTAGAAGCCACTAATAAGGTGATTATAGATAAATCATTGGCCCTTATTGACGTGACTATTAATAAATCAAAGTTCAATATTGTATATCCTAACCTTGTAAATACCCTATCCAAGATACAGGATCTTCCATTAGCCAAAAAGTTAATAATTAAAGTAAATATTGATGATTCACCAAGTCTGTTTCTAAGATATTTAGTCACATACCCAATCCATACTAATGAAATATTACCAATCTTAAGAAAAGCATTACCATCACCTACAATCCCTTCCATTATTAATGAATTCAATGAAATACAAAAACTTCAATTACTCCTGATCTTTTTAACAGTTCATAAAGATAAAAAATTCATAATTGATGATTATATTGCCATAGATAATATCTTAAGTACCATATTCTTCTCAGTAATTTTAAGTGATGAAACCGATGAAAATGAGGAAGAAATTACTACTAAAAGTGTGATAGTTCCGTTATCCATTGGAGAACCTCTTAAAATCTTATATGAAAGAGACTTTATTGAAAATATGATGAATTTATTCACCGCAGAAAGTGATACTTATTCAAGGTTAGCAATGAGAGTCATATCTGCTCTTTTTCATGTTCTACCTGATTATAAAACTCGTATATGTATCACTATAACCATTTCCCCAGGTTCTTATAAATGGTTTTTCGGTCAATTGAGAAATGATCCCATATATAGGGCCTTTAAGGATGTCTTACAAGAAAAGAAAGATTATTTGAAATATGATCAAATCATGAAAATATATGGAGAATTAGAAGATCTTCATATAAATAATTTTTGGAAAACTCTTAGTACGTTCCAAGAACTTTATTCTTATTGGTTAATAGTCACTAATGATTTAGAAAGTTTTGCCAAAGATAAATTGGATACTGAAGAGGTTATTGATTTCTTACAATTCCTTCGTGTGTTATGTTTAACCTTAATTTTCAATAACCAACATACTACAGAAATCTATGGTGAATATGAAAAGTTGAAGAATATATCAATAACCTTATTGAACCAGCTTTATTTAAGGAACTTAAGATTGCCATTTTTAGATAAGGATTTCTGGCAAACACGTCTTTCTTTCAATATTGATAATATGATTCAATTAATTGCACAAGAAGAAGCTGATAGAGAAGAAGATAATGATGATATGCTAGTTGATAAAGAACCAATTAGAAGAGTAAAGAAATCAACAACAACAACAGAAATGAGTGCCAAGTTAGAAATTCTTAATAAAGTGCCATTTTTCTTGAAATTTAATGATAGAGTCCAAATTTTCCAAAGTCTTGTTGATCTTGATAGACAGGAGAATACTGATAATTCCTGGATGTATGGTGTACAGAAGTTACATGCTGAAATAAGAAGGGAGCATATGTTGATGGATGCATTCAAACACTACGGGAAAACGGGATCCAATTTCAAAGGGAAACTTAGTGTTTTATTTTTAGATAAATGGGAACAACCAGAAGCAGGAATTGACGGTGGAGGTATAACCAAGGAATTTTTAACCAGTCTTGTTAGTGAAGCTTTCACACCAGGAGGTAAGTATAATCTTTTCAAAGAAACCAATGGAAACCAATTGTATCCTAATGAAGAAATTTATATGAAAACCATTAAACAGATTGATGTCGAAGAACAAAAACAAGATTTAGAATATCTAAGATTTCTAGGAGCAATTATTGGGAAATGTCTTTATGAAGGCGTTTTGATAGATATTTCATTTGCACCATTTTTCCTTAATAAATGGTGTACGTCAACTAATGTGGTGAAGAATTCCATTAATGATTTGAGATCTTTAGATGATGAATTATTCTCTAACTTATTCAAATTAACAAAAATGAGTGAGCAAGAACTAGCAGACCTTGATATGGATTTCACTGTCAATGAGAAGGTTGGTGATAGACATTTTACATTTGACTTAATGAGACATGGTGGCTCAAATATGAAGGTCACAACTGCCAATAGATTGAATTATATTCATCAATTAGCAAACTTCAAATTGAACACATGTTTGAATATTCAGACCAGATATTTCTTGACTGGGATGCAAGAATTGATAAACACAAATTGGCTCAAGATGTTTGATTTCAAGGAATTACAAATGTTAATTTCAGGCTCTGAGTATCAAATCAACTTGGATGATTGGAAAGAGAATGTTGCCTATTCAGGTTATTCTGAACTGTCACCAACCATCAAGTACTTTTGGGAAGTTGTTGAAGAGATGACTAGTGAAGAGAGATCTAAATTGCTTAAGTTTGTAACATCAGTAGCAAGGCCACCTTTGTTAGGATTTAAAGCTCTTAGTCCTTTATTTGGTATTGGTAATAGTAAAAATAGTGACAGGTTACCTACAGCATCTACATGTTTTAATTTGTTGAAGTTACCGGATTATAGAGACAAGGAATTAGTAAGGACGAAATTACTTTATTCTATCAATTTAGGAGCCGGGTTTGATCTTTCTTAGATGGTGTTGGTAATGGGGGTTTGGTTTGATTGTCAGTTGTGTACGGGATTGATCAAACTTGATGTATGGGTGTGAAGATTCATGGTGTACAGGTATGATCAAGCTTGATGTACGGGTGTAAACATACATGGTGTACGGGTCAAACTCACTCCAAAGCTATACAATAGTCTACCACGTGATTAACATAATAACAAAGAAAACAAATAAATAGGAAATTAATAGAAACAAAAATCAATAAAATCCTCTTTACGGCTCTTTGTAAACCGCCAATATTAAAACACTGGGGTAAGGTTCTGAAATTTCACGCCTCAATTGGTGCGGCAGGAACTTGATTATAATGATTAAGACCATGAGATTTAGGTCGATTCAACTCCTAATTCGACCCCTATATCGACCTGAACTTACGTCTAGGGTGTTATTCCATACCACAGCAAGTTTGAGAATCAATCCATTCCTCCCATTTGATGTCCTTGAAGAATTACAGAGCGAAGAGTTAGAAGAGAAGAATAAGAAGTTACAGAAAGATAAAAAAAGATTGAAGAAGAAATTAAAGGCCAAAGATGACGATGAGTATAAAACCGAGAATGATAGTGTACCTATTAAAAAAGCAGTATCACAAGAAGTGGAAGACTTGGATGTAAGTGGACCTAAGAACCGACCTAGCAATGGTGTGAAACTGGATGACGCGAGTCAAGGCTCAGTGCACCATAATGTTGGAGAAGGTGTCAACAGTAGTACCAAAGACGGTGTCAATAGTACCAAAGACGGTGTCAATAGTACCAAAGACGGTGTCAATAGTACCAAAGACGGTGTCAATAGTACCAAAGACGGTGTCAATAGTACCAAAGACGGTGTCAATAGTACCAAAGACGGTGTCAATAGTACCAAAGACGGTGTTAATAGTACCAAAGATGGTGCCAGTGAATACATAAGTAAAGACGAAGGGAATGTAAAACATGAGCAAGTCAATCAAAATGGAAATGGAGGAAACGGTGGTAATAAACCACCGAGAGAAGAACCCAAAGAGGAGCCTGAAGAAGAACCTGAAGAGGAAGAACCTGAACCTGAAGAAAAGACCAAATTCCAAAATTTTATGGATAGGTTTGGGTCGTTCCTATTCAAGTGTCTTGAAACCATTGGGATAACATTTAGTTCCATTGGGATTTTGGGAGTCGCTGGATATATGTATCATAAGTTCTATAACCAGCATGTATTGAGTAAAATTGATGATGCGTTTGAAAATGGAGATCCGGGGTATCAACTTTCAATACATAAACGTACAAATAAACATGTAGAAGGAGATGATTGTGAAGAGCATGATATAAGTGAATTTTGGGTCGAAAGACCTCAACAGAAACTTTTAGATGATATAATAGCCGGGAAGATTGTGGGAAGATATTTCTTATTAGTAGGAGAAAAAGGGACAGGAAAGACATCATTATTATTAGAAGCAGCCAAGAAGATCAATGGAATTAATGTCACAGTATTTGATGCCCATGCTGACCCGGAGATTTTCAGATTAAGGTTAGGTAGAGCATTGAATTATACATTTAATGAAGATTATATAGGATCATTATTTAGTATCCGAGGACCAAGAGATACTACAGCATTGCTTGATATAGAAAGGGCATTTATAAAACTTGAAGAATTAGCATTACAGAGAGTTCCTAAGACTGATAATAGACCATTAATTATGATCATTAATAATTCCCATTTAATTAAAGAGAACGAAGAGGGAGTAAAACTAATTGAATTATTACAACAGAAAGCTGAAAGTTTAAGTGGATGTGGATTAATGACAATTATTTTCAATTCTGATGATTATTGGGTTTATGAAAAATTAAAGAAACTAGGAACAAGATTAGAAGTTATCAATGTTAGAGATTTTAACAGATATGAGACCATAAAGTCACTTAAATTCATAAGAGAAAAACATTTCCCGAGTGATAAGTATCCTAATTGTAAACTTGACGATGACACGTGCCATAAGATATATGACTTAATTGGTGGTAGACCACAACATGTGCTGCAAGTTGCAAGACACGAGAATATCTTTAATGCGTGTCATGAGATAATCGATCGGGAGAAAACCTGGTTTTTAAATCAATGTGGGATCTTAGGGTTTTCTATGGATGATGACGTAATGGAGCATGGGAAGTTTAGTAGCAGTGCAATGTTATTGATGAGAGAATTTGTGGAGATGGATAGAAAGAGGAAGAATACATTGATTCTACAGGATAATCCTGATGATAAGGATAAGTATAAAAACCATGATTTACCCGAGCTACCATTATGGAGAGCAAGACAAATTATGACACGACCTGATTATATTCAACAATATGATAATTTGAATATCTTTACAATTGATTCATTATCAAGAGTAAGAGCCGATTCAATTCCTATGATGAGGGCATTCCATGAGATTTGTCTGCAGCAGAATTTCGATGAGTTATTGGAGGATACAATTGAAAGAGTTGCTGATATTGAATCATTGAATAGAACAAGGGAAATCATAGTGAAGGATTTGAATTTGGGAAGTAAATATGTGGTTAATAATACCGACGGCAAAGTTGAAATAAGTCTAGATAAATCCAAACGACATAAATTAAAAGTTGGAGACGAAGATGAAGGCGACGATGATCAATCATTGTATTTAGAAGATGTACATCGGGCGGAGTCAAAGAATTGGTGGAAGAAAAGAATGTCTAGGTTCAGTAATAGAATTACATCCGATGGCACTGAATATGATATCGATTTAAGTCGGAAGGAGGTAGGAGATGATGAAGTATAGGGGGCCGGTATTACATAGGATACTAGGATGTATGATACTGAAGGTGTTTATATTTGTGTACTAATTTATTATATCTTGAGGTTCTTTTTAAGTTAAAGCCTTATAACTTAATCTTAGTTTGAGTTCTTTAAATTTCCCTTTAAGCTAATTGACACTGAAGTTAAATTGACCGTTAGCTCCCCCCAGATTAACCCCAGATTTCCAAATCCACCACCATAAACTGTGCCATAAATTAAACCTTAAATGTCGCAGGATTTATGACAAATCAACTACTCTACTGCTTAGTTATAACACACAAAGTATGTAATCCAAAAATAACCGACGGACGTCTCATTTGGTGGCTGAGATATTGTTAGCTTATGATAGTTGTTGTACCTCGGACTTGATTAACTCCGCGATATGCGTCTATGAAATTTTACGACTAGTCATATATAAAGAGCTACAATTGTACCAGTAAGGTCAGTAACATAAACACCATGTTTAGAGTAGAGAAGAAAATCGTGGATGCTCATTTCCCTAGAATGAAAGGTTCTACCATTCATATCGATGATAGGTTAAAAATTGTCTATAACAAATTCTCCACTACTCATGTTCCTAATGATAAAGTAAGAATCAATTTAGTATTCTCTCATGGTACAGGGATGAATAAAGAGCTTTGGAATTACCATATTGAGAAATTATATGAATATTCCCAAAATCAACCCTCATGGTATTTAGGGTCAGTGATAGCATTTGATGCTACTTCACATGGAGATTCAGCAGTGATCAATCGTCCTAAGTTAGGTTGGACTTATGGATGGTTTGATGGTGGTAAAGATTTGATTAAGATTGTTAGATACGAGAATGATAATTGTAATGATATGTTGAACAATATCACCAGTAGAAATATTATCATCGGTCATTCTTTAGGTGGTCATCATGTAATCATGGCAGGGTTTTTAGAACCTCAATTATTCGATACAATAGTCCCAATTGAATCAGTATTCTATGGAGATCCAAAATTGGTTCCAAAATTTGTTAAAAGGTTTGCTAAAATCTCAGAAATGATTATGGATGAATTTGATTCTTTAGAAGATTTTAAAACTTATTATGAACAATTTTCCTTCTTAAAAGAATTACATCCAAGAGTATTAAAAGATTGTGTTGAAAATGAATATTATGAAGTTTATGATCCTGTTACACAAACCACAAAATATAAAAGTAAGGCTGATAGAATAGGTCAAATGGCAACCTATTTGTCATCATATTGGGCCATTGCAAGAAGTGCAGCAATTATCCCATTTATTGAATGTAAGATTTGCTTTGTTTATGGTGAAAAGGCCAATTGGAATGCTCCTGGAACTGAAGAGTATATGATCAACAAAGCGCAACCATCCAGTTTAATAGAACATCATTGTGTTAAAGATGGTACTCATTTACTTAATGGGGAATTACCAGATGCAGTTGTTGATATTGTTTCTAATCTTATTGATAAAAGAGTAAAGGCAGCCATTGAGAATAAGGAGTTGTACCCTGAGATTAAGTTCAATGGTGATAAGAATGCAATCATTGAGAATGCTACTAAATTATTATTAGAAGCTAAACTTGATGAATCAATTCATTTTGAAAAGGGTCCAGCACCTGATCTTAAGAATAAGTTTTGATCTTGGAATTTTTAAGTTTTGTCTGATCCAGTCTTTTAATTTATTAGTTTAATGATATTTATAGTTTAATGAATATTTTTATGAATATTTTTGTGTATTTGTTAGTGTTGATTCTCTTTTTGTGGTTTTAGTTTTGTGTTCTATGGCTCTTTAAACTTGTTAAATTGGCGATAAATATGAAAGAAGCTTTACTTCATCAGGTTAATTATTGGTACAATTGTGTGGTTTGTTAGTTCAATTTATCAATATTATAAATACTTAATTTGACTTCATATCCTTAAGAAACATTTTTTGTGTCTTGGTTTGCAAAAATGAAAGTAGGTGAAGGATATGGTTAAATTATGATATACCCTATATTTATGTGCGGCTCAACTTTTTTTGCAGCTTCTTCTTAAATGTAATCAGTTAATACTTTGATACTTTTTAATACATAACTAATATAAATAAAGAAGATTCTAAGAAATCGAAAGAAGATTATTAGCATTTAAACTTTCCAAATTTCTAAAGTTAAAAAAAAACAAATCACTAGGGTAGGTATAAGAATGAAGGTACAGAACACCTTTTCAATTATTAGAAAAATCAGGGTAAGAAGATGATTGATGTTAAAGATATTTTAGAACAAGAAATTGGTAGGAAAAAAGAATATTTGAAAAGAGATAGGGAAAGCATAAAGGACCACAATTTAGAAGTTTCATCATTAGAGATGTACGGAGATTAAAACAGTTCGAGGTACGAATACAGTACGAATACAGTACGAGCACAGTACGAGCGCGCTGATAACAGTACGAGCATTGTATGAACCCAGTACGATAACAGTACACAGTACCAACACAATGTGACACAAACAGGAATCAATTTTCTCTACAGAATTCATATTTTCACTATCAACAACCATTACAACATCAATTCCTTAACAATATACTCAAAACCCTCGTGAATGAAAAAGGCTACACCTTTATTTCTTTTGCCTTATCTTGACATCGCATCTCAAATGTCTTGCGACTTCCATCTCAAAATTTTCACTCATTATGGCACCAAGAGAAGTTGTTCTTTCGTATATTTTAAAGTACTTAAAGGACCAAGAGTCTTTTAAAGCTTCAGTAAAAGCCTTAGAAAAGGATTTAAAGAAAGATGGTACAAATTTGATCGAAATTAATGATGATTTAGAAAAGGTTTTAGATGGGGTAGATGAGCAAGAGGAAAGTAAAGAAGAATCTGACTCAAGTTCTAGTTCAGATGATTCCGATTCTGATTCTAGTTCTGGCTCTGGTTCAGACTCTAGTTCTGATTCTGATGATTCAGATTCTGATTCAAAGTCAGACTCTGATTCCGACTCAGACTCTAGCGACAGTGACAGTGACAGTGACAGCGATAGTGAAACTGAAGGTAAAGATGATGATATGGAAGAGGATAAAGAAGAAAAGAAAGAAGAAAAAGAAACTAAAAAGGAAGAAAGTGACAGTTCAGATGATAGTTCATCAGGTTCAGATGATAGTTCATCAGATTCAGATTCAGATTCAGATTCAGATTCAGATTCAGATTCAGATTCTAATTCAGACTCAGGCTCAGACTCAAGCTCAGGTTCAGACTCAGATTCAGATTCAGACTCAAGCTCAGGTTCAGATTCAGATTCAGATTCTAATTCAGACTCAGACTCAGACTCAGACTCAGACTCAGATTCAGATTCTAATTCAGACTCAGATTCAGATTCTAATTCAGACTCAGATTCAGATTCTAATTCAGACTCAGATTCAGATTCTAATTCAGACTCAGATTCAGATTCTAATTCAGACTCAGATTCAGATTCTAATTCAGACTCAGACTCAGACTCAGGCTCCGATTCAGACTCCGATTCAGACTCCGATTCAGACTCAGACTCCTCAGATTCAGATGGCTCAAAATCTGATTCAAACTCCGATTCAGACTCAGACTCCGACTCCTCAACTAAATCAAACTCATCAGATAATAAAAGAAAAGCCCCAGAATATTTACTCCCAATCAAAAAACCAAAACTTGAAACTAAAGTCGATTCTGATTCTCAAGAAGGCACACCATCTCCAGAAGGTATCCCAGCAGATGAAGAACCAGAATTAAGACCAGGTCAAAGAAAACACTTCTCTAGAATAGACCGTTCTACTATTGCCTTCCAAGATACTACCTTGCAAGATAACACATACAAAGGAGCTGCAGGTACATGGGGAGAAAAGGCAAATGAAAAGTTAATGCAAGTTAGAGGTAAAAACTTCACAAAGAATAAGAATAAAATGAAGAGGGGTGCATATAAAGGTGGATCAATTACATTTGCATCAGGGTCATATAAATTTACTGATTAGTTGATGAGGTTTGATATGCAAAGTATTGGTGTACGGGTTATAGTTTCATTGTACAAAATATTGGTGTACAGGTTTATAATATTAAATAACACTTCTATGTGCAGATTATTGGTGCACAGGTTGATATATTAAATAACAAAAATCAAGGTACAAGATATTGGTGCACACAATTAATTTATATGTAGTTAATAATATGGATAATTAGTAAGCTTATATAAAGCACAGTATAACCAACTCTCATAGTTAAGGATCGCGAACTTGCACTCAAATCATTCGCAATTTTCTGATACCATCCTAGTTAGCTTAGTAATGTCTCGTCGGGGTACAACAGTCAATTATGCCGAATTAGATGCTGGTAACTTCTCAGATCTTTCATCTTCTGAGGATGAAAGGTATAAGGACATGGATTTCAAATTTGGAGCCAGAAAAAAGAGAAATGAGCCAGAACCACTTGATGAGCAAGCAGAGAAGAAAAGGAGGGCTGATGATTCTATTGATGCCATCAAGGCTAGTATTAGTAATAAAGAGTATAATGATGAAGATATGATAGAGTTAACTCCAGAAATTCCTTCAGATTATGTTCCAGATGCAGTTTCCAAGACATTTGGTAAATCTGATTTCTCATACTTAAGGCTTAAACCTGATCATTTTTCAAGGCCACTTTGGATATCACCAAAAGATGCAAGAATCATCTTAGAATCATTTTCTCCTTTAGCAGATCAGGCACAAGATTTCTTAATCACTATAGCTGAACCAGTATCAAGACCTTCACATATACATGAGTATAAAATAACTACATATTCACTTTATGCTGCAGTTTCAGTTGGGCTTGAAACTGACGATATCATTCAAGTTTTAAACAGATTATCAAAAGTTCCATTGGCAGAATCACTTATAAATTATATTAAAGCAGCTACGGTTTCATTTGGGAAAGTTAAATTGGTTTTAAAGAGTAATAGATATTTCGTTGAAAGTGCACAAGCAGATGTATTACAAATGTTATTGAAGGATCCAGAGATTGGGCCATTAAGAATCAATTCTGAAAGTACAGTAACATCCAATGGTTTAGTCAAATCAAGTGCACCCGAACAAGGAACTTTAGTAATTCCTGGTACAAAGAAATCCGAAACTAAAGATGAAACTGAAGATATTTTCGCTTCAGTGGTTGGTAAATCAACTGAAGATGACGAAGAAGATGACATGGATGCAGTTCATTCATTTGAAATTGCTAATGATTCAGTTGAAATCGTTAAGAAAAGATGTGGGGAAATAGAGTATCCGGTTTTGGAAGAATATGATTTCCGTAATGATGCACGTAATCCCGATTTAGATATCGATTTGAAACCTTCAACACAAATCAGACCCTATCAGGAAAAATCATTATCGAAAATGTTTGGTAATGGTCGTGCTAGATCAGGGATCATCGTTTTACCATGTGGAGCCGGAAAAACTTTAGTTGGTATTACTGCTGCATGTACGATCAGAAAATCCGTCATTGTATTATGTACATCATCTGTATCAGTTATGCAATGGAGACAGCAATTTTTACAATGGAGTACAATTCAACCTGAGAGTGTAGCAGTGTTCACATCGGAAAATAAAGAGATGTTCTCCACTGATGCAGGGTTAGTTGTAAGTACATATTCAATGATTGCTAATACTAGAAATAGATCACATGATTCACAGAAAGTGATGGATTTCTTAACGTCAAGAGAATGGGGGTTTATTATATTAGATGAAGTTCATGTTGTACCAGCAGCAATGTTTAGAAGAGTTGTCACTACTATAGCAGCACATTCCAAATTAGGATTGACTGCTACATTAGTCAGAGAAGATGATAAAATTTATGATTTAAATTTCTTAATTGGACCTAAATTGTATGAAGCCAATTGGATGGACTTAGCTCAAAAAGGTCATATTGCAAATGTTCAGTGTGCAGAAGTATGGTGTCCTATGACATCAGAATTTTATCAAGAGTATTTAAGAGAAACTTCACGTAAAAAAATGTTATTATATATTATGAATCCAACCAAATTTCAAGCATGTCAATTTTTGATACATTATCATGAGAAAAGAGGTGATAAGATCATTGTTTTTAGTGATAATGTTTATGCTTTACAAGAATATGCTTTGAAATTGGGTAAACCATTTATTTATGGATCAACTCCACAACAAGAACGTATGAAGATTTTACAAAATTTCCAACATAATGATCAAATTAATACGATTTTCTTATCTAAAGTCGGGGACACATCGATTGATTTACCAGAAGCCACTTGTTTGATTCAAATCTCTTCACATTATGGATCTCGTAGACAAGAAGCTCAAAGATTAGGAAGAATCTTAAGAGCTAAGAGAAGAAATGATGAAGGGTTTAATGCATTCTTTTATTCACTTGTATCAAAAGATACCCAAGAAATGTATTATTCTACCAAGAGACAAGCGTTTTTAGTTGATCAAGGGTATGCATTCAAAGTAATCACCCATTTGAATGGGATGGAAAATTTACCTAATTTAGCCTATGCTACACCAAGAGAAAGAAGAGAATTACTTCAGGAAGTATTGCTTAAGAATGAAGATGCAGCAGGGTTAGAAATTGGTGATGATGCTGATACTACATTTGCCAGAGTTAAGAGTGAGGGTGTTAAAACAGCGGGTTCTTTAGCAGGGTTAGCAGGTGGTGAAGATATGGCATATATTGAATATAGTAAGAATAAGAACAAGGAGATCAGAGAACATCATCCATTGATTAAGAAGATGTATTATCTGAAGAAGAAGTAGTTGGGTTTTTATGGCTTTGAATTAGAGGTCGTCTATTGAGGTATTTGTGGTCTTTACTTGAGGTATTTGTGGTCTTTACTTGAGGTATTTGTGGTCTTTACTTGAGGTATTTGTGGTCTTTACTTGAGGTATTTGTGGTCTTTACTTGAGGTATTTGTGGTCTTTACTTGAGGTATTTGTGGTCTTTACTTGAGGTATTTGTGGCCATAACTCAGCTATTTGTGGCCTTAAATCACAGTTATTTGTGGTTCCTGGCTTAATTTAAAACTACTGAGGATAAATGTTTGATTTAATCGTTCTAATGACTTTATAAACAATTAAAACACTAACAAAATTAATATTTGTAAATATATCTATGCATTCAAATCGTATGTAATCTATTCTTGTAAACTTTCATACCCTTAACAAGGCTAAGTTAACTTCCTACAAAATCACCAAAATCATCATCTGATTCGCCAATATCTTCTTCTTCCATATCACCATCTTTTATATCATTGTCTTTTATCTCCCCTTCTTTAGTGTCTTCACACAAATTCAAATTCTCCTGCTTTTTGGTGAGATCTATCATTTCCATCTCATACTTATACTGCTCAACATAACTAAAGAATTGCTTCTTATATGATTGTAATCGGTCTAGAAACGTGTAAGAATCAATCTTATCATCAAATTTCAACCCTAAAGCCACTTGGGTTATAGTATCTTGTGATTTACTCCCTAAGTATTTAGATCCAGGTATCTGAATAATTATCTTGAAAAATCTATAAGACTCTGTTGGTTGTATAGTCTCTTGTTTTGTGTCATCTTCTACTGGGTTATAATAAACAACACCCCATATGTTTTCTGTTTTTTCTTTCTCTTCTCTACACAGTGTATTGTATAATTCTAGCTTTAATCTTATGGTATCGATCGGTAACGTAGGTAACACAGGATGGGGATTATTATGATCTTCATCAGGTTCTTCAGTCACTGTATCCACCACCCTGTCACCCGTTTCATCGAGAAACGTATCAATGACATCTTCATCAATTATATCATCATCTGAACTCACCACATCAACAGTTTCAGGATACACTTGTTGTTCTACTAGTCTTAATCCACCATTCCATACGATATTTGATTCATATTGATTCCATTGAGTTATGGTTAGATCACCAGGGGGAATTTTGAACACCGCCACTTTGGAACATTCAAATACTTCTGAACTTATGGCCCCAAGATCTTCTGACATTACAATTGATAGTTGAAGGGAAGTAACTAACTTCAAGGAGAGTGAGGTTATCTACCGACATGCGACATGGCCTTGAGGTTAGTGGGCAACAATGGGATTTTATACAAGCTTAAGTTAGTGCGAGTGCTAGCTTAAGTTAGTGCGGGCTAAAACCGGTGCTGGCCTAAGCTAGTGCGAACTAAAACCAGTACTAGCCTAAAACAGCCTAAATCTAGCGCGAGCCAAACCAACCTGGAACGAAACATTCAAGCCCAGTGCGAACCTTAATTAATCCACTCAATCAATCGCGAATAAACTGCGAACCTCAAAGTGAAAATTTTCAGTTAATGTTAACCTCACTTAAATTAAGTACTGGTAACATTTCCAGTACGGTGACCAGATCCTTGTGGCCACTGTATAGGAATGCTTTATCATATGGAACATTTCCAACCATAACGGGGTTTAGAACCTTTAACACTTCTTCTTCCCTTTCCTCATCAAATAAAGACAAAGACGACTTGGTCCAAAGTCAATTATTAAATAATCAAGCCAAAGATTCCAAACTCAATCTTGATGATAGTTTATTTGGTATCCTTAATGATTTAGATCAAAAACCATTATCCCAAACCAACTTATATGAAGATTTAGGATTATCAAATATTGCCAAAGTTAACCCAAGAGATGTTGCTAAGAAAGTTCGTATGAACGGAGTGTTAGCAGGTAGAACTGTTGATATTATGCCAGGAGTTGTATCTTATGGTGTGTATGGTATAAATGCTTTAAACAGATCAAATAAAATCAGATACCTTCAAAAAATTCAAAGCAGATACATCAGACCTGCTAAGTACAGAAAACAATTGAAACGTGAATGGTGGAGACGTAGATTTAAGGATGGATTTAAAGAACTTATGGCTCAAGTCAAAGATGCCAGAAGAAGGGGTTATTAGTACATAGTTAATAATAGTTACATAGAATATACTGTATATATTGATCACGACATATTTGGTAGTGTATACACAAAGGCCTATTGTACCATAATTATGCGGATAAATGCTCTGAAAATTTTATTAACAAATTTCATCGACGTGTACTAACCAATGATACGGAACGTTTATTAAGATCCACGCACTAAGTTAACCGCTATCTACCGTTATCTTTTTCAACCTATGTCAGTTGAAACGCCACCAACAGGTGGAATTCCTGCCATCACTGGTCAAATTGATCATAGAAATGCCTTACATTTATTCCCAGACAATCTAAAACCTTACAAGGCAAGCATCTTAGCATATGGCTCATCGTTCTTAGGAACTACCGTAGGATTCCCTATGGATACCATCAAAACAAGAGTACAAACCTATTCAGAATTTAATGGATATTTGGATTGTGCTTCAAAGACTTTTAAGACTGAAGGATTGAAAGGTTTCTTCAGAGGAATTTGGGCTCCTTTAATATCGACCTCCTTATCAAAGTCTATCAATGTATCGTTATTTACACACATTAAACCATATTGTCATGATATCATTTTTCGAGGTAAAGAAGACGATGAAACACATCCTATCATTAAAAATATTCCAGTTTGTTTCATGTCGGGAATGATAGCTGGTACGGGTGTATCATTCTTTGCTTCACCGTTTGAATTCACCAAAGTGTTTGCCCAAATCTCCAAGTTAGTTGAGAGAGATACTCATGTCAAAACGAGCAATGCCTCCACCATAGCTACATTCAAAAAGATCATCAAACATGAAGGTATTTTTGGGTTATATTCTGGATTTAAATATCATGTATTGAGAGATTCATTATCTTCAGGTATTTACTATTCAATCTACGAAACCTTGAAGTATACAATGAATCATTTAATTAATTCAAATCCTGCTGCAAACTCTCCAGTATCAATCTTATTGGCTGGTGGGTTATCGGGTATAACTTGTTGGGCCTTAGTTTTTCCTATAGATACTACTAAATCATTAATTCAAAAGGATGTAGTTCTGAATGTATTTAGAAAAAGAGATGGATTAGATCCTTTACCTTTAGAAAAGAGAAGAATTACTATTAGTAGGAAAATGTATAGAGGGTTAGGAATATCTGTTACGAGGTCATTTATTGTTAATATGGTATTTTTTGGAACTTTTGAATTTTTAATGGGAAATGTCGTTTAGGTGTTGATGTTATATCTTATTGACTTACTTGAAAGGTTGAATTACTGAAAGGTTGATCTTTCTTTGTAACATGGTTTGAAAATTTCAAAGTAAAAGCTATAAGAAGGTTATGAATATTGAATTTTCATCCCGGGCCCGGAGAATCTCGTAAATCTTAGACTTGTAGAGTCAATTGTAGAGTCAATTGTACTCTAGGATAATCAAAAGGCCTTAAAACAAAAAATCCATACGATAATTCCTATAAAAATTCACGTCAAAATCTATCATCAAAGATGCATAAATTTACTAATTATTTATTATAGACTTTATTTATTACTTGTATATAGTACATGGCTTTTGAGAACTAAGTTCTACTACGTCCTCTTTTACTTTCTTCCTCGTCCTTCTCTTCTTCAGTTAAGCTTTCAACTTGTTTCCTCTTTCTTGAAGCTCTTACTCTTTGTCCAATTGGAGTATTGTCAGTTATAATATCTTGTAAGCTTTCTTTCAATGGTGACTTAGATCTTGTTCTTGATGCTATTTCTGCTTTTGTGGGTTTTGTAGTTTCAGGTTTGGTGTCTGCTGTTAAGGACTCGGAGGATTTCAAATCAAAGTCAATGGATTTAGCAGGTTTGAAATCAACTTTTGATTTTGGTTTTGGTCCTCTCTTTTTAGGTGAATGTCCTAATTTATTGACGGTTTGGGACTTTAATACTTTTTCATTTGGTGGAGCTTGTTCTTTGGCAGATTTAGTTTCGTCTTTAACGTCCTTCTTTGCACTTTCTTGATTTACTTTTGTACTACCTTCTTCGTCTTTACCAAAAGTATGTCCATCTCTTAATGAATGTAATGGTTCTAATTCTACAGTATCAATATCTAACTGTTGAGCCGATGATTTATGAGTTGAAGTTGGGTTGTTCTGTCTTATATTTCCTCTACCGCGGCCCCTACCACGGCCTGTACCACGGCCTCTACCACGACCTCTACCACGACCCCTTCCGCGACCTCTTTCACGGCCACTAAGAGGTTTAGATGTTGATATATCTTGATTTTCTTCTTTTACTTCTTCTTTTGTACCCTCAACAGTGGTAACCAGGTCAAGCTTCTCATCTTCCTTTACTTCTATTTCTTTGGTTTCTTCGTGTTGTTCCTGTTCTTCTTTTTCTTCGTCTGTCAATGAAGACCCTTGAACTGAAACAGGTGTTTGATCATCTTCAGCACTCTTATCTTCATCACCTTGCTGTCCATGATAGGCTTTCTCAGATTCTAAAGTATTTACTTCTGTATCCTTTGGCTCATTATCATGTGTAGAAACGTCGGTTTCAGCATCAGTCTTTTGAACAGGATTTTCTCCTACTGTATCCACCGATTTATCTAATAGAACATCAAGCAACTCTTCGAAAGTCTCATTTTCCGCATCTTTATTATCTTCAGCATCTTGGGCATCAGCAACCTCAGCAACCTCAGCAACCTCAGCATCAGAAACCTCAGCAACTTCAGTATCAGGTGCCTCCTGTTCCACCAGAACATTCTCAGAATCAGGAAGAATAATTTCAGGTACTTTAATCACTTCAATGGTCTCATCACTCTCTACATCTTCATCATCTGTATTGCTTTCTAAACCATCAACAGTCTCTTCCATTTGTGGAACTTCACTTTCAATCAATTTTACGGCAATTTCAGGCTCTTCTGATAATTCTTTATTCTCTTTTTGTCCTTCTGGAGAAGAACCACCAACTAACAGTTTAAACCACAGGAAAGGATTAGACCATTTTGATGCCTTTAAGGCTTTAGTGACCTTTTGTTCTTCCAACTCGTCTGACTCTTCAAACTTTCTCTTCCTTTCAGGAGTGTTTTCAGTTGAGCTATGATCTTCAGGTAATTCAATTTCAGATGGTTTGGTACTTTCAAATGCTTCAATTGGTTCTAATTCTGTTTCCTTAATTTCAGCCTTCTCAGGTATTTGTGTAGCCTCTATATCTTCCAGAGCTTCAACTGTGGTTTCTTTATGTTCAGTGTTTTCAGTGTTTTCAGTGCTTTCAGTGTTTTGAGTAGGTTCAGTGCTTTCAGCATCTTCAATTTGTACATCTTCAGTACGTTCAACATCTTCAGTACGTTCACCACCTTCAGCATCTTCAGCCCCACCATCAAATTCTATCTCAGTATATTCAGTGATAACCTCACCATTGACTATCTCATCAGTTATCTCATAACGTAACTTGCTCTTCGGTGGTGGTTCATTAAAAACAATCTCCGTTGGTAAATCTACCACGCCTTCGTCAAGCGGATCTAATTCCGTGAATAAGGCTTCTGGTGGCATCAATGGTTCAACTATATCACTTGGCATTATTACATCATCTGAAGTATTGCTATCAACTTGTTCTAGATCTAAACTTATATCAGCAGCCATATGTGATTCAGTGACTTCCGAAGGTTCTTCCTCTTCAGTAGGATGAATGATATCCTTTTCAGGAACTTCAATCTCGTAATTGTTCTCATATTGTATAAAGAGTTGTTGTTCTTCAGGTTCTGTTTCAATCGATGGGTTAGGAGATGGTTCTTTTACTTTTTCTTCTACTGCTTCTTTTATTGTTTCTTCTGATTCTTCTACAGCTTCTTTTATTGTTTCTTCTGATGATTCTTGAACTTGTGTTTCATCGTTTTGAGCCAGTGTTTCGTCATTTTGTTCGTGGTTCAGTTTACTCAAGTCGCCTGATTTATCAATATCTTCCATATCAATGTCTCCAGGTACATTAATATCTGCCATATTAATATCTCCTGATTTATCAATATCTTCTGGTACACTAATATCTGGTACATTAATATCCTCAAACTTTTCATCCTCCTTTGACTTATCCACAGTTTTATACCCAGGTGAGTCGGGTAAAATTGCTTCGCTATTTAGTACAAAATTCTCCGTACCAAAAGTATTATCAAATGAAGAATTCAAATCCTCTAAATCGGGTCTATTAATTTGAACTGGTTCACTCAATGTCTCATCAATAGAAATATCATGAAATGATGGCTTTTCTATAGGGTATGATAAATCAACAGAGGTATTAATATCATCCAATTGTGGAGTATTTATGGACATGAATTTTGGTTCCTTGAGGTCTTTATAACCTTCTAATTGTTGATCTTCATCAAGATTGTCTTGTTTATGATCCTCTTCAATTTGGACTTCTTGGTGGCTTTGGCCTTCTTGGTGGCTTTGTTCTTCTTGGAGGCTTTGATCTTCATGGAGGCTTTGTTCTTCTTGGTGGCTTTGTTCTTCTTGGAGACTTTGTTCTTCTTGGAGACTTTGTTCTTCATCCACAATTGATCCAACTTCAAGATCATGTTCTTCAGTTTCTTTATTATCTTCTATGTCTACTATTTCTGCTTCTAATGGTACAAAGTCAATTGTTATTTCATCATTCTCCTGTTCTTCATCAAATGCTTCATGTTCAGATTCTTCGGCAATGTTACCCTTTTCAGCCATTTTACCTTCTTCTTCAAATTTATCCTCTCCTTCAAATTGATCCTCTCCTTCAGATTCATCCTTCTCTTCAGATTCATCCTCCTCTTCGAGTTCTTCTTCCTCAAGATATTTTTCACCGGATTCAACCTCTTCTTCCAGTGCCTCAACTTCAGAGTTTGCCTCCGCAAGTTCAACCCCTGCTTCAGACTCTTCCTTTTCAGAATATTCTTCAACATGTTCTTCAGTAACTTCATCCTCTTTTTCAACCAGTGCCACTTGAAGCTGGGCCAAATCCTCAAGCACCAGGTCAGATTCCTCCTCTGATTCTTCACTTTCCAATTCCTTCAATTCCGGTGCTTCTATGCCCTTCTTAAACTCCTCCATAGGATCAACATTCAACTGCAACTGCAAATCCCTCCTAACTCCTAACCTTATACCAAACTTCTCTTCCATGGCCTGTAACTTTGCCAAAACCTGTTCAGGGGCTTCTTCTTCAATTGTCTTGAACGTTATAGGAGTTTCTATATCACTTTCTGAAAGGATCTGTTCATCTTCAGACTCTTGTACAGGAGGTTCTATCAACGCTGTACGTCCTGATTCATGATGGAACCCAGTGTTATCAGGATGCACTGGTTCATGATCAGACGTGTCTTTGTGTGGATTGTCTTCATAATCAGCCATTGAACCCTCTGTCATTATGATCTCTTCAATTTGTGTATCTACATCATGGAAGGTCGTAGACGGACTGTCAACGTTAACTATGTGAAACCCTTCAGGTTGAGTGGCTGTGAAATCGGTGGTAGTTTCGCCAAGTTTGGTATCAGTTGGTACGACTTCACCGCCATCAGATCTGTCTATTTTATCACCTTTATCCATTTCAATATCTCCTTGGTATCCTTGTTCAACATCATTGGGGATTTTATTTATTTGAGAGTGTTCTTGAGCTCTTCCTAGTGGCTCTTTTGGAGGGCTTTCTTGAGGATCATTTGGAAGGCTTTGTTGAAGGCTTTCTTCATTAGTGGCTATTTGTGAATCCAATTGGGGTTCAACTTGCGTATGAATTTGGGGCAGGTTTGAGTCCATTTGAGTATGTTCTGTTTTTGGATGGTCAGATTCTATTTGTGGTTCTATTTGAGTGACTTGTGTTTGTGATGCGAATTGGTCAACGGCTTCTTCACCACCTACTTCACCAGTCAGTATATTGAAGTCGATCTGGTTAGGTTCCGCAAAGTCTGATCTTGCTTCTATACCACTTGCTACATCGTAATATTGAGTGTCATTAATACTATCATCAAGAACTGCCTGAGCGAGCCTCATCAAATCAGCGTGCTGCTCAGGGCCTAGGCCAATGTTCTCAGTTTGGTTAGCACCATCAGCTGGATCATATGTCTCTTGAACCAAATTTTGAATATTTTCATGAAGTTCCGGGTCGATTTCATAAACCTTGTGTTGGATAGAATTTTCATCTTCATTAGCTTCGTCAACCTCATTAGCTTCGTCAACCTCATCAGCTTCGTCAACCTCATCAGCCTCCCCAGCTTCTTCTTCTCCAGCTCCTTGGCCATAGTCTTCAGATTCATAATCATTCTCTGATTCAAGCTCCTCAGATCGCTCCTCAGATCCTTCTACTTCTTCTTCATTTGCCTCATCAAGTCCATACCTATACCCCATAATCGATACACCTTTCCTTGGATATTTGCCTGCCAATTGGGGTCTATGTATTACCTCTTCTTCATCATAATCCTCATTATCATCTTCCTTATCTACTTCATCACTTACTATCTCAATAAGATCATCTTCTTCTTCTTCACCTTCACTATAGTTCGTTTCTACTCCTGCATTCTCTATGTCCTCAGTGTTAACATCTGCTACGTCAACATCATCTTCAATTTCTTCGTCGTCGTGTTCAACTCCTATATCTGCTTCATCTATCCCCTCAAAGTCCTCCTCAAAGATCTTCTCTCTATACTTCTGTCTTAATTCCTCCTCGTGACTCCGCTTTGTCAACCGTATGATCTCATCATCTTGAACTTGTAATTCGTCATTGAACCTCGTTTTTAAATTATCAATCCAATTGATTAACTCACGTGACTTGTTGTCTAGTTCATTTCTATCATCATCTATCTTATTTAATGACTTGGGCCTTGATGGCACAATTGATTTATTAAATGGATTGGGAACTTTATCAGTTGCCATAGTTAACAACAGTGATGATGGATTTGTGTCTGATGTCGCGCGAATAATCCCGATTAGTTAATTACCGCATATCTGCTTAATTGGAACCTAACTATGTACGAGGCACGTAAAGTCATGCACTATACAACATTTGCACATAACGCCACGTCTACACTTGGTGGCTTCTAACCATTATACGGGGTCATGTTAAATAAACTGCATGACTTAATCAGTCATGGAGATAGTAGTAAATTACATCTGAAACTATTTCAAGATCGTAAATCTTACATTTCTATTATTTATGGTTTATTATTAAAAAAAAAAGAAAAACTATCCGCATGTGTAAATCAAATTGCATCTAGTCAGGCATGCATCGCATTCTCAGAATTAACATATTATTGAGTGCAGCGCATTATTAATGGAAAATATTTTTCAGTAATTTCATGTAGTTAAAACGTTAAACTTGCAATTCATCGCTAAAAATAGCATTGATCTAGTGGCTCAGCTACAATGGTTTAACATATGATGCTTAACAATGAAATTCTTTTAAAAGTCTCTTAAGTATGTATACGCGTAGAATTTCCCAAAAGCAGTGACTTAATTTAACGTACATTCACTTATTCCCAAAAATGTCAAAGCACTGAACCCTAGAGGTACATTTTACAGAATTGCGCTGCGGAAGGGGGAACTTTTTTCAAACAAAATTCGTATACCAAAAATTTCAATTAATAAAGTATTGTGTTTACAAAATCACCCCCTTAGAAATTTTGATCACTTATTCACCTACCTTCTATTTGCAAGAAATGTTCCATGTATGAAATACAATTCTTCATGCAGCATATTTTACCTGGTATTTTTAATTATTCCAATTTGGGCAGTGCTCATCGCAGTCTCACCACTTAAAGAAAAAAGAAAAATTCTTTCGGGGTCTAGTAGAGCCTTCCTCAATGGTTTGTTAACACGCATTCAATTATGGCTTCAACAATTGAGGGTCCTAACCATGAGGCTGAATGGACCAATAGAACTGAAAACAAGGAACAGGATTAAATATAGTGCCCGCTTTCCCGGCGGAGAATTACAATTGAAACAATAGTAGTGTAATCTCTGCAAGCTATTACAAAATCCAAGCACAATGCACAAAAGTTTCAACATTCATTCCATTTTAGGTATTGAAATTTATTTTCTTTTAGTGCACATTGTATTTCTATTAATAGTTTCTTTTTTTACTTGGCGCGGGCTCATAATAACATGGGATAATTCCAATATTTAAATACTCCTTCTTACCCCCTTGGACAGTTCTGTTTTACTCTTTACTCACTATCAAATTACCAAATTAATATGACTGCCGCATCAGACATTGATCCAGAATCTCAACAACCTATTGAAACTTACGAACCAAGAGATACCTTAAACCAAGGATCTGCTTTAAAGAACCATGTAATTGCCATCTTAGGTGAATTCTTTGGTACCTTTATCTTCTTATGGACTGCTTTCGTTATTGCTCAAATTGCTAACCAAGATCCAAACATTCCAGAAACAGGATCAGATCCAGCTCAATTGATTATGATCTCCTTTGGTTTCGGTTTTGGTGTTATGGTTGCCGTCTTCATGTTTTTCAGAGTTTCAGGTGGTAATTTAAACCCTGCTGTTACTTTAACTTTAGTTTTAGCTGGTGCTGTCCCACCAATTAGAGGTGCCTTAATGATGGTTTCTCAAATGATTGCTGGTATGGCCGCTGCTGGTGCTGCTTCTGCCATGACCCCAGGTGAAATTGCTTTCGCTAATGGTTTAGGTGGTGGTTGTTCTAAATCAAGAGGTGTTTTCATTGAAGCTTTTGCTACCTGTATCTTATGTTTAACTGTTTTATTATTAGCTGTTGAAAAACACAGAGCTACCTTCATTGCTCCATTTGTTATTGGTATTGCCCTTTTCTTAGGACATTTAATTTCAGTCTACTACACTGGTGCTGGTTTAAACCCTGCTAGATCTTTCGGTCCATGTGTTGCTGCCAGATCTTTCCCTAACTATCATTGGATTTACTGGGTTGGTCCAGCTTTAGGTGCTGTTATTGCTTTCGCTATTTGGAAAGTCTTAAAAGTTTTAAATTACGAAACCTGTAACCCAGGTCAAGATGCTGATGCTTAAATGTGTATATTTTAATAATTAATAAAAAAGTATAGATATAATTTATGTAGTCAAATTTTATGTAATTCGCATAATTGATGAATGAAGCAGTTTCATGTGCTTCGTACATGAAGATGAGTCTCGTACATGTACAATATACTGATATATGTACGTCATGCAAATATTCTATTATAATTCACTTATATTACATAATATCCCCTCAGTAAATACAATGCAGCACACACAAAAAAGAAAAATTGTTAAATATAATCAATGCTTTTATATAAACTAATGCTGGTCAACTATCCATGAAATACATCATATAAATTCAATAATCTATTCAACTTCCCAATGTTATGTATCTCCCTTAAATGTAAACCATTTAAGGTCCTTAACTCCGAGTCTAATAATAACTCTTGTTCATGGCCCTTAACATCTTCTCTTTCACATTTCTCAAGTAATACTTTATGTTCCAACTTGAAACTCTCTATATTATGGTAAATATTAGCCATATTGAATAATAAGGAATTTTGTAAAAACTTAAAGTTCAGAGTGTTCTTGTACCTGAATGCAAAGAAGGTCTTGGAAGCTGCACGGTCTTGACTTCTTGGGACCTCTTGAATTTCAATAACATTAAGTTCTATCAATTTATAAATTTCATTTCTTACTGTCTTATCTTTTGCCAATACACTGTTAGCAATTGTTTTTTCATCCACCAATTGAAGTGATCTTATACATCTAAGAACCCTGAGTGCGTCATGGCCCAATGTTTTTTTGATTAATTCTTCGTAATTATACTCTTTAACAATGTCGTTCAATTTGGTATATGGTACAGTATAAGTTCCATTACCTAATTCTATTAAAAATGGAATTGTTGTAGAAAAAGCGAGAAGCTTTAAATGATGATTAATTAACGATCTATTATCACCCATGAATCCATTGAAGTTCCCATTAACGTGATCTTCTTCATCGTCATCATTATTAAGATCAAAATCTTCTATATTTATATCATCATCTTCTGATTTTATCTTATGTCTTTTATTTGGTTTATCTTCATCATCATCAGGTCCTCTTTTTAAACTTGGTTTGATGAAGTTATGGCCTAAAATACTGTTATCCAATACTAAACCATTGGCTCTTTTCTCTATTTCCCCAATCTTTACCACTATTGACCTATTCTCGATACTTTTCTGCTCATTATCATCAAAGTACTTTCTTATATCTTCAGGATCAACGAATATACCATCAACTTTAGCCAAATAAGGTGATGGTTCAGGGCTATTCTTCTCTATAGCATCTAATATGACTCTATATAATTGAGAACTTAATAACCCAATACGGGATTCACATAAATTAACAAACGCCTTAGACCTTAAATACTTTTCGAATCTTACGTAATTAAACCCTATAGATAACTCAGGGTTAAGGGACTTCATTCCCAGGGTGGTAATGTATAAATTGTCCACTACGGATTCCTTTAAATTGGTAATTTTTATCCTGGCCATTTGTGTTATTTCCGCCACTCTTTTAACCTCACTAAGAGTAGCTGATCTAGGTACTGATTTGGTTGTATCTTTAAAGATCTTATTCCATAAATCTTGTATTGGATTGAAATCATGAGGTTGTAATACTTTAATCCAACCGTCGGTGAATAATTGTAAAAGTTTTGAATTCTTGGAATATGCTTCTTCTTCGCCGAAACTTTTAAGGAAATCAGAAATCTTAAGGTTACCATTTTGAATTAAATTTTGAATGATTTCACTACTTTCTTCATCGTATTTGGTCTTTATATGTGTAAGGATTTCACCACTATGTAAGAACACAAAGAGCCCAGTTTCTGTGAACAAATATTCCACCTTTGGGCCCTCTTGCCAATACAATACACAATTAAGTTGAATCAAAGAAACTAAGGTAGTTTTAACTAATTTCATAGGTATATGTGATCTATCACTTATCTCTCCAGCAGTCAATTTCCCATGAGATATCAACGTAGAAATGACAATAGCCGCCACCTCACCAAGATGGGTTTTCGCTACCATAGTCAAAAGATTAGACAAAGGTGACTGCCTTTCAGCAGCTTCAGGTAATTGTGCCATCATAATAGTTTACGATGCTCTTCACAAAATTTTCAGTGAGTGCTTCGCGGTACTTTTGGGGTGTAGCTTTTTTGTGGTACCGTGCGCACACCTTCTACCACTATCGGCACACCATCGTAGAACCTTCGCACTCTTTTGTAGACAGTGCGCACATTCGTGGTAAAGTGCGCACATTCGTGGTACAGCGCACCTCCGTAGTACATGGCCCTCTAATAAACCACCACCTACATCGCGAACTTTACTCATAATGGCCTCTAACGCTACCGCCAAACATTACTTAAAATTAGCTAAAGGAGCAATTGAAAGTAATGATCCAGAGTTGGCCCTAGAGTACGTCGATGACGTGTTAGAAGCTGACAGTAACAATTATTTTGCCTTCATTTTTCGTGGTAAATCATACCATTTGTTGAAGGAATTAGATAGCGCCATTGACGCTTTCAAACAAGCAACCACCATTGATCTGGCCAACCTTCTTGGGTGGAGAGGTTACTTCCAAGTAGTACGAGCAAAAGATGACTATGTGCTTTTCTTTGATATCTTAGCCAAATATATACGTGCACAAATAGACCAAGAACAACCAGTAGCTGAAACTTTGAAAGAAATGACTAATTACTTGTTTGCCCATAAATTAAAGACGAATCTGTTCTTATATGAAACCTACTTGAAAAGTATCATCCCAGGTGCCGACCTTTATGAAATGGTTGGTCATAGCTTTGGCAAACCTGAAACAAACTTAAGAGAACTTGTTGACTTATTAGTCACAAAACAGCAAGAAATCACCAATAACACTATACTGAAAGAAAGAATAAGATTACCTAAACAGCTTAATAGTGAACAAAAAAAGAAATTAAACGAAATGATTTGGCCAATTTATCAAGAAACTGACGTTTCGAAGTACTTTGATGAATTCTTGAACGTTTGTGATGACGACCAATTAAGAATTGAATATCAAGAAAAGTACCTAAAATACAAATACACTCTACTTACCACGGCCCCAGGTAATGAAAAGCTGAAACATCTTGAAAAAGTCAAACAAATGGTTGAAGATTTAGTAGTAATCAGAGTCCCAAGTTTATTTGTTTGGACATTATACTTTGATTTTATAGATATTAAAGACTTCCATAGTTTAGATATTGATTTAGTTATTTTTGTGATCAAAACATTTCCCACTGAAGGTTTAGGGATTTTGTTCTACGGATTTATCAATAGTGAAATTTCTTCTTTCGATAAGTCCATCTTAAAGGAAGTTGCTTTCAAAGAAAAGAAAGTGGTTGAAGATTCAGATAATGAAGATGATGATGAACATTTACTTGTTGATGATGATGAAATATCAGAAACTCAAGTTCTGCCTGAACAAACACTTGCATTGATGTTAGAAGGATACGGTAAATGTCCTGACTCAGTTTTAGCAAGTAGAATGATTATTAACTATTATATCCATTTGAGAGAATACTTGGAAGCATCAGAAAAATGTCGTTATGGTATAAAAGTATTAGCCGATCTTAACCGAAGCATAGGTATGGAATTACCAAATTCCAAAGAAGATATGATTTGTTCCTTAGCTGTGGTCTATACCTATCATGAAGCTCCTAAGAACTTTTCCAGAGCTTTGGGCTTATATGAGAGAGTTTTAGAAACCAGTAAGTCCAACAAACGTGCAAGATTAGGGAAAGGATTAATATTAATGGAGAAAGGAGATTTGAAGACTGCTACTGATATGTTGCAAGAAGTTTATAAGGAATATCCTGAAGATCCTGATGTTCTAATGGAATTAGGATGGTGTAAAATACAATTAAAAGAATATGAAGAAGGAGATGAGTTATTAAGTAAAGGATTGGTAGCTCTCAAAGGACTTGATCTTCAAAGTTCCGAATTACGTGCAACTATTAATTGGAAATTAGCAAACAGCTCATTGGATAGAGAATTACAAGATAAAGCTTATGATTTCTTACTTCAATCACTTAAAGAGTTTAAGAACTTTGCACCTTCTTATACCAGTCTTGGGTTGATATATTTGAATCACCATCACGATAAGGTTAGAGCTCAGAAATGTTTCTATAAAGCATTTGAATTGGACGTTAGTGAAGTAATCTCTGCAAGATATTTAGTTGAAGATCTTACGGCTAAAAACGAATGGGAAGTAGCAGAGATTTTATGTGCTAAAGTTGTTGAAACAGAACGTTCAAGAAGATCATTGAGTGGTGAAGAAGATAAATCATGGCCATATAGAGTATTAGGATGTTCGGCTTTAAATAGACAAGATGATGCTAAAGCCATTGAATGGTTTCAAACGGCCTTACGTATGGCATCTATGGATTTTGAATGTTGGGTTGGATTGGGTGAAGCTTATTATAATTGTGGAAAATTAGATGCATCACAGAAAGTTTTTGAAAGAGCTTTAACTATTAGAAATTCCTGGATGGTTGTTTACATGTTAGGGAAAGTTTTATGTGATACCAAAGAGTTCGAATTAGGAATCAAAACCTTAGAGGATGCTTTAGAACTTCAACCAAATGAATCATGCATAATAAATGCTATATTCCAAGCCAAATTAACCCAAATAGAGAATTTATTAGAAGGAGGGTTCTTTGGTAGAGTCTTGGAAACAAATCAGGAGGTTTTACAATTGATATTGAAAGCATCTAATATTGATGCTAAATCAGAATCACTTTGGTTGAGTTTGAATAAGAGTTTGAGTGTTTTCTTAACGGTACAAAACGGGTTGGAGAAATTGGATATTGTAACAATAGAAGCAATATTCAATAGTGTCGGAACTTTAAAAGATGATGATTTTTTGGTTGAGCTTAAAGATGATAGTGATATCAGTGAATCTGTGGTATTATACAAGAAAGGCAAATATGTTGAATCCATTTGCTCATTAATAATCCAAGCATGTAAAGTTTCTATCAATTTGTTCCCCAACAAAGGAAGATATATTAGATCTATAAACTACTATAATTTAGGACTCGCCTATTATCAAGGTTATAATATCACTAATAATGAAGAATGGAGAAGTGCCAGTATCAAGTGTATCAAAAAGGCCATTCAATTAGAATCTAAAAATGCCAATTTCTGGGTCATTCTTGGGAATGCTTATTCCTCATTCAACCCTCAAATTGCCCAACATTGTTTCATCAAAGCCATTACTTTGGAATCCAGAGATGGTGATATTTGGAACAACTTGGCTGCTTTATATTTGAAATATGGTGATATTGATTTAGCTCAACAAGCTTATCTTAGATCACAAAGTGTAGCACCAGAACAATCTCAACCTTGGTTAGGACATGCTTTAACTGCAAAAGCCAATGGAGAGTATGAGAAATCATGTAACTTGTTTACACATGCTTTCATATTAGCCAATGGTAGATCACCATTAGCTCAATTACTTTATGCTATGAGTATTATTGATAAGAGAATCACACAAAACGGTGGTAGTAATCCTAGAGATATAAGCACAGCGCAAGAATTTGGAATTGCTAATTTTGCTATTCAGAATTACTTAAAGTTCTATCCTAATGATAAAACTGGTTTGAAAGTAGCTTTAACCATTAGTGAAAGATGTAAGAGTTTTGATATAAGTAAGCAGATTGGGCAAAGATTATTAGGGATTTTGGAGGCAGAATACGAAGAGAAAGAAAGTGAAGAAAGTTTAAATGAGTTTATTGAATGTAAGTGTCAAATATCAAGAATTTACCTTGCCACAGGAGATTACGATGAAGCTATAGAACAAAGTCAAATGGTTATAGATATATGTGAAGATGAACAATCCAAGTACTTATTATCAGCCAGAGTAACAATTGGATTAGCTTATTTCTTTAAACAGGACTTGCTTCAATCCTTAGACCAGTTAAAAAAGATTTTGAGTCAATATAATAAATCCAAAACATTGATTACATTAACAGCACAAATTCTTAATGCTTTCGGAACTGAAGATACCAAACAAGCAGCATTGGATCAATTATTTACATTTATTGAAGAGAATGGGTCATGTTTGATTATTGTTCTTACCCTTGGAGCAATTGCCTTGAATGACGATTTAGTAGATTACTTACCAGCAATTAAAGAAGAATTGAATCAACTTTCTTTAGAAGAAATCGTTAGTGATTCTTTCAGAGTAGTTCCAAAGATCCTTGATCAAATTAATGATAGGTTGAAAGAGTCTAATTCATTTATATGGCAAAAGAATGCAATTCTCTTCCCTAATGATTTCAATGTTTGGAGTCATATAAATAATCAAATGGCATTGACCATTGCTAATTTAAAGGATACCAAATTGAACTCAAGTGATATTTCACAAGCTTATATAAATGTTGGAGGTAGGAGAGAAATTCAAAGGGGGATTATTTTATCGCCGGGTAGATGGGAATTATATAAGAGTTTATAGGTGGGGTTTTGATGTGTAGGAGATGAATGTAATATAAAGAGGTTTTTGTAGGTTGTTGGAGGTAGAAGTAGGTGGAGGTAGAAAAGCTGTTGGCTTTATCAGACTTTTTGTTGTTCTATTGTGAAATTTGTGGCCCATGAAATGTAAATATCTGATTAAACATCATTATACATTCTATAGACGAATCTATAGTTCATAATACTTCCCACATTCAATACCCCCAATATAGTAGTAGTCATAAATGTACGGCTGCGAAAAATGGTTGCAAAGTGTGAAAACTACAAATTTTATGTGAACATCATCAACCAAAGAAAGGCTCACTTACCTTATTTTTGTCAAGTAAATACAAATGGAAAAGAACCACAAATCCACTGTATATCTAACGTACTTAGATAAATTAATAACCATTTTAATCTTTCACGTGATTAATTTTTCTTGTGATTATCTTGGGAATGTCTTTCTTGAGAGCGTCTTGGGATTGCTATCTCTGATTCTTGGCCATTGATGTCACTTTTCATAATCATTTGACAGCAGAACATAAGAAAATCAGAAAACAAACCCTCTCTTAATAAAGATCCAACAATTGAATATTCTTTCTTCAATAAGCTCATTAGATAATCAACCCTCTATATTTAAAGTTAAGATGCGGCTTGCTTGCTAAGTATCACGAAGCGAAGTTTATTTTATAAGAAGGAATTTGAAGTCAGTCATATGAAGAGGTATAAAATTTAAGGTTCTTCATATAGAATTGATTATAATATTTTTCATCGTAGACAAACTACGTCCCAATATAATTGACAACCTATTTAACCATGTATTCTATGAAATTTACATAAATAACGTAAAGTATATATGTACCCCTAGATCTGAAAAATACGAGCCAACTTTATACCCCGGGTGTTCCATGCATACCATAAACTATTGCAAACAGTACCCTGTTATCAAATCCAAGCAATGCGGCGGACATGAGTCATATTGACTCATATAATTGACTCTGATATTCTCACTCTTTCTTCCTCACAACCTTCCTCACAACCTTCCTCACTACCTTCCTCACTACCTTGTGAGGATCCTCCCTAACCTGTGGCCCCCTCGTCACCTGTCCCCCATCCCCCAACAATGCGCGACTCTGCAACTGATAAGAACTTAGCGTGACACGGATACACTCATAAAACCCAAGGATTTGTTATTAACGAATCTCTGTATATAGCGTAAGGGTTTGAAATTACTAATTTAGTTTAGTGATTACGCAATTGATTAATTAATTATATTCCCAGATTTACCTTTTTGTGATACTTGGATCGAAGGTTACCAATACACAAACACAACTCATAGCAAGAATCATAGATAGCATTAAGGATAATAATCAAACCATTTTTTACCAACCCATATAATTTCTTAATAATTATATCCTTATAATAACCAATGGTATCGCCGAATAAAGACATAGATCCCTATGTCAAGAAACAAAACTCCAAACTAACACAGGTTGTACAGAACTTCTTCAATAAGATAGTGGCAATTATTATCGATAGTAGGAGTGAAGAATATGTTGAAACTCCACAAACACTTCGAATTAATAAATGGTTCAATTTATTGATGCCTGCATTGACGTTTAAGGATGATTTGAAGTTATGGAAAAGCTGTGGCGATTTGAGTGTGATACCACCAATGATCATCGAAACTTCAATTGATTTACGTGAATTAAATGAAAAAACTGCATTGGTATTGAAGGACGATGATAATAATCCTTGGACAGTAATAAAAAGTGGGGGTATTGATAATAAGAAACGAGAAATTGTCATTGAAAGATGGTTAATTGAATTTGATAATAATGAAGTCAGTGGTTCAATGATTGATGAAATTCCTCTCATATATAAACAAGCCATAATTTTGTTTAGGAGTATTTATATGATGACGAGATTAATGCCAGCATTCAAATTGAAACAGTTAATCAATAAAACTAATGACACACAAATCCAATTAACTAATAGAGTAATTGATGGACAGAAACCTATTAGTTCTAAAGGAAGAATAGGACTTTCTAGAACAGTAATTCCTCATCAAATGTTAAGTGATTCTCATTTAAAGCAGAGACATTTTCATCCTATTCAAACTACTTTAGGAACTTTGAAAGTTTCAGTAGTTTATAGACGACATTACAAATTTGCTATATTTGACAGTGAACAAATATTATCCAGTCATTTCCTTATGGAAGCCACACCGGAGAATGTTGATAAGTTGGATCATGATAGGAATGAACGTGAGAATCATAGATCTGTTACCAGAAGTGAATCTCATAGAAGTGAAGAATCCAAAATTGATAGAAGTTTATCATTATCACCTAATAGTGACAGCCAGGTGCTCAATAAAGAAGAAGATATAAAAAAAACCAGACCAAGTATTCAACCATTCAAAGTTGGATCTATTGGTAATTCACCACCTCCTCAAGTAGGTTCATCACTTGAAAGAAGGATTAGTATCACCAGTAATAGATCAGCATCTAATGCTTCGTTAGTAGCAATGTTAAGAAACCAAAGAGGTAGTGTTTCTTCAATCACAGGAACAAGTTCAGGATCAGGAACCATCCCTATCCAGAATACTCAACCAACCAACGTTGCTAGATCAATATCTTCTTCACATGATATTGATAATGAAGGAGGAACTCCAAGATTCTCATCATCGTTTGGTTCTAGAGCAAGTAGAAGGTTCTCAAATACAAGTGTTCGTCAAAGTATTCTTCAACAGAATTATGACCAGTCCATTCTAGGTACCAGCTCAGGTCTGCAAGCCTCTATCAATCCAACAAGTGGACTTTATATTGATGATGATATAAGTGATTTTGTTCGTATGATAGATAGTAAGACTGACCTTAGATTTAGTGGGTATGGTGGTAGTGGTGGAGGCATGCAAGTTGAAGGCGATAAGAATGTTTTGAATAAATTTCAACTCTTAAGAACTCAACATCAACAATTGACTGATAGTGTGAATCAAAGTCTTGTATTACATCATTCACCACCACCAGGGTCGAACTTAGGATCTCGTCGTGGATCTAATCAAGGATCTCAACCTAATTCCCATGTTTTATCACATCCTGGTTCTGGAAGCAATGTTGCTTCATCTTTATTACCGCCTCCCAGTAGGAAATCGTCTAATGCGTCATCACCAGGACATGCACAAGTGCCTAGTAATTATGGACCTAGTTATGATACGAACTTACCATCAATTAACAGTAGGTTGGAACAAAAGAAATCAAGGTCGGGATCAATTGTAGGATTAAGTACAGATCCTAATAGGAAATCCATTGAATATGAAAATGTATTTGATGATGATGATGATGGAGAGGATTACTATTTACAATTGAAGGATGATAAGAAGAAGGATGACGAAGATGATGATTTATTATTTACAATGAGTGATATGAATCTTACTAAGCATTAGGAATATAAGTATTATATTTAGTTTTACTATATTGGGATATCTATATGTGTTATCACGCATGATTATGCATTATCGTATTAAGGTTTATAATTATGCGTCAATGAGTATGCATTATATGGTAACCCTCTTACTCTTTTTGTAACACTTTAAATTCTCACTCTTTTAGGTTAATCTTTTACTGTTTTAGGAATATTGTCCGAAAAAGAATATTTCAATACTTTTAACATCATTCAAAATAGTTCATCACTATTTCAACCATGAATTATCCAAAATCCCGTAAAAAACCTCAAAACTCTCCACTTAATACTTAATGACCTCCCTCATTTATCCGGGGTATTCGCACCAGTTAAATTCAGACCTGCGAGCTTAAACTCAATGTCAATATGAAAAGACTACCGGTTCGAATTTCACTTAGTTCGTACCACCTCTCCAGGTTCAACCGCAGATCAATAAGTACCAGCATAAAGGGCATTAACCCTATAGAATTGTATAACCAAAGAATTGAACAAGGCCGATTGAGGGACGATAGTTATCAACGAACTATAATCACAGATTTATCAAAACTTCATGAATCTTTAAATGCCTATGCACCACCCAAAGTAGAAAATCCCGAAATCGATGATCTTAAGCCTAAAACAGGGTTAAGTAAATTTTTGTCGAGATTTCATTCTCCTAGCATTAAAGAACCTGACTTGGAAACACTTTTATCAGTGGATAATAAAGTCAAAGGTATATACCTTTATGGAGATGTTGGGTGTGGGAAAACAATGTTAATGGATTTGTTTTATGAAACTATACCAAAGCATTTACCTAAGAAACGTTTACATTTCCATCAGTTTATGCAACATCTCCATAAAAGGTCTCACCAATTAAAGATCGAGCATGATCATCATGATTTGGATACTATTCCATTATTAGCCACCGAAATCAGTCAAGAACTGTCAGTGTTATGTTTCGATGAGTTTCAAGTCACAGATGTAGCAGATGCTATGCTTTTAAGACGTTTAATGATGATGTTATTAAGTCCTGATTATGGGGTAGTGTTATTCGCAACTTCCAACAGAGCACCTGATGATTTATATTTGAACGGTATCCAAAGAAAATCATTCATTCCTTGTATAAAATTGATTAAACAACAAACAAGGGTTATTTATTTAAACAGTCCCACGGATTACAGAAAGATTCCTAGGCCAATCTCTTCTGTATACAAGACCCCAAAACCTGGGGTAAATTATCACTCTAAACTGTTTGCTGCCTCTAAGGCCAAACATATTAATGATTGGTACGAATATTTCAATAAAGAAAATGAAAATAAGGCATTTGATGAAGATTTCAAATTGGAAGTTTGGGGTAGGAAATTAATTGTCCCTAAATGTTCATACCCATATGTTGCCCAATTCACTTTTGAAGAATTATGTGGTAAGCCATTAGCAGCAGGTGATTATCTTACATTAGCCACATCATTCCAATCATTCATAATCACTGATATTCCTTATTTAAGTATTGACGTAAGGGATAAAGTACGGAGATTCATTACGTTTTTAGATGCGGTTTATGATAACCACGATAGGATAGCAGTAACTGCAGCTGCTAACTTTAATGATTTATTTGTGGAACCTGAAGATTTAATGAAGGGTAATTTTCAATTATATAAACATCAACAAAATAAAGGATCCGAAGAAACTTTTGAAAATGATGAATTAGTGGTGAAACATGGATTTGATAAGAAAATTGCAAAGAAAGCATCTATGTTTGTTAATGATGAGGAAAGGTTTGCATTTGCCAGAGCATTACTGAGATTAAGTCAAATGAGTACAACTGATTGGATAGAGAATGTTAGACCAATTAGTTCGTAGACATTACATTGAGTTTGTAGATTCTATAGACTGTAATATATTTATTTACGTATTATGTATGCAAAGAAATATGTAGATTTAGGGACTGTAATTTATTCATTTAGATATTATATTTATTTACTTACTTATTATATTTATGTATTTCATATATGCATGGAAATATGAATAGTTGATAAATATGTATAAATTTATGCAAAATAATGCAAAATAATGCAAAGAATAATCCTACCGAAAAAATCCTAAACGAAACTTTTCAACTGCAAGATTATATCATCTGGAGTATATTGAGTTACTTATCTAAAGTATATTGATTTTTTATCTGAAGCATACTGAGTTTCTTATCTAAACTACATTCATTCTCTTATCTAAAATATAATGACTTTCTTATCTAAACCTTATCGCGATGCTTTCATATTAGACAATAACCTAATATTCCCACTCCAGTACACCATCAATATAAAATAATAAAAACAACGCCTCGTATTACCTTCCTTATCATTGCATCTAAACAAAAAAAACGTTACGAAACAATATTATTTAGTAATGTTCTAAATAAAATCGTATTGACAACTAAGGATCTACAAAATACATTAGGGAAAGATCAGGTATACCTACAACTGATGTTACAGAATTCTACACGAAAATGGTGCCGCCTTGAGACATAACCCCGAATTGGGAAGTTTATGCCTGAAAATGGAATTCTAATTACCGCGTTAGAACAAAGTTGTAAGGGGGAGGGATCTAGGAGCAACCTCAGGCCATAGGACCCATCCGAAAAATGGTGAAAAATGGTGCAAAATGTTTACAACCAATAAATTGCTACGACACTGTTAATTTTCTAAATAAAGAAATATAGTTGTATTACAATAATTTCCATTGTTCAAAAGAATATTACCGTTTTAGTTATATTAGGGATGTTATGAAAACAAGGAGAATGTTTGTAAAAGACTCCCTTCTTAATATTTGATTGGCGAATTACACCCCCATGATCGACTACCAACTATATCTACCCACTTTAACCACTACATCCGACTAAAGCCTGCTCTCGTTTATCGTCTATTGCACCCTAATTGTCTAAAAATAGACAAAGTTTATTGGAAGAAGGAAGAATGTCCTATAAATGTTGTCGCGTTTCTCAAGGCAAATGTCGGGGTGCGATTTGTTGTGAAATTCTTCATAAACAAAAGTTTTTTATACTCGTTACTTCATTCGTTTTTATCACCTTTTATAACAAGTCACAAGTTAATTTAATAATACCATAATACGAGGTAATAATCACCTGACTTATACTCAATAAAGAACCTTAAAGAAAACATCAAAAAAAAAAACTCCTTCGTTATGAATAGTAATGAGAATTATTATGACATTTCAATAAAATCAAAAAGGAAACCAAATAACTTATCCACCACGAATTTATCATCGACTAATTTACATATGATGGCTAAGCGTAATTCTAACCCTAGCATAGCTACTGAATTCAAAAGACCCGGTGATTATTATATCCAAAAGCTTAATAATAGTGCTATTAATTTGCAAAAAAGACCAATATCAGGAGACTCAATTATATCGTTAAACTCAGCTTATTCTGATGATATAAGTTTGAATTCGGAAAATCATGATTCTAGATTAAGTAGTTTGACATCTAATTCAATCATTTCACCTAATGAAAGTCCTCAAATTAACAGCTTCAAATTAGATGATTCAATTAATAGTTTATCTACTATTATTGATAAATCCGATACACCCATACAGACACCACCCCAACCAATTCAACATCTTCCAAGAGCAAACACAAGTCCTGCCCTCATGACTAAAAAGAAGTCATCTAGCTCCTTAAACTCCGTAATATCAGGTAATAAAACTACAGGTTTAGGTGTAGTGGTTGATAAAAGTGCTTCTACAACTACCCTTAATCGAACTAAAACTAAATATCTTTCACAATCAGAAATTAAGAGACGTCAACAATTACGTAAGAAACAATATGATGATAGTTATAATGAAGATGAAATCTTGTCTAATGATATTGATTTAGTATTTAATGTTCCTATAATAAAGAACCAAAGTGAATTGTTCTTTAAGAAGAATTTATCGAGATCTTATGATGATAAGTATAAGCCATTCCCTTTACCAGGTAAATTACGTAGTAGTTCTACATCTAATCTTAATGCTGATGCAAGTATGGAATCAATGGCTAGTGTTGCTGAAAGTAGTATAACAGAAGAAAACGAAGATACTAATTCTTTCGAAGAAAGTGTTGATGATGACAGTCTCATTGTTTCTAACTTATCAGCCTATTATACCGAGAGATCCAAGTCATACTCCAAATCAGCTAAGCTTTCAAGACATGAAAATATGTTGTACAAGTTACCAAACTATGTGAGATCACAGCTGTCAATGGAAGACCTTAATCTTATCAGTCCTGAAAAATTAGGTATGATTGACCAGACTCGTCCGATCAATTTACCACCAAAATTAGAAACTGATATTGCCAGACACAATAAGGAATTACAAAAGATTTATAAAGATTTTGAACATTTTGAAATCAATAACAAAGATGATGATGATTTCAAACAAGATTGGATTAAGCTATTTGAGGGTAATAGTGTCAACAAGCATGTGATGAGGAAATTAAACTGGAGCTCCAATTGTCCTGAAGACCGTAGATATGATTATTTAATGGAAATTTTAGCAGATAAAGAATTGGAGAAGAAAATAGAGGATAATTTTAATCAATTAAATGGAGTTTATGACACCTTAAACCAATCTATAAGGAATAATAGAACTGATGAATTCACTAGAACATTTGAAAAACTTATTAAAAGACCATTATTTAATTCCGTTAATCTTAGCATGCATAAAACTGATTTCATACATTTGATGTTTTTGAAATCATTGGATAATTCCATACATAAACATGATGAAATATTTTTAATACCCATAATCCTTGTGACATTCCAAGAAGTTGATCTTGTCAGTAAGTTTAAGCTTATTGAACTTTTCAATATCAGAGTATTCACTAAGGAACTCATAAATGAAGTTAATACCGAATTTAGTTCGTGGTCGACTAAATTACCTAAACGTATAAGGCCGTTTTTGGATAACATACCTAGCAAAGAATTTGAAAATTTGACATTTATTAGATTCTTTGAAGTGTTTAGCCAACTCAATGATAAATTACCATTAAGTGTATCAGCATCCAACCCTTCAACTCCAATTTTAAAGAGAAACATTTCTTGTACAGGAGAAATTGGTTACAAATTCTTACAATTGGTTACTGTGTATTCCATAAGTCAAGCTAAGTATTGTAATTTACTGAGAGTAATGCAAGGTTTCTTAGTAGTATTGATTAAGTACTATCATATCAATTGGTTAGAATTCAATGATTTAATTAAATCTAACAAGAGTATTAAATTGAATTTTAATTTGGATAATGTAATTAATTTGAATAATTTTAATGATAAATGGCAAGCTGTTTTTAAGAAGATTTAGGGTTTTATGTATATACTGTATTTTATAAACGCATAGATATTGATTTTTGTAGTAGTAAGTGTGAAAGTTAGTGCGAAGACGTTAGGGCGAAGCAGTTCGGGGGAAAAGTAAGGGAAAATTAGATGATGAAAAATACGTCCTGCAGTAAATTTCATACCTGCGAAGGTCAGTAAATTTTAGGGGTATGAAAAATCAATAATTTCTTGGATTTTGTCAATTAAAAGAGTTTTCTATACTTCTTAAGAATCAAGTATCATACCAAGCAGTTTTTTTTACAAAAAAAACGTCTCCCAAATCATTTATATTGATTACTATTATTAATATATATTGATTCGTGCACTAATAAATACATCTATATCGATTCGCGCACTAATAAATACGTCCATATCGATTCGCACACTACCATAAATCTACATATCTATATCAATCTCTTCAGGATTATTTACCTCTCCACCCTTAACAAATCCCTTTGGTACAATCTTAGAATCTCTCTTAACCCTCAACATTTCTTTAAACCCTGCCTCATCACCATAATTCAATTCAAATTCTTCCCAATATTTAAAATCATAAGGTATAGACTCATGTAAGTATTTAAAGATGGATCTGGCTCTGTCAAATTGTTTATCTTTGATTTCAAATTTTGTCAATTCAATACATAATGACCCTAAGTCTTGGTTTGACCAATTTAATTCTAACCAATGAGAAAATTGAAGTCTTAAGTTTGGCTTATCAAATTCAAACCGCTCGAGTAAAATCTTTATAAGCCCAAGTCTTGGGAACTTTAATATGAAATCATTAAGTAAATTAAATGATTTTATAATAAGGGAATTTTGAAATTCAAATTCAGAATAAAGGATTATAACAGGTTCTAAAGTTTCCTTAATAGGTAATTCTAAGCATTTATCAAATACATCACGGATCTTCTCTAAATCTTTTGTATGTTTAATAAGCTTTATAATGTAGATATTATAAATTTCAAACTTCATTTCTGGATCTTTGAATTGTTGAATTGCTACTTCAAAGATCCTGAACATCTCATCAATATTCTCATCTTCTAAGAAGTTAGTGAACTGTATAATCATTAAAGGTGTTGCACATTTAAGCTCTATCATCTTATAATAGCTATCAGTAATCCTTTTGATATCATCGATATTAACCTCAAGTACCTCAAAATAGTAATTCCATAACTCTATGGATTTATTTCCTTTGAAAAGAATGTCTTGTAAAATTCTTAAACATTTCTCAATATCATTGTCTATATAAACATTACTCCAAGCTTTATAAATTTCGATTATTTCGTTACTTTTAAATTTAGATTCACTAGCTTTTCTGAAGATCAAATCCACTGTGTTTAAATCATTTCTATCTCCATAAATCTTAGCATACTGAATCCATATATCCGATAACTTATAAGTATCAGAATAACATAATAATGGATTAATAGAGCTAATAGCCTCTACGTATGTCTTTAACAATTGCGGTAAATCATCTTTGAATATTTCAAATCTTTTAAACCATGTATCTAAATTATCTTTACTTTGTCTTAGATAAATATCATTAACTAATAATGGTCTAGAATTAAGTAATATTTCAAATTGGTTTAATTCATATTCACTACTTTCTTCATTAGGTTCCATGTATTCCAAATACTCTTCATATATCTGAGTAAAGTCATAAATGGTCTTACATTCGTTAATAGCCTTATCGAAGTAAAAAGGTTTGATATCATTTGATGCTTTGTTGATTAATGCTAAGTATCCTTTACTATATTGATCAGGAAATCGTCTAATATAATGCAAACAGAATTGTTCATCTCCCAAAGGTAATATATAATCCCAGGTTTCAAATAATCTATTTTGAGTATAAAAATAATCCAAATCCCCAGTCCATTGAATATATTTATAAAGATGTGAAGCATCATACTCTCCATAACTTAAGAACCTTCTTAATAAGCCACCTGCTAATTTTTCATCATAGTTTGATAAATTTTCAATAAATTCATTAAAGTCTACCCATATTTGTAGGTGGTCTTTGATATCTATAACTCTTAAAGCTTCAATGTATTGGTTAATTATAAAAGGTACATCAGGTTGTTTATTCAAATGTTTGAAAAACCTTTTCCATAATTCTAAATCATCAGGAAAAACTTCTAAACATCTTTGAAACACTTTATTGACTATTTTATAGCTTTTCTGATTATTTATATAACTTAATTGACCAATTTGATCCGATACGATATTAATATAAATAGTCCATAAATCATGAGATGAGATAAACCTTAAAGCTCTCTCTACAATGAACAATTTTTGCAGAAAATTTGTGGCACTATGTAAATATTCTAACCATTGAGACTCATTATAAGGATCCTTAAGTAGTTTCAGTTCAAATCCCAAATCTTTAGAATTAATCAATACATCTAAATCCATTATACCTAATACTAACTAAAACCGGAGACATGCGACTTTTCGCGATATTCCAATCGTTGAACATTTGGACGGTTTTCATAGGGACTGTAAGGTTAGGTCAATACTGATAACCAACTGAAGACTCTATAGTGATCAATTAAGCCTGGCTTGTTAAGGATTATATAAATATGAGTGGTGCTGGTAATAGGGAACAAGTTTTCCCAACAAGAATGACCTTAACTACCATGAAAGTCAAATTAAAAGGGGCTCAACAAGGACATTCCCTTTTAAAGAGAAAGTCTGAAGCTTTGACTAAAAGGTTTAGAGAAATTACTCAAAAGATTGATGAATCTAAACGTAAGATGGGTAGAGTCATGCAAACTGCAGCATTTTCATTGGCAGAAGTTCAATATGCTGTTGGAGGTAATATTTCATATCAAATTCAAGAAAGTGTACAAAATGCTAGATTTAGAATTAAGGCTAAACAAGAAAATGTTAGTGGTGTCTACTTACCAACCTTTGATAGTGATATTAATGAAGAAATTAATGATTTCAAATTAACAGGGTTAGGTAGAGGTGGACAACAAGTTCAAAAAGCCAAAGCAGTTTACACAAGAGCTGTTGAAACCTTAGTTGAATTAGCTTCATTACAAACTGCATTTATCATCTTAGATGAAGTTATTAAGATCACTAATAGAAGGGTCAATGCTATAGAACATGTTATCATTCCAAGAACTGAAAACACTATAAGTTATATCAATTCAGAATTAGATGAATTAGATAGAGAAGAATTTTATAGATTAAAGAAAGTGCAAGAAAAGAAGCAACAGAACAATGAGGAAGAAGAGAAGGAAGCTGCTGCTAGAAAACAACAAGCAGAAGGTGCCGCAGAAGGTGCTGCTGAAGGTGCAACTGAAGGTGCAACTGAAGGTGCAACTGATGGAAATAGCCAAGGATTGAATGAAGAAGAAATTGTTGAAGAAGTTGAAAAATTAGAAATTCAACATGAAGCACAAGAACTAGGTGAAGAAATTGAAGATGGTGATAAAGATTTATTGAAAGAAGATGAGGATGATGTCATTTTTTAAGAATTTTAAGCCAAACTTCTTTATTTCTATAGTTAATAAATATTAAATGAATGTGATAGGTGTGTAGAATTTTTATTGATGTTCACTTTTATTAAGGTTGGATTTTGTTATAGGATTATTTGTATAAGGATTGTGGGTGGGTGTGGATGAAAGATGAATGGTGAGCAACGTTTATGATTATTCACAACCTCAGCGAGGATAATTACATCGCAATCTCCATGGCCGCAAACCACGTCGCTGCACGTCGCCGCAGAATACGTCGCTGCAGAATACGTTGCTGTAAAGCTCAAAGCCCTAGCCTAGTTCTAATTAATAAAATCCAATACACCAGATTTCCAATCTCCAAATATGTCAAAATTATAAATCATCTTAGATGGTGGTGTTACATTTTGGCATTTGTGGAGTAATTATAATCGAAAAAAAATTTTCAGTCTTATCTACTGATAACATAAGCGAGCCCTTAAACGTAGGTGGTTAAAATATGGGTTATAAGTCCCCACTATTCACAATTATTTACTACCATTTTAAGTATGCAAACACACTATATATATCCTATACTTATGGCCCCATGATTTCAGGCAATCTAATACCCCCAACAAAACCACAGATCAAAATAACTCCACAAATTAACTGATCATCTATATCCATATTTACATTCTCACGACTGAAAAATATGTGGGTGCAAAAACTCCCGCAAATTCTCCGGGAATTTTGATCATCTAATTACCAGCCCAAAATCTCACCATTTACTATTAACATTAACGCATAAGTTATTGATAGTTGTTATTAAAATAGATGACATGTTGTTCCATACAGTCATCTATTACTAAATCATAAACACGTCATCTAAAATTTACACGAAAATCATCTACGTTGGCGGAGAAAATGAAATTTTCGGATTAATTCAATGGAAATTCGGATTGATTTCGGTATTCACACTATACCCACTCCTACTGATATCGGAAATTAGGAAATAAAGGGTACTGCAGTAATTTTGGTAAGCACCCCAACAATAGGTTTACAGTTTGACTTGGCGTCATCCCCGTATTTATAACGTTTTGTAACTTCCCATTATGTTTAATTCTCTATTAATCTTTCAATATCTCCCGATAATAGCAACCCCTATAACGAGAAACTTCGATAAACTTCCACGCTTCTACACACACTCCCTTTACGTTAATGTATCGCCTTATTCATCGTGTTCAAACCATAAGAGCATAATATCTAGCCGTCGAACGTTGAGCCTGCTATTTCCACCGAGATTCTATACTGATTTTCTTTTTTTTGAGGGGGCGCCAATACCGCAAAAGAAAATCGGATAAAAAGAAAAGAGATGAGGATACACTATAAATAAGCCAGAATCCCCGGTTTTATGGTCTCATCAATTTATCCAAACATTACTATGACAATCGAAGCCGATCCACAATCAGTTATTAACACCTCTGTTGGTACCGTTCCAGTTCCATTCCCTCAAGTCAGTAACAATATCATGGACTTATTCCTGTTATCAGGTAAAGCTGCCATTGTTACCGGTGGTGCTAGAGGTATTGGTTTCACCATTGGTGAAAGTTATTTACAAGCTGGTTTATCTAAATTAGCTATCATGGATTACTCTGGTCATGATGAAAACTTAAAGAAATTAAGAACTGCTTTCCCAGATGCTGAAATTGAATTCTTCCAATGTGATGTTAGAAAATCTGATCAAGTCAAAGAAGTTATTGAATCAATCCACCAAAAATTCCAAGTTATTGATATCTTTGTTGCTAACGCTGGTATTCCATGGACTTCTGGTGCCATTGTTGAAGCTGATAATGATGCTGAATGGCACAATGTTTTCGATGTTGATGTTAACGGTGTTTACTACTGTTCTAAAAACATTGGTAAAATCTTCAAACAACAAGGTAAAGGTTCTTTAATCTTCACCGCATCAATGTCCGCTCACATTGTTAATGTTCCAAACTACCAAGCCCCATACAATGCTGCTAAAGCTGCCATTTTACACTTAGCTAGATCTTTATCTGTTGAATGGATCAGTTTTGCTAGAGTTAACACTGTCAGTCCAGGTTACACTGGTTTAACTGAAATCTCTGATTTCGTTCCTGCTGATATTAGAACCCATTGGTGTAAATTAATTCCAAAGGGTAGAGAAGCTACTCCAAAGGAATTAGCCGGTGCTTACTTATACTTAGCTTCCGATGCTGCTGGTTACACTACTGGTGCTGATATCAAATGTGATGGGGGTTATACTGTTGTATAGAGAATTAAATGTATTATAGATATTTGTGATTTCTTCTATCTTTTATATTTCTCTTCTGTAATTATCTGTGTTTACTTCATTGTGCGCCACTTTTATAATAGCACTTCCCCATATTTTGTATTATCATTTAACTCTAAACCCTAATGTGGAAGACTTTAACGGTGATATTCCAAAGGCTCGTATGCTAGATTGGATTTAACGAGAACTCGCACCACCAACCGGTTACGCACCACTACTACTGGGAACAAGATTCTACCACCATTCGTCTAAAAACTACCACCACTTCGCACAGTACTTCCGTAAACATTGCCAAACACGTCTTCTTAACTTACGCACACAACCCCCTACCCATAACAAATCCTAACTTCGCACCTAATACGCACCTCGGCGTTATTCACCGGGTATTCAAAATCTTTCTATTCTTCCTCAGCCAAACCCTCTAAAACATCTTAAAGCCACTTGTTTATTCTCATCTTAATCTCTAGATCATTATCCCCCCTCTTCACAGCCACCTCTCCCGCTTTTCCCTCAAAACCATGTCCGGGGTACTCGCACTCAAACAGTCCAATAAAATCAAGCGAATTAGAAATGAGAAGTTGAGATTTTTTCATCTGATCTTTAAGTATTGGTTAGTTATTTATCCCACTGATAATTAACTTTTAATTCGAATTTATTCTTTTAATTCATCCTAATAGATATATTATATATACATTTATTAGAAACCCTTTTTTCAGATCGAAAATACTTGAAAAATGCTCAGTTTACGTAAACAATCCTTAAGGTTGTTTTCCAACTCAACTAAGAGATTACAAACTATAGGTTCCAACATTAAAGGACAAGATTTCAATGCTGCTAAATATATGAATCAAAAATATCATGTCATAGATCATGAGTATGATTGTTTAGTTGTTGGTGCTGGTGGTGCTGGGTTAAGAGCTGCCTTTGGTTTAGCTGAAGCTGGTTACAAAACCGCCTGTATCTCCAAGTTATTCCCAACTAGATCCCATACTGTTGCTGCTCAAGGTGGTATTAATGCTGCCTTAGGTAATATGCACAAAGATGACTGGCATTGGCATATGTATGATACCGTTAAAGGTTCTGATTGGTTAGGTGACCAAGATGCTATTCATTATATGACTAAAGAAGCTCCTCAATCCATCTATGAATTAGAAAACTACGGTGTTCCTTTCTCTAGAAATGAAGAAGGTAGAATTTACCAAAGAGCCTTTGGTGGTCAATCAAAAGAATACGGTAAAGGTGGTCAAGCTTACAGAACTTGTGCTGTAGCTGATAGAACCGGTCATGCCTTATTACATTCCTTATATGGTCAATCTTTAAGACATGATACCCATTTCTTCATTGAATTCTTTGCCATGGATTTATTGATGCAAGATGGTGAATGTGTCGGTGTAATGGCTTATAACCAAGAAGATGGTACTTTACATAGATTCAAAGCTCATAAAACTGTTATTGCTACTGGTGGATATGGTAGAGCTTACTTCTCCTGTACTTCTGCTCATACTTGTACTGGTGATGGTTATGCCATGGTTTCAAGAGCCGGTTTACCATTAGAAGATTTAGAATTCGTTCAATTCCATCCTTCTGGTATTTACGGTTCTGGTTGTTTAATTACTGAAGGTGCTAGAGGTGAAGGTGGTTTCTTAATTAACTCTGAAGGTGAAAGATTTATGGAACGTTATGCTCCTCATGCTAAAGATTTAGCTTCTAGAGATGTTGTTTCCAGAGCCATCACTATGGAAATTAATGAAGGTAGAGGTGTTGGACCAGAAAAAGATCACATGTACTTACAATTATCTCATATTCCAGCTTCTGTCTTAAAAGAAAGATTACCAGGTATTTCTGAAACTGCTCATATTTTTGCTGGTGTTGATGTCACCAAAGAACCAATTCCAATTTTACCAACTGTCCACTATAATATGGGAGGTATCCCAACCAAATGGACTGGTGAAGTTTTGAAAAAGAATGACAATGGTGAAGATGAAATTGTTCCAGGTTTATTCGCTTGTGGTGAAGCTGCTTGTGCTTCCGTCCATGGTGCTAACAGATTAGGTGCTAACTCTTTATTAGATTTAGTCGTTTTCGGTAGAGCTGTTGCCCACACTATTTCTGAGCAATTAACCCCAGGTACTCCATTAAAATCATCACCAAAAGATATTGGTTTATTCTCCATTGAAAACTTGGATAAAATCAGAAACTCTGATGGTAACCTCGCTACTAGTGAAATCAGATTAAGCATGCAAAAGACTATGCAAAAAGGATGTGCTGTCTTCAGATTACAAGAAACCTTAGACAAATGTGTCGAAGAAATTAAAGAGGTTGACAAATCCTTTGCTGACGTTAAAACTACTGATAGATCTATGATCTGGAACAGTGATATGGTTGAAACTTTAGAATTACAAAACTTGTTAACTTGTGCTACCCAAACTGCTCATTCAGCTGCTGCTAGACCTGAAAGTAGAGGTGCTCATGCTAGAGATGATTATCCATCTAGAGATGATGAAAACTGGAGAAAACACACCTTATCTTACCAAACTAACTTTGGTGATGAAGTTAAATTAGATTACAGGGATGTTATTAGGACCACTTTAGATGAAAACGATTGTAAGCCAGTTCCACCAGCTGTTCGTACTTATTAATTGTCTGCATTATTTATTGAATACATGTATGAAGAATATTCTTTTAGTTACTCTTGCTTTTCTAAACGATGTGATTGACTCTTATAGTTTCTATGTTTATATGTAAATAACCTAAACTATAAATAAATTGTTGAATATGCACGGGTATCTACTTGGTGTACGGGTCTAAATTACTACACCAGTACCCCACAATATTAGCTCATAATATTAGCTCACAAATTAAGAATCTACGCCCCCATGTTATATCCCCCACCCACACAATAACCTCCACTATTCTCTAATGTAGCCTAACACTTTCAACCTCCAAGCGTTACCTAAAGAACTATCAAATCAATTATTACATGTCTCAAGGGCACTTAACCGAGTTGCTATTTTACTCTCAGCAATATCAACTCCGGGTTGCCGCTGCAATGTTGCATTGATGATAGCAATTAAAATCCGACTTGCGCTTTAAATAGCCACCGGTTTCCCCCACTTAAAAATCTCAAGCTACACAAATTATAGAATAGATTTAACAATGCCATTACAAAGTATACTTAATCCTAAATTAGGCGATTTGCCAACCCCTCAACCAAAGCCACCTAAGAATGTATTAGATATGTTCAGTTTAAAAGGTAAAGTAGCAGCAGTTACTGGATCAAGTACTGGTATAGGTTTAGCAGTTGCTCAAGCCTATGCTCAAGCTGGGGCTGACGTGGCCATTTGGTATAATTCCACCCCAGCTGATGACAAGGCCGAGGAGATTGCCAAGGAATATGGAGTCAAAGCTAAAGCTTATAAATGTAATGTTGCAGACTATAAATCAGTAGAAAATGTAATTGATGAAATCGAACAAGATTTTGGAACAATTGATATTTTCGTCGCTAATGCTGGGGTACCATGGACAGTTGGTGCCATGATTGAAACTGAAGGACATGAATATTGGAAGAAGATCATTGATCTTGATTTTACTGGAGTTTACTATTGTGCTAAACATGTTGGTAAAATCTTTGAAAAGAATGGAAAAGGGGTTTTAATTTTAACTGCATCCATGTCAGGACATATTGTTAACTTCCCACAACAACAAGCTCCTTATAATGCAGCAAAAGCTGCTGTAGTTCATTTAGCTAAATCATTAGCAGTAGAATGGTCTCACTTTGCCAGAGTGGTGTCAATTTCTCCTGGATATATTTCAACAGATATTTCATCATTTGTAGATGATCATGAGAAACAAACCTGGTTGAGTCATACACCATTAGGTAGAGAAGGAACAGCTGAAGAATTAGCCGGTTCTTATGTATTTTTAGCATCAGATGCTGCCTCTTTCATTACAGGTACTGATTTATTAGTAGATGGAGGATATAGTGCACCATAAATGGATATTGAATTAATTTTCTGATTTGTATTTCTCTTAGTTGTAACCTCGAACTAATACTATCTCGTACTAATAGTATCTCATACTAATAGTATCTCGAACTAACACTATCTCGAACTAACACTATCTCGAACTAATACGACCTCAATTAATACGATCTCGAACTAATACCCTCAATTAATACGATCTCGCGGTACGATAGACACCCTTTCTTGTGGGTCAAGGAAAGTGCGAAAATCAACGAGGATAGCATGAACCATGATGAAGATTTAACTGCATCCCATTGGGATGATGTGATAACTCCCAATTCAAGATCTGCTTATGGTAGTACAACTTTTGACCCTCATTTCAATGGATTCAGTGATTTAAATATTAATGATAAACCTGATCAACAAGATGAGGAGGAAGAAGAGGAAGAAGAAGAAGAACAGGAAGTAGAGCCTCAACCACAAGAATCACAAGAACATGATTATTATTCGGAAAATTATGATAACTCACAGAATTATACAGCCCCAACAACATTCACAGGGTCAGCTTATGATACAGCCAAATCAGAATTGGATCAATTGCATCAATTAAAGAAAGATGAAAGAAATGTACATAAATCACAATTGATTAGTGAATTGACTAGGGACGATAATTTCGATAATCAATTGGAAGCATCAATTATATCACCAAATAAAATAGAATCGAATGATTCTTTATTTAAGGATGCGGGTAGTCCTATAAAGATTGATTATAAGGCTTCAAGTGAACCTAGAAGTGAGAAGGAAGGGAAGAAAAGTGGTAAGAAATTATTCAAGAGACCAAGGAAATATTCATCTCAGAAAGTTGTTAAGCATTTATCCGATAAACCATTAGAAGCTGAAAGTTTAGGTCCTTTAGGTAATGGAGATTCTAATCAATTTAAAGATGATACACTGATAAAATCCAACCCTAAGAATGATTTATTAAGAGAATCTGAAGCACCTTTATATAAGATTAAAACTGACCAACAAAAAACTGAGGATACTAAGAAACTTAAACCAAATTTACCACCTACCCCTAAATTTAATGAGAGTAAACCATTGTTGGAAATATCAGTTAGTGATCCTATGAAGGTTGGAGACATAACCAATGCTCATATAATTTATACAATAACTACCAAAGTAAAAAATCAAGGAAATAACGATGATAACAAAGATTCTGAAAGAATTCTTCCAAAAGATGAGTACACAGTCACGAGAAGATATAAAGATTTTAGATGGATTTATCATCAATTACAGAACAATCATCTAGGAAGAATTATTCCCCCACCACCATCTAAGCAAACGTATATTGGAAGATTTAATGAAAGTTTCATTGAAAATAGAAGGTTATCATTGGAGAAAATGTTGAACAAGATCAATAGTATCAATAATTTAAATAAGGATGATGACTTTTTAATGTTTTTAACTAGTGAAGACTTTAGTAATGAAGCCAAAGAACGTGAAAGAATTAGTGGTAGTGGAGCATCATTACAGAATAATGATTCTTTAGATAACGATAATATTTTTGATACTAATGTTGATACCAGTAGTAGTAATGGATTTATGTCATCGATATTTTCAATTTCCAATAAGATTGATGAACCGGATGAATTCTTCGATCAAAAGAAACATTATATAGAGACATTAGAAGTTAACTTAAAGAACTTTTATAAAGCCATTGAAAGTATTATTAATCAAAGAGTTGATTTGGCTAATGTTATTGAACAAATCATTGGTACTGTGGAAGAATTAACCACAATAGAAATCAATAAACACACAACAGATCTACTTGCAGCATTTAATGAAATACAAATTAAATTAAAGGATAATTTAGATCGTATTAATTTACAAGATCATTTAACGTTAGGGTTCACTATAGAAGAGTATTTACGTATCATTGGTTCAATTAAGTATACCTTAGATCAAAGACTTAAAATTTATCAAACTTATCAAAATTACCTCAGTGACTTAAACAAGAAGAAGTCATCATTAAATAAGTATAAACTGAAAAATGCTATTGAAAAGACTAATCAATTGAATTTTGAAATTGATAAGTTGAATACCAGAACTACCAGTTTTGAGAAGAAGTTTAATGGTATAAGTGATACGATTAAAGAAGAATTAGAGAATTTTGAATTTGAAAAGATTGATGATTTTAGAAATAGTGTAGAGATATTTATTGAAAGTTCTATAGAGTCACAAAAGGAGTCTATTGAATTATGGGAGACTTTTTATGAAAGGCAGAATTTGTCTAAGTATTAATGGGGTATTGACTGAGTATTGGCTGAGTGTTAACTGAGTATTGACTGAGTGTAACTGAGTGTTAATTGGGTATTAATTAAGACATTGATTGAGTATTTACTGAGTATTAATTGAGACATCTATTAACTTTTGTGTATATATTTACTGTCATAAATTCATGGCCATTATAAATCTGTGGTTATTTATGTGACTTCATAATGGATATGTCTTCCTTTTTGTTCATAACAAATTTAAGTTTTAGGGTATGTAAATGAAGGTTCAATTAGTGACATAATTGATTTTTCTTAACTCTAAGATTTTTCTATGATATCTCTTAAGGGTAAATCAGTTTTTATCATCCAATTTACGAATCATCACATCTTTAGCTACGATCTTTAACTACGATCTCAACGATCTTCTATATCATGGCGCATGGTTTAATGCGACACACCGTATCATATCGATATGCGACTTAAACGAGTGCCATGCGAATCCTTTGTTCTTTTTTAGCTTATTGTTTAAGGTTACCTTTACAACCTTACAACCTTATGCTAAGGGAAGAACGGGAAGTTTCTCCTATCTACAAACTCTAAAATCATAGAATATGCGATTGAACTAATGATATTTAATGGGTTCAATTGGTGGTTTTTTTTTTAGCTTATCCTTATAATTCCCTTCTTAAGCCTCTTGCAACTTCATCTCATCATATCATATATAGAAATTATTATATAATCTCAAGCCACTTTCATAATGTTCATCATTCTTATCTCACTAATGTGGATTACTCATAGGTTATAAGCACTGGGAATTTTTAAGCGGGTCGCAGACTTTATTTTGCATTGGTCCACTATAGAAATATTTCAAAATACCATCAGATCATTAGCAATCAAATTTTAAAACAGTTCCGATATTATCATATATAAGGAATTACAAAGTCCTTGATATATTGGCCACCATAAATTGTATAAGTTATCATATTGAAACGAGGATATTTGTTCTAAGAAGATACCTGTGAGTCATGAACCAAGTTCAAATCAATCCTAGTAAACTTTCAATACTATCGATCAATCGTAATAAATATTGGTTATTCAAGAGTTCTATACTTGAATTCTTACATTTAGAAGCAGAAAGAACTTCAAAAGAAGAACAATATGACTCGGATTCTGATGATGATTTAACTACTGATATAGAAGTTATGAACATCTCAACACCTGATCTGAGTCTGTATAACAAAAGATCATCAATATCTTCGAGTTCAAGTTTTGATAAGGAAATAGATAATTCAAATAAGGATACTCAAGATGCTTCAAGTAAACCACAAGAGGTTATAGAAGATGAGTTAATTGAATCATATTTCTTCCATATCGCTTTTACTCCTATAGAATGCACTATAATATGTTGTGCAAAAATTATGAAACGTCTTTTCGAAGAACCTTTGAAAATATGTGAAAAAATGGGTTATGATGATGTAAAATTGATCGAACAAACCTTTGTTAATCTTCAAATTGATAGTGGTGGTTCTAATGATCATCATAGAATTTTACAATTAACTCAACCATTATCAGAGAACAATATATCATTATTCTTCCTATCAAGTCATTTTAGTGATATTGTGTTGATTCCTGATAATTTAGAAGAAAAGGTTGTTAATATCTTAACTAAGAATAACTTTGAATTCAATGATATTTCTGGAAGTTATATCGTTAATGGACCGGTATCTCCATCGGAAGAAACTGAAAATATTGAATTACAAAATAATACGTTTTCGTCATTTAAAAGTGCAAATATCAAACCAATTGTAAATAAAGATATTTCTTTATTATTGACAGGCTCAAGATCTAATGATGTTAATAGAACTATATTACAAACAGCCAATAATATTTCAAAAAATAATATCCCTGACTATTTTGCCATTACTAGAACGTCCATTAATGAAGTTTCATTAATCTTACCTAAATCTTCACGTAAGAGGTCTACATTAGGATTCAGTTCTAAATATTTGATTGGTTCAACTCAGGATGTAATAAATCCAATCACCATAGATTTACAAAAACTACCTATTGATTCTACTGGTATTGTAGCAGGTGTTGCAAGTAAAATAATCAATGGAGTTGACTTTCCATATTTAGAATTGAGTTATTTAAGTATGGGTAGATCAGGTATTTTATTAATACCAAGGGAGAATATTGACATAGTTGAGGAAGTTTTGAATAGAATAGATTATAAAGTTTTATGATTTATTAATTAGGAGGCAGTGTATTTGCGGTAGTAAGGTTACTTATGTAGATATTTAACTAGTTTTGTTGTAGAGTAACGGGTTTGTTGGTGAGGACTCAAGTATTTGAGTGAGTTTAAAAGGGTCTTTTATAGAATTATTTACGGTGTTTAGGTTTATAAAAATTTCATAGAAAGTTTTTATTTTATTAATTTATTAAAGTTTATTTAAGGTTAAATTTTGTATCCGTGGTAAATTAATTTTAATACGATAATTGGTTGCAAAATATTCTTATCAGTGATTTTCACATTTCGCACATTTTGCAGCCGTTCTGTGTGCGGTATATATAGGTAAATACACTCATTTACAGTCATATCTATATGCATAGTATAAATATAATAACTATCAGTAAATAAAAAAAAGACAAAAAGAAACAAAAAGAAACAAAATTAATCAATAATTATAAAATATGCATTATATCTAATTCTTTCTACCCTTCTTCTTAGATTTAGTACTGGTTGACCATCCATCTTCATCAAATGTAGCTACCTTATTAGCACTTTGAATAATAGCAATCTTCCATAATTCTAAATCATTTGAAACCTGTTTTTCAACTTGTTGTCTTTTCTTTAAGAAATCTTGTGCAAATACTCTACCATTCATAGTTGTTGATGACCCATAAATCGTCTCAGAAATCAATTGAGAAGAATCAGAATTGTTTGGTAACGAAATGAACATTTCAAGTAAATCTGTGGATGAAACATTAGGATATAAATTGGTCATTTGTGATCTTGCCCAAACAACAAATTCCTCTCTTAATTTACTGGAATTATCAGCAACAGGAATTGGAGCACTAATATTTCTTAAAGATTGAGGATTTGAAACTTTAGATGTTTGACTAATAGTTGGGATGCTTGAAGAACTGGCTACTTTGACTGGTTTTTTAGTTACAGTAGTCCATGCATTTGTAGTATTATTAGATCCTGATTGTGATAAAGTTGAAGCAAGTGAAGTTTGGGAATTTTGTGCTTTCATCTTTTTAACTAATTCACTGGCTTTTCTTTCTTCTTCTTGAATTTCTGCTAATGTTTTAGCTGGTTTAGCGGATTGGGAACTACTTGCCCATCCCATAGTTGGTAAAGTGGTTTTTAATTTTTCTTTTTCAAGTTCTTGTTTTTCAAGGATTTTAGATTCTTCAATCAATTTAGTTTGTGCTTCAAGTTTATCAACTTTGACTTTTTGTGATTTTTCATAATCCAATTTTTGAATTTCTTTGAGACCTAACTTTGGAGTAGAAGCTTCAGAAACTTTAGCCCATGGAGCTTTTGCAGTTTTAGATTCTTCTTCTTTAGTTTGTTCTTTAATTTGCTCTTTAACTAATGGTTCTCTTACGACATTGAAATCAAGCTTAACGAATTTAGGTTGTTCAATTTCTACGGTTTCTTGTTCTGGTTCTGGAACTGGTGTTGGAATTGAAGGTTCTGGTTCTACTTTAACAACTTTTGGTTGAACAATTGGTTCGGTCACAACATTTGGGTGGACGATTGGTTCAACTTTTATAACATTTGGTTGAGCAATTGGTTCTACTTTAATGACATTTGGTTGAACAATAGGTTCAACGGGTTCATTAGAAGTAACTTGTTCAACTTGGATACCATTTGGGTGGATTATTTCATCTTCATTGGTTTGATTTTGGAGAGGAATTTGGGATTGAACTTGAGGTTCAGGTTTTTGAACTGATTGAACCGGTTGCACTGGTTGTTGGAATTGAGTACCTTGAGCTTGTAAGAAAGGAGAACTTACTCTAGAATGGGAATGGGACCATGGTGATCTTGGAGTTGGTTGATTAGTTATATTTGAGATGTTAGTAATTGGGTTGATTGGAGGTTGAGATGCTGAAGGAGTTGATGGATTTGAATAATCATTTATACCATTTAAACCCCACGATTTATTTATATTTGTAGAGATACCACCTGTTGAGATACCTCCTGAGGAAATACTCCCGGTAGAAATACCCCCAGAAATACCTCCAGATATACCACTAGCCATTGGTTGCAATAATGATGGTACTGAATTCAACCCCATATTAACAGATTGTGGGAATGGATATCCTTGATTAAAGCTAATATTGTTTTGAATGGATTGTAAATATGGTTGATTAAGCATAGGATTTAATAAAGGATAATCTAACCCACCATTCAAACCAGGAGTTAAATTACCATTTAAGGGAGATGGATTAATTGGTGGTAATGGAACGTTAAAAGGATGACTTGTAGTGTTAACACTAATGCAAAAGTTATGTAATGATTGATAATCACCGTTTTGACGTTTAATTTGAAGTTCTCCATTCAAATACCCGGCACTATACCAATTTTGCATCAATTCTCCGTTAAAAGGTCCTTGTTCTTTATTGGAGGAATCTAAATAATACCATTGGATATCTTTTGGGGAAATGAGTTCATTAGGGATAGATCTATTAGGATCAGATCTAGGGTTTGATTCTATTGAGTCAGATCTTAAATCTCTTAAATCTCTAGGATCTCTTAAATCTCTTGGATCTCTTAAATCTCTAGGATCTCTCAAATTAGGATCTCTCAAATCTCTAGGATCAGATCTCTGATCATGTAACTCTGTACCAATAGCTTGATTAACAATTGATTCTTCAGGGATTATATGGGATGAATGAGGATTGTGACTGGTGATATTTTGAGAAGGCAATGATTGAGAAGATAATGGTTGAGAAGATAATGAAACATCTCCTTGACTTGACAGACTGAATTGTCTACTATGGCCAGAATCTTCAAGGCTTAAACCTTCTAGGGATACCTCGTTGACACCAACAATTAAAGGATCAACAAAATGATCATTCTTGAAAGTTTCAGATGCATCTGAATTAAATTGATGTAAATCAGTTGATAATATTTCCGATTTGACTTGATTGAAAAGTTTGACCGATTCATTCAAGGTATAAATCTTTGAGTCTTTATTGAAAGGAATCGATAAATTTTGATGATTTGATTGACCATTTGAGTAATTGGTAGACCCATTAGCTGGGATTGAAACGTTTGATTGAATGCTAATAGTTAGTAATTGCGTTGGAAAATATCCTCTTTTTAATGACTTGGAACTTTGTTTATAAGGTACTATGGTAGGATAGGACTGCAACGGGGGTAATTCGAGGGTTTAAATAGTTATACATACGATGATTGTGACATGCTAATAAATATTCAGTAAATTTGAGTTGAAAATTTTTACTAGGTCGTGCGAAGTTAGTACGATGAGAGATCTAGAGATGGTGATGGGTATGACTGTTTTAGTGTGATAGGCTGTTTGAAGTTGGGTATTTATATTTATGGTCTAAAAGAAGAACTTGTTTAGTGGCTTAGGGTCAAAAAAGAATCAGATTGGTGGTAAAAAATTTGTATACCCTTCGTCTACTTGTTAAATGTTTAGTACCAGTACACTCGACCTAGAGAATTAGAGAAAAAGACTACTTCAAATAACTTTTATAAACATAAGAAATAAATACATCTTTGTAGGACATAAAGTCCTAATTGAATGCTAATCTAGGGAATTCATAAAACAATACTAAACCCAACGACAATTAGCCGTGTCATAATTTAAACAGGTATAGTATCTGGGATCTTACATTAGTACCGCACTAGTACCGCACTAGCACGTACCACCTAAAACCACCTAAGCATCAACTTTTTGTTTTTTAGTTTCTGGTTCACCTTCATTTAAATCAGAATGGAAATCTTTAATTATAGAATCAACATCATCAATATTTAATTGTCTTACATCACCTAAAATTTTAATTTTAGATGTGACTTCTTTGATTTGATCATCAGTTAAATTTATATTCAATTGCTCAACTCTGGATTTGATAGCATTCCAACCAGTTAATCTATTGGCAAAATGAATGTATCTAGTTAAACCGAAATCAGATGGACTTAAGATTTCATAAGTTGATGGGTTGGCTAATATAGCTTTAGCATGAATACCTGCTTTATGAGTAAATGCACAGAATCCAGTAATTGGATTATTGAATGGAATATTGACTTGAACGGCATCAGCTACTAAGTTTTCTAAGTCTCTTAATTTGTGTAATTTATATTTGGATAAGACGTAATCTCTATCGGCAGTAATCATTCTTGCCATTAAACCTCCTAATGGGGTAATACCATTTCTTTCACCAATACCTAATACTGAGACATCGATTAATTTGGCACCACCTTCTAAGGCAGTATAAGCATTAGCAATAGCACAACCAGTATCGTTATGGAAATGACATTCAATATCACAACTTACTACACTTTTTAAGGTTTTAACTAATTCATACACTTGTCTTGGGTTAGCACATCCCACGGTATCAGCAATACCAACTCTGTTAACACCGATTTTATCAACGGTTTTATAAATGTTTAATAAATCAACTAAATCACTTCTGAAAGAATCTTCGGAACTGAATCTAATTTCAATACCTTTAGATTTAACGAATTCAATGACTTCAATGGCACTTTGTGCGATATAGTTCATATCTTTACCATGACTGTATTGTCTTAAATATTGAGAAGTACCAATGACAACATCAACACCGTCAACACCAGTTTCTACGGCAACTCTAGCATCATCCATATGACATCTAATGTGAGTTAAAATTTTGGCTTTTAAACCTAATTTACAAATGGCTTCACAATCTCTTCTACTTTGTTCACTAGCAACTGGAGATGTTAATTCAATGTAATCAACACCGAAATCATCTAAAGCTTTAGCTATTTCAATTTTTTTTTCGGTAGTGAAGAAAGCATTAGCAAATTGTTCACCTTCTCTTAAGGTACTTTCAATTAATTCGAATTTACCAACATTTGATAAGAAATCAGATGGGTTTGGTCCATATGGGTTTGCAGACATTTTTATTATATTATTTAAATAAATTAATTTCTGTTAGAAATGTTAGATCAATGACTAAAGTGAAAAATTTTCGAGTCTATATAGTTGTGAAAAATTCCATACCCCGATGGCCTGTATATAAGCAACTGATAAAAGTTGCAATGAGTCAGATACCTTGCGCAGATGTGCGGTGAGGAAAAATTCCAAGGGCGTAAGGGTTGCAAAATGAGAAGTGAGCATATAATTAGTCATGTGGGCTTAGTAGTCATAGACGCTTGGTATTGGCCATAGCAGTCACGTAATTTATTAGACAGCTTAATTTATTATAGATGGTGTGATATGATTCTCGTTAACTAAAATACATTACATTGTACACACTATACATATGTTGGAAGGGTTCACATTAGGCATAACGGTTTAGAACCTACGCTCTCTCACTACTAATCATCTTAACATACCTAAATATCTCGGATTTAAACTTCTCCATTTCAACATCTTTGATAATTAATTTATTATTCAATCTGTTTAAAATCGTCTTGATAATACAATTGATATCATTATTGGATAATCCTACTAAATGTTGCCAGTTCTTATGCACTTTTTCTCTCATCAATGTCAATTTAACACATCCGATAACTAACTTCTTTAAAGGATAATCCATTTCATTGAAATTAGCAAAATTATTGGATTGATTCAAATATCTTAATAAATATATAATATCCATATATCTGAATAAATAAATCATTGATTTCAAGAAACTATTCAATGATAATTTTAAACGATTAATTATAATAACTAACCATTTTTCTAAAGAAATCTTAGATTCTTTAGAAGAAGGAGGGAATAGATTGGTAATTTTAATTGAAACATATTTAATAATTACCATCATTAATTGATTTCTTTCTTGTTTAAATACTTTTGGAGATAAATTAGTTACTTTTGATAACTTTGATCTTTTACGTTTCTTCTTAATTTTTTTACTGATATTAGTTGAACAATCACTATAGTTGGAATAAGTAGGGGTGGTAGGAACCGTTTCAAAATCTGTATGATCAAATTCTGATTTATCCAAATTATTCACAATCATAGTTTCAATATTATCAACGTCAGCATTGTTTCCACTATTTTCATCAACATTATTGATAAACTCTTGATTAAATTGCTCATCAAATTGTTGACTATCTTTCAAAATTAAGCTATTAGCATATTGTGAGGTTTTAATTGAATCATCATCATCATCAGTTAAATCACTCACCAAGAGTGGTAAATCATTAATATAATCATTTATATTAAATTTGTTTTCTGTCATGATTACCACACTATACTAATAAATAAGAATACACTATAAACTTATAAGAACACAAAATACACAAATACAAAAGTTAAGTCAAATTTAATTTAGAATTTCAATTTCCAATTAATTAAATAAAACTTATATATGTTAAAATTTCCAATACTATCCCCTTCTCTCTGAGCTAAGGATTACAATCAAGTTTGTAATATGTTACTTAAAAAAAAACCATTACGGATATAAATAAATTGTGAATAAAATAAAATGAACTGTTACTGCTTTATGGCTGATATTTGTTTTGAATACTTCAAATCAGTTGATGACTTTGTGTTTGTGTTGAAAAATTTTCAATATATAATTTGTGGTTATATATGTGGATCCTTATATTCGCACGGATTTGACGATGACAACCGACGCGGATGCCGAAGTTGGCGGTGTGTGTTTGGGTTAATTCGCTGTAAGTTTACAACCGTGTGGGCCCATGGTTACATCGATTGTGGTAATGCTAGGGCGCACTAAAAAAAGAAATTTAGTGAGTCATAATGCAGAATTTTTTGTGTGTAGGAAAATATGTGTGGTAACCAATTCAATACGGCAACTTCTTTACGGTTTGTATACGGTAGTGGTGTATACAGTCTATTGTCGGTGCTAGTGCATTGTACAGTATAATTCCTATGGTCTTTAGTGTCCATACACGTCCATTCACAGTGTAATTGGGTCCATTACGTAGGCTACGGCGTGAGACTGGGTTCTCAGTCTCTGGGTTCTCAGTCTCTGTGTCCTCTCTCTGGGTCCTCTCTCTGCGTGCCTCCGGGCCCAATCTCTAGGTCCACACGCACTATCTACGTCCACTCTCAGCCCCCATCTCAACTATCTACCCACACGCGAAACATAACCATGGATATGAAAGGTAGAACCTATAAAGATGCAATAAATGCCCTAAACTCCCTTCAATCAAATTTTAGCTCCATAGAAGCAAGAAAATTATTAGGTCCTTCAATCGATAAGAATGAATATAGTATAAAGGTCGTGTATGAGTATATCAGAAGATTAGGGTATACGCCTAAAGATTTCAATAAATTGAATATTATTCATGTTACTGGTACTAAAGGTAAAGGATCAACATGTGCATTCGCAGAATCAATATTATTGAATTATTCTCCTAAAATTGAAAAGATCGGATTATTCACTTCACCTCATTTGAAATCAGTTCGGGAGAGAATTAGAATCAATGGTAAGCCAATAGAAGAATTGAAGTTTACCAAATATTTCTTTGAAGTATGGGATAAGTTATCAACCACCAGTTCTAATGAAACAGAGTTTCCTGATTTACAACCTAGTGATCAAATAAAGCCAATGTATTTCAAATACTTAACGATCTTATCATATCATATATTTATGAGTGAAGGGGTAGATACTGCCATTTATGAAGTAGGTGTAGGTGGAAAATATGATTCAACGAATATCGTTGAGAAACCCACAGTTACAGGTATTAGTGCTTTAGGAATCGATCATGTAGCAATGTTGGGTGATACTATCGAATCTATTACTTGGAACAAGACTGGGATATTCAAACCTGATGCCCCTGCGGTAGTTAATAGACAAGCAGAATTCCCAGACATTGAAAAGTACGTAGATCAAAGAGCTACAGAATTAGGAGTATCAAAATTAACATTTATTGATGGTAAAAGAATCTCCAACCTTAAATTAGGATTATTAGGAGATTTCCAATATGACAATGCAGCATTAGCTATTAAATTAGCCTCTGCACATTTATTAAAATTAGGAATAACCAATGACTTACCTAATGAAGATTTGACATATATCCCAGAGTTATTTAAGCTTGGATTAGCCAACACTAAATGGGATGGAAGATGTCAAATTTTGACTGACAAATTAGGTTTTAAAGATATCACATGGTATATAGATGGAGCCCATACTATTGAATCCATTAATGTTGCAAGTAACTGGCTTATCAATAGTTTTAAATCGCCTAACCCTAAAGTCCTTTTGTTTAATCAACAAGGTAGAGATACTGCTGATTTACTATTAAAGAGGTTATATAAGAATTTGAATGGTAAAGTTAAATTCGATTATGTGGTATTCTGTACTAATATAACATGGGCCACAGGGTATAACTCTGAATTAGTGTCTATGAATAATTCTCAAGAGGCCATTGATCACTTGACAGTACAAAAGAACTTTGCGAAGATATGGAAGGAGCTCGATGCAGAGAATGGTGGTAATAGTGAAATAAAGGTTGTTAAAGAAATAGAAGTTGGATTGAAATTTATTAATGAATTGAAAAAACCAGTAGATGTTTTTGTTTGTGGATCATTACATTTAGTTGGGGGAGTTTTAACAGTATTAGATAACGAAAGAGATTAGTATTTAATCACCTTATAGACAGAATAGAAAAATTATATAGTAATCTAATTTATACATTATCATAGTGAGGCTCTACATAGACTCTATAGTAATCATAATGAGGATATATATAATAACCGTGTAGTAATCATAATGAGTATAAGATTAATATTGACCCGTACACCTAGGTACCGCAAATTTAAGTCTAAGCTAGCACTAAATCACTTGGTAGAATCTCTAAATTCCTCAACTACTCTATTAACATTCACTAAAGAATCCCTCCATACATTCAATCCTTCCTTAACCTTTTGTAAATTAACATTGACTGAATCATCAAATGGTAATATAACTTTATTAACTCTTATTAATTTGAAAGTTTCATTTAATTGATCCAATTTACCTTCAAGTAAGTTATTCTTAATAGCATTAATAATGAGAATTTCTAATTCATTTCCGTCTACTGGTATTTCATTATATTTGAAAACAAGTTGATTAGAAGTTTCAAAGAATTTACATAAAGCTAAAATCTTAGATTTGGATTTAATTAATGGGAATTCTTCAGAACTTAATAATTCTCCATTTAAGTATCTTATGAATAAATCAACGGTTGGATCTGATTTATTAGTTATTAAAGTTTTGCTAACATTATTGTTAATTAAGAATGATAAATCAACACTTTTACTGTTTAAAGAAAATGTGATTAATTTATGTAATTCTGGTAATGATAAGTCATATTTAGTAGTGAAATCACTAATTAAATTCAATGAAAATTCAGTTAATTGCTTATCTAATAAGATGAAATCCCAGAAAACTCTTTTTATTTGGTTATCATCGATTTGAATTTTACTTAACCAATTAGTTAAATTAGCACCAAATGAATGGGCAATGATCTTGAAATCCAATTGGGAATCTTGGAAGAATTTTATTATCACTTGTAATAATTTGAATCTTAATTCACTGGTTTCTGGTAATAAGTTGAATAATAAGGTTAATTCTGATAATATGGTAGTTGGTTTAATTGATTTCTTATCTCTAATAGATGCTTCATTATTACTACATTGTATTAAATTTGATAATAAAGATGATTGATTTAAAACGGTTTCAACATCACCTTGTAATTCTACCAAAATGAATACGATTAAATTGAAAGCTGGTTCGAAATCTTTGTCAGTTAATTTGTTCAATATTTCAGGTTTAGATACTTCATATACTTTTTCAACAATAGCTGGTTTGTTTGTGACGTCTCCGTTCATGGCAATATGTGGAGTTAATTGAGAACTGAATTCATTATTACCTTGGATTTGATCAATAATGTCACCAAGTTCTCTGACTGAGTTACCTAACTCGTTGTCTACAATGAATACTGACATGGTTGAAAATTTTTCATCGCGCTCAGTTGTGTAGATGGATTGAGGTGTGAGGGTGTGAGGCCGTGGGGCCGCGAGGTAGGCTGGTGTGGTGAGGGAGTACTGAAGCCATAAAGCGAGCGTAATGGCACTACCACTAATATCAAAATAATCAAAATACAACAAAAGCAAATAAAACTACTGTAATCTTTATATTAATAACTATCTATGCTAATTACCTAAAATCACCAATCATCCTCTTGCTCTTCACTAATTGGTGCTACCTTACCTGTCTTTACCTCTCTAGGTTTAAATGGTTTAAACTTAGTAGTCAATGGTGGAGAAGAAGGTCTAGGCATAGATATTTGAAATGCTAAATTATCAGGTGATCCCAGTCTTTGTGGTCTCTTTGGTGTAGTTCCTCTTGGAACTGTCGACGTCATAGGTGAAAGTACATCACTGCTTTCATCTGATGAATTACTTGATACTTGAATCAATGATGCCTTTTTCGGAAGTGGATGTTTAGTAGTAGTAGTGGTGGTTGACATCGATGCAATGGAAACATCACTTGATACTTGACGTTTATAACTTGGTCGATTATTCTTTCTACGGTTTATATCATAAGCTGATGTATTGATAGATGAATCATACATTTCCTCTTCAAAATCATCCATAGAATCACTATCACCCATAATCTCCAGTTCTGATTCTGACATCATCGTAGATAATTGACTTAAATGACTTACTTGACTGATTTGGGATATTACTGATGAAGGTCTAGTTCTCATTCTAACTGCTTCTATATTTTCTGGCATTGAACCAGGATTACCACGGTTGGCATTTCCATTCATAGGGTTATTGCTTATAATGGATCCTATAGTAGGTGGTTTAGTATCTTGAACTGATTGTAAAATAATACTAGGATGTTCAGACCCTTTTTCATGAATAACATTAGATGAAATCGGTATATCACTAACGGTCTTTGGACTAGGACTGTTGGCAGTAAGATCACTATATTGATCTTTGAGAAGATTGTCTTTAGGTAGATTATCATCTTCCTTACGTTTCCAGAATTGAAATCTGGTTCTGAAACCTTTCTTGTTACTTCTCTTTTCACTCATCAGATTCAAAGCTGACGAGATTGATGATCTTCTTGGGGTTGTGTAGAATGATACTGTACGGTTTATTGGTGGAGTACTATTTGAACTTTGTAGGATTTCTGCTTCCAATGCTTGAGGTTTTCGTTCACTAGACTTTCTTCCATTTAAACTTGGTAAATTGGTCTTACTTTGACTTCTTGAATTTAAACTTAAACTTGACATTATTTTCTCTAAAGGCTGAGTTCCATCATCACTTAATGATAACACAGATTTAACTTTCCGTTTAGATTTACTTAAAGATCTTCTTGCCATTTTACTCTTCTGATGATATTTCTTCTTTTTCTTATAGAATTCTTTAGTTAATACTAATTCATAGAATGCCGTTAAAGAATTCATTTCTCCATTATTTATATCATTTTGTAGCCTTTCGATTTTGATATCTGCTTTATGGAAATACTTAAGGATATGTTTACCCATTTTAGATTGAAATGGCGCTACACCAGAATTTTGGTATTGTGTTATAGACATGATAGACTCTGAATCTGTTCCTTGCATTGATGAAGAACGTTTTGGCTTTTCGGGAAATTTATTGGTGATATCTATAAGGAAGTCAGAATTGAGAATCTCATTAGTACTAGGCCTTAACATAGGGTCTTTGTTCAACATCTTCTTTAATAAGTTAATAGCACTTATGGGTATATCTTCATTATACGTTGGTTCATCATGAACAATTTTAAATTTGGTTTTCAAATCATCATCTTCATCAAATGGCATTTGCCCATATAACATTGTATATAGAATCACCCCTAAAGACCAAATATCCGTCAATACACCATTATATTTCTCACCTTTTAAGACTTCTGGTGCCATATAAACTGTAGTACCACAAACGGTTGACAAGAAATTTCTCTTAATTGAACTGAATTCCCTAACAAATCCAAAATCAGTAAGTTTTATCACAGTCTTATTCTTATCACCAAACAAGATATTCTCTAATTTCAAGTCCCGATGTACTAAATTCAAAGAATGAACACATTTGATAGCATGAATTATCTGCCAGAACAATTGCTGACACTCTTTGAATTCTATACGTCTCTTTTCATATATATAGTAATAAAGCTCACTACCTTGACAATACTCCATCACGAGCCACAAATGATTCTCAGTCTTGATAACTTCATACAATTTAACAATGTTTCGATGCCTTAGCTGTTTGTGGTAGTATATCTCCCTAACAAAATTAGGATCTTCAGTTATTCCACACTTTAAAACCACTGGCATATTCAATAACACATGGTTAGCCAAATAAACTTTACCAAATGCTCCTTCACCTATTTCTTCTATTATTTCATAATTACCGATTTGATTGATTTGTCGAGATGTTATCTTAAGGTAGAAGTCATTGAAATCCTTAGCGAGTTGTGCCTTATTGGCTTTTTCAATTCCATTCATATTGGTTATATTGCGTGATAAGGTTATAAGGTATATGACATGCTTAATGAATTTCGCGCTGCTCAATTCTTGTATACAGTGGGGACGAGAATTGTGATGGTTTCTTTAGGTTTTATTTAATTTGGTTTTTAGAGTGTTTCAGTAGTAGATGTGACGGAGAGTGTATCAATTGGGTGATATATTGTTTGTGGAGTTTAAATTGAGATTTGGGTTGATTTGAAGATGTAATACTTTGGTATATTGTATATACTTGCCCATCTCACCACTACAAGACCCTGGTAAGGAACAGATTAGAGACCCTTTGAACTGATTAAAATGAATTTATTTGAAATCTTAAATCGTTTTTCTAGTTAATTTGGTTAACTCTAGGTGATAGATATCATAATTAAGAGTTATATAAATTATGCCATTGAAACTTCGATGACCTCATATTTACGAATTAGGCAATAGTTATGTCTACATGAAGGCAATTCCAATTTTCTTGATAGTTTCTAAGATAAACCTAAGAAATGTTTAAGTTAGTATTTTAATGAATGATATTGTTTCAGCCCAGAAAAATGTTTGATACTTTAAAATATCGTGAATTATCAGTACCCCTTTTACCCCATGGCATCTCTCACACTAATGATGACACAACCTGGAACTAAACTTCCCACTAAACTTGACGCGAACTTCTCACTAATCTTGGCGCGAACTTGACAAGAAGTTCTCACTAAACTTGACACTAACTTCTCACTAACTTTCTCACTAAATCACCCACTAAAGCACCCACTAAATCTCTCACTAACACCACATATCGCATCTCATCTCATGTTCAAACAACTATGGATTCCCATACGAAATTATACCAATATCCCTACAACAAGTCTAAAAAGCTCCTTACTCACACCCATAAGTCAAATGGTCAATAAACTCAACAATGGTCACCACAAAATAAATCATCTACCATATAATCAAATAGAACAAGTATCTAAACAGTTTGCGGTACGAATACATGAAGAAATCGATAATATCACCACAAAACCCCCAAAACCAGTTACTTTGGCAGACTATTTAGATCCTAGTTGGAATAATATAAATAGCCTTCTTATTGCCATCCACAATAATGAAATCCCCAAACCGTTTATAGACGATTTGGAATTCAATGATAAAAACGATCTCATGGAATGGATATTCACTAAATTACTTGAAAAACATTACCTTGAAGAAGTTGTGGCCAAAACCCCTCCTATTGATAAACAAATTGACTTTTCCAACCCAGCTTTCTGGTTCCCAGAGGCTCGTAAGATGAAACGTAAGATTATAATGCATGTGGGGCCCACTAATAGTGGAAAGACATATGCATCATTAAAACGATTAGAAAAGGCCAAATCTGGATATTATGCTGGACCCTTAAGATTACTTGCAAGAGAAATCTTTGAAAAATTTAACAAACAAGGCATAAGTTGTAATTTATTAACAGGAGAGGAAGTTATACCAATGGTTAAAAATGATGGTCAACCAAGTTTGATCACTAGTGGAACTATAGAAATGATACCATTGAATAAGAAAATGGACTTGTGTATTATAGATGAAATTCAAATGATCAATGATGAGTTTAGAGGAGAGGCATGGACTAATGCATTATTAGGAGTTCAAGCTAATGAAGTTCATGTTTGTGGAGAGGAAAGGGCAGTAAATATAGTCAAATCCCTTGCTCAATTAACTGGTGATGAATTAGTTATAAATAGGTATGAAAGGTTAGGAAAATTAGAAGTGGAAGATAAACCAATTAGGAATAGTGATTTACAACCTGGTGATTGTATAGTGACATTTTCAAAACGAAAGATCTTACAATTGAAAGTACAAATAGAACTGGAGACAAATATGAAAGTTGCAGTAATTTATGGAGCATTACCACCAGAAATTAGAAGTGAACAGGCCGCGGGCTTTAATAGTGGGAAGTATGATATATTGGTAGCATCCGATGCAGTAGGAATGGGACTTAATCTAGCAATTAAAAGAATAGTATTCTCTACAACTGAAAAGTTCAATGGAACTGAAATGGAAAAACTCACAAAATCAACTTTAAGACAAATTGGAGGAAGAGCTGGAAGGTATAGTCACGATAAGACTAACCTGGGAGGTAAGATCACAGCATTCAAGTCTGCAGATTTGAAGTTCATTAAGAAAAATATGATTGGTGATTTACCACCAATTGAACATGCTTACATCTGGCCAACTCAAGAGATATGGATTAGTTTCATTTCTAAGTATCCTTCTCATAAAAACATGGATTCCATCTTTAAAGAGTTCACTAAGATCAAAATAAATTCACCATATTTCCGTCTTACTGATTTAGATGCTAGGGCTGATATCATGCAATTAATTGTACGCCAAAGGTTCCATCTACAACTTCCTATAGAGGCGCAATTAAAGTTAAGCATTGCACCAATAAATTTCCGGGGTACGTCTGACAAGGTCATAGACACAATCAATCATTTCTTGGGTAATATTATTGCGAATGAGTCTAAATCGGTAATGGATTTTGACTTTTTACCATTGCACTTAATTCAAGAAAATACGAGGTCATTAGAAGTGGATGCAACATTACTGAAGTTAACTAAACTAGAAGAAAGTCATAAAATGGTATTAGTATTCATGTGGTTAAGTCAAAGATGGCCATATGCCTTTGTTGATATAGAAAGTGCTTATGATTGGAAGATCCTTATAGAGAAAAGAATTAGTGATGAGTTAGTTAATTTAAAGCAAAGAAAAAGAAGAAGCTTGGGGAATAGAAGATCAAAGAGTAGAAGGTAATGGTCTCACATTTACTCAGCCTTTTGACCTAGCAGCTCCTCATAACTTGCCTCCATGTAAATAGTCGTGTAAATACATAGAACATCCCCCACGCATCGACCGTTCCCCCACTTTTTTGTTTCCCTCGATAAGATAAATTTCCATTATTTGCACTTAAGTTTATTTAGACCCCTTACTCCATAGCTTTTAAAAGTGTAAGAACTCGTGTGACTTAAGGAAGAAACCATGACAATACCAGGATTAGTAATCGTCATAGGCGGACCTTCAGGAACTGGAAAAACCACAGCTGCATCCAAATTAGCTAAACATCTTGGTTGTCCTTATGTAGAAGGTGATAGTTTACACCCACAAGCAAATATTACAAAAATGTCAGAAGGTAAACCGTTAACTGATGAGGATAGGTGGGATTGGCTTATTCATTTGACTAATGTTGCTGCTGATAAATGTAAGGAAACCCCGGGTCATGTGGCTATAGTGACATGTTCCATATTAAAAGAGTCATACAGACAGTTAATAAAAGATACAGGAAGTCCTGTAAGGTTCAAATTCATTTTTCTTTATGCATCATTTGATGAGTTGGTTAATAGAGTAGAGAATCGTAAGAATCATTATATGAAGTCAGATATGGTTAAGTCTCAGTATGAAATAATGGAGGTGCCAAGTGGGGGAGAATTGATTAAGAATGGGGGAGATTCTATCACAATAGATACCACTAATAAATGTATGGATGACATTTATCACGAGATAGTTGCTGAATTAAATTGATGAGTTTGGGTTAGGTTAAAACTACTGCGAAGGTATTGGAGGTGATGTAAAAATAAGGCGAGAGGTGGTGCGAAGAGAGGTAATAATTAGTGGGAAGGGAAGGTGTGCGAATATTGGGTTTAAAGTACTATTCAAATAGGAGTCTTGAGTCTCAGACTAGCACCTTAACTCTTCTAAAACATACCAAAATAAACCCACAAACCCCACCACCCACCATTATCATTAAAGCCCCCCCTATGTAGTAAATAGATTTCTAGTAGAATGCATTAATAAAAACCTTAAGTTTCAAGTTTCATATATTTCCCCCGCAAGCCATCCCTCGCTGCTGATCGCTCAACCCATCGCATGTTAACCCTCGATTATATCCAATCTTTACCCTATATAAACCCATCCCATGATAGAAGAACTGTTCTTATACTTGGTGGGTGTAGTGGTATAGGGTGGTACACAGTCCTCCATCTTTACCTCCATGGTTATGTGATTTACATAACTGGTAGAAGTAAATCTCGAGTGATGAAATCTATCGATGAGTTAAAATCAGAAGCCATCCACTTACGACTGACATATCCTTCCCTGTTTTTCCAAGATCGTTTCTTGGGTGAATTAATTTATTTAGAAATCGATCTTTCCAGCTTAAATTCCGTGGTTTCTGCTGCTAATAAACTCATTAACTTAGAAGAGAATTTAAATATTTTAATTAATAATTTAAGTACCAACTTTTTACCATACATGAAAACATCTGATGGGTTTGAAATTCAATTACAATTAAATTATATATCACCATTTTTACTTATTATAAAATTATTACCTTTATTGGAAAACACTGCCAATTTATATCCTGATATAGAACCACCTAAAATCGTTTACACCAGTTCACCAAGTCATTATTTCTGTCTAAAATATTTTGATTTGAATGTAGATTTTAATTATAGACCTGAATTTTTCTTTAACTGGATACGATATGGCAAAGCTAAAGTTTCAGGAATCCATCTAGTTAAAATGTTAGCTTTGAGAAACCCTCGGATACTTAGTACTATAGTTGATCCTGGATTTGTAATGAATCCACCAATATTTAGTTTCTTTACGAGATTACCATTTATTGGAATAATCTTTTGGTGTCTATTTCAAATATTCGGTCACTTCTTCGGTAGTACTATAGAGGAAGGGTCATTTGCAGTAATAAAGACATGCTTGGACCCAAGTTTAGGATTTAATGATAATGGGAAAATGTTTGATAAAGACGGCAAGTACACAAAACCATCTAAGGTAGCTAATAATATGGATTATGCAGCAAGGACGTGGATATGGACAATAAAGAAGTTGAATGATAGGAATATTCATATACCTAATTAGTGGTATGATTGAGTAGAGTCAATGTAGAGTCATTTTAAAGGCTTTACAGGACTAGCAGAGGACTAAACAAGAAAAACATAGGACTAAGAGTCGTATCGGAGTAAGCAGAATAATATAGGACTAAACAGAGTAACAAAATATTTTAATAATATATTATATATAACAGATAGATGCCTCTAAAACCTCTAAATACATCACCTAAAGTTTAGAATCAAAATCAAGTCTTTCAATAACAAGAGCAGAAGCACCACCACCACCATTACAAATACCAGCAACACCGACTTTACCACCTTCTTGAGTTAAAACATTTAATAAAGTAACAATGATTCTAGCACCTGAACAACCTAATGGATGACCTAAAGCAACAGCACCACCGTAAGCATTAACTTTTTCAGAGTCAAGGTTGATTAATTTAGTGTTAGCTAAACCAACAACTGAGAAAGCTTCATTTAATTCGAAGAAATCAACATCATCAGCAGAGATTTTAGCGTGTTTTAAAGCTTTTGGAACAGCTAATGATGGAGCAATAGTGAAATCAACTGGAGCAGTAGCAGCTTCACCCCAACCAGTGATTTTAGCTAAAGGTTTTAAACCTAATTCTTTTAATTTAGCTTCACTAACTAAAATAACAGCAGCACCACCATCATTTAATTTAGAAGCATTTGGTGCAGTAACAGTACCATTTTCCTTTTGGAAAACAGTTCTAGCTGATTTCAATTTAGCTTCATTGAAATTCTTAACTTCTTGATCATTTTCAATGGTAACATCTGGTTTACCTCTAACACCTTTAATAGTAATTGGAGCAATTTCATTTTTGAATTTACCAGCATCTAAAGCAGCATGGGCTTTTTTATAACTAGCAATGGCAAAATTATCTTGATCTTCTCTGGAGAAACCATGATCAGAAGCACATTTTTCAGCACATTTACCCATTAACAGGTTATCATAAGCATCAGTTAAACCATCCTTTTGAACACCATCAACCATGACAGAGTCACCATATCTAGCACCAGATCTAGCAGCTGGTAAGTAATAAGGAGTGTTTGACATTGATTCAGCACCTCCAGCAACGACAATATCAGCAGTACCAGTTAAAATGGTTTGAGCACCTAAAATGATAGATTTCATACCTGAAGCACAAACTTTATTAACAGTGGTAGCAACGATTGATTCAGATAAACCTGCCTTTAAAGCAACTTGTCTAGCAGGAGCTTGACCAACATTGGCTTGTAAAACACCACCAAAGAAGATTTCTTCAACTTGATCAGGTTTTATGTCAACTTTAGCTAAGGCAGTTTTAACAGCATGAGCTCCTAAATCACTATAAGTTAAGGAAGATAATTCACCTTGGAATGAACCAATAGGGGTACGACTGGCGGCTACGATATAAACTGACATTTGTAGTTGTTGTAATTTGTAAGTTTTGTGGTAACAAATATATATAGTTCTGTGAACGAGCAGAACGAGCAAAACGAGGAAGCGAGGTTATAATTTGGAGCATACACGTCGCGTCATCGAAGTATACGAATACAACCATGGTTTTAGGTAGAGCCATGAGTGGGGGTAGAAAGATTGTCGGGGGTTTGAACATAGCCGGGTTTAATAATAATTTAAGAGTTACTGGTGGGATGATAAATTCTAACATAGCCAGGTTTAGTCCCAAGACTAATGCCATCGTTCGTTCCAGCCTTACCCCTGTATTTATAAGATCCTTCCATCAATCAGCCCCATCATATGATAAACGAGTTGAATTAGGAAGTAAAATACTTAAAAAGGTTCCTAACTTTCTTAAACCATATACAATCAATTTTATAAATAAACCAGTATCGAATTTAACATCATTCCTTATCCTTCACGAATTAACTGCCATTGGTCCGTTAATTGGGTTATGGTATCTTTTCCATAAATATCAAATCTCGGTTCCTCTTGATTTACCACAATGGGCAATAGATAAAGGTACAAGAATCATTGATGATTCTTTAAAGAATTTTGATTTTAGTGATTTTTCATTGAATGAAAAATTCAAGTTGATCATGCATGGGGCTTATGCTTATGTTATAGTGAAGGCCTTATTACCATTAAGAGTAATGTTTAGTTTTGCATTAACCCCTGTCTTTACTAGATTTATTATTGACCCTATTACGGGGATATTTAAGTCTAAGAAAGTGAAAGTTGAGGAGAAGGTAGATGAAATCAAGTTAAAGAGAGTAGATAAGCCAAGGTTGTAAATTTAAGAAAGTCTTGAATGTTTTGGAACTTGGGATTTATGGTAAATAGGAAGAATCTAGGTATATGTATAATAGTGATGGACCAATTCAAACATGTATATAATACCACAGAATGTCAATTTTTCTCTTCCTCTTCTTATTAAATTTGGAGAGGATATTGTATATAGTAATAGAAATTATACCGTATGTAAAGTGAATACTACAATTTATTTCATTTGGTGTCGCAACTTCACTATAAATTTGACTATTTTGAAAAAGCAGATTTTGTAATAGATAAAGAGTGTTGATAAGAATGTAAGTTAAAGAGAATAGAACTTTGTGTTTGTAATCATGAACTTGAATATTCTTTATAAGTTTTGGTAACAGGTTAAAGGTGGACTAAAGAGCTTTTAGGTTCCTTAAATGGATACTTGTAGTCCAAGACTCAAATAGGCTGCAAATTCGATTGTTCTTGAATATGTGTACAATAGTAGTGAACACTGTGAATAAAATTTCACCAATTGTATGAAAAGAAACCCCACAGAATACATGACAGATAGGGTTTAAAGTATTTATAGTATTGATCCTGACTAACAATATTATTTCTATAGCACAATGAGTTTCTTTAATTTGGTGGTATGACTTACTTCGGTTCGCAACTGTTGCAACAATTTTTCAGCGACACCTCTTTTGCAACCATTTAAAATATACCATATAAATAAGAATTGATATCAAATATAATTCCTCTAAAATGTCTATTCAAAGAATGTTAAGATTTTTGAAGATTTAAGTTGAGTTGTATCCCTAGGTAATACTGTTGGTATTCGACACCTGCTAACCCCGACAAATTCCCATAGAACTATGATATTCACCATGTAGGGACGATACCCATTTACAGATCAAACAATAAATAATTCAATATACCCATAAACCCTTCCAATTCCAAATTCAATTGACTTTTATTCGTTGATAAAACTTGAAACTGTAAAATTTCAACAACTTTTTAGACAAAATTCAAACACAATGTTACAAAACAATTATCAATCCAATTGAATTTTTACATGTTGCATTCTCAAATTGATTATATGCTCTTAGTCAACTCAGAAAACCCTGACAGTATCTCTTATAAATATAATTGAAGTATGACATATTTAACGCATAAAGCCTATTTCGTATGCGAAGAACCTGTAGATTACTCAGTGCTACAAGCATTCATGAGCCGCACCATAACGGTAATAAAACCCCTACAGCCCCTATAAATGATGAAATAACCAAAATAGGCAATAACCAGATATACACTGATATAAGTATATTGTTTACCGATCATGTGACGTATTAGTCATATTAAGTTGGTAAGGACAGTATTATCTTTCCACACTCCAAAAAAATTTACTTACTCAAATAATATACTAAATAACGCTTTAAGCAACAACATGATCATTAAATCTCTAAGTTAATTATTAAATAACCTCCAAGTATCATCAAAAAACACCAATAAATCCATTCAATATCCACCAAAGTAAACCTCGTGCCCATGCTAACCCACTGATCTTCATGAAATCACCAATCAAATTCTCGGAAGAAACTCAGATCTTAACCCGAATTAGGATCAGATCATCCTAATGACAAATCATACAGTGATAACCTTAAACACCTAAAGAGGCTTTCCCGATAACGTAATGAGCAAATGGTATTTCAAGTTACGATGGCTCATTTAATAACAAAGCAAGACTCCACACATTTCGATTACAGCTCCACAGTTTTAATTAGGTTGCAAAAATCTTATCTAAGCCATATAAATTATGGAAACAGAGATTTCATTTGATTGTGGTTTTTGTGGATATCAATGATTATATAGTGGGTTATAAAGTAATCAATTATTCCATCAACCTCTTAAATGGACGATTATTCGGTCATTTGCTTATTTTACGGTAATTCGAAGGAATAGCTTATCTATTAACTATGTTATCGCGGTTTCCGCACTACGAAAACTGTGGATCCACTTAACAAATTGGGCATTTTATCATGTGATGAATACTAATTGAATTCACCACTATAAGTAACGGAATGATTCCGTTGAATGTAAAACCATATAATAATTTATACTTGAGTTCTAATTAATAGAAGTACTAATTTATCCAGGACACCTAGAATAAATAACTTACCAAGTACTTAAAGAACAAATTAAACAATAAGGTTACGAGAATGTCTAAGCCAGAAAGATTTGCAAATTATGATATCCACTTTTATGAAGGTGTTGATGAAATCTTAGAAGACGGAACTTTAGTTGTCAACAAAAAGAACAGAGAAGATGCCAAATACCCAGATTTCTTACCAACTTGGGATCCACATCAAAAATACGAGCCATTGAAATTTTTCAAACATCTTGAGCCCGGTGCTAGGGCTAATCCTGAATTGCCAAATTTGTTTCCTAAAGGAGGATCTCAAACCGTAAAGAGAGTTACACCTAAATTAGGAAGTAATATTGAAGGTGTTCAATTATCACAATTGGATGATGCAGGAAAAGATGAATTAGCCTTATATGTTGCTCAAAGAGGTGTAGTTATTTTTAGAGATCAAGATTTCGCCTCAAAGGGTCCTCAATTTGCTGTTGATTATGGTAAACATTTTGGTAGATTACATATCCATCCTACCTCTGGTGCACCAAAAAATCATCCAGAATTACACATCACTTATAGAAGAGCTGATCCTGGTGAATTTGAGAGAGTTTTCAGTACCACTACTCACGCGGTATCATGGCACACCGATGTTTCTTATGAATTACAACCTCCAGGTACCACATTCTTTAGTGTATTAGAAGGTCCTGAAAGTGGTGGTGATACTATCTTTGCTAATGTTGTTGAAGCTTATAATAGATTATCACCTGAATTCCAAAAGAGATTAGATGGTTTACACGTTTTACATACTTCTGAAGATCAAGCTAGTAACTCTAGAGGTCAAGGTGGTATTGAAAGAAGAAAACCAGTTTCTAACATTCATCCTTTAGTAAGAGTTCATCCTGCTACTAAAGAAAAATATATTTACATTAACCGTGCATTCTCCAGAAAAATTGTAGAATTAAAGGCCCAAGAATCTGAATTTTTATTAGAATTCTTATATAAACACATTGAGCTGGCTCATGACTTACAATTAAGAGCAAGTTGGGAACCAAATACTGTTGTTATCTGGGATAACAGAGTTGTTCAACATTCTGCTATTATTGATTGGGATACTCCTGTTTCAAGACATGCTTTTAGAATTACTCCTCAAGCTGAAAGACCAGTAGCTGATTTAAAAGACTTGAATAAGGATGAATATGATGTTGGTGATGTAGCTGATGCTTTGAATAAGGTTTTAGCTAAATAGGTAATAATTTAAGATGTAGATGGGATATTTAAAAGTTTGTATTTAATGAAAGTTATGTTTTTCTATTGTGTTTCTTGTGTTTGCCTTTTGTGCTTGCTTCTCTTGTGTGTGCTTTTATGTAAAGTGTTTGAGAATTCCATTATATTCCCGATAAGACTAATCGCGATAAGTGTTAGACCTGTTAGAAGTGTTCTTGCACTCTCTCATGAATGCCTTAGACTGTTGTTTCACTTCCCATTATTATTTCAAAGTATATCTGAATTCTAAAACATCTTGGTGTATCAATTTCAATTAAACAATTTCAAAACCCTTGATATAAATGATGTACCACCTAAATAACCTAATTGATGGTGTACGGGTTAATCACACCTAATAAAAGACCTATAGATTAATCGAAAACATTATATTACAAATACAAACACTACGTATTCTTCGTATCTTAAATTTTGTTACAACTTAAACTCCTAAGCATTATCTAATAAATAATTTGTAGCATTTTCCAAACTCCAGTTCTCTCTCTCCAATGCTTCACTGGCAGTCTTCTCATCGAATCCCATACCAACTAATTCATCGATTAAATTTTGATGTGGATGGGCAAATACTGGTTGTGAATCTGCTACTGGTGTAGCTTGGGCACTAGCATTACCAAATCCCGCAAAAAGTTGTTCCCATTCATCATTACCACTCTTTGCTGGTTCAGATGCTTCACTAAAATCTGGCATATTACTATTAGTGAAATCATTATTAAAGAAATCTTCACTTGCTTCATTTCCAAAATCATCTAAGTTAGTTTCATCAGCTTTAGCAGCTTCTAAGTTATCAAATTCATCAAATAAATCACCTTCTTTAGCTTCTGGTGCGGCTGGTTCTAAATCATCAAAGGCACTATCAAATGCGTCTGACTTTGCTGGAGCTGCTGGTTCTAAATCATCAAAAGCATTATCAAATGAATCTTTTTGTGATTGTGATTGTTGGTAATCAGTAGTTTCTTTCTGTGGTTGTTCATAATTACTGACTTCCTTCTCCTTTGGTTCAGGTGTCAAGTCGCGTGCCTCATGGAATGCTTCATCTTCTGATGAATCACTTTCGTCATAATCAAGCTCTTTAATTGGTGGAAATTCTTCATCAACATTTTTGGTCTTTGAAACCCCCTTAGCAACTTCTTCTTCAGCATCCTCTACTGATGGCTCTCCTGTAAGGTTCTTTACAACAAAAGTACTAGAGCCATCATAACGTTCTTGTTTAGCATCTTCAGCATTTACAATCTCAAATGATTCAACTCCTGAAGAAAGTTTGTCTCCATCACTCTCTTCTTTAGGAGCTGACTCTTCTACATCTTCATTTCCAATTGTATCACGATCACTAACTTCTTCAATATTATCATCACGTACTGACATAGAAGCATTATTTTGTACACTAGAAGTAAGGGAATCAGTTCTTTGAACTCCAACGAGAACTCCTGGCATTCCAACCATACCACCTTGTGGGAATTGGAAATCAGAATTACTTGGTGATGTGATTGGAGTTTCACCATCTCCAGTTAAATCTGATGATGCTGTAGTCAGTTGTGCTTTTTGTTGAGGAGTGGCAGGTTGTTCAACATCATTTTCAATACCTGTCATATCAGCTGAAGGTTTTTCTTTAACTTCATCAACCAAGGCTTCAACTGGAGTATTAGTTAAAGATGAAGGAATTTGTGTAGAATTAGTGGTTTCTTCTTTTGATTCATCTTTTGGTTCATCTTTTGGTTCATCTTTTGGTTCATCATTTGATTCTGGTACTGATTCGGTTTTTTGCTCTGGTTCAGTTTCTGTTTCTGGTTCTGGTTCTTTATCTTCTTGGAAAGCACCTGGTACGGTAAAAGCAGCTGTTGCGGCAGCAGCACCAACTGCACCAACTGCACCAATGGCAGCACCAATGACACCTTTATTAGAAGAAGATTCTGATGATTGTGGAACTTCAGGTACTTCTCTCAGTTTGGTAACTTCAGGAATATCTCTTGATTTAGGAACTGCTGGAACTTCTCTCAGTTTTGGAACTTCTCTCAGTTTTGGAACTTCTGGTGCCTTGGCAGGAGGAAGTTCTTTAACGATAGGTTTAAAGTTCTTAGCCTGTTCAACCTCTTTACTTAACCTTTCTTGTTCTTGTTGATGCTTCAAAGCTTCTTCATATTGTTGATCAATTTCGTGTTGAGCCTTTTGATTACTTGAATGAATCTCTTGCAATTTAGCTTGCAACTCTTCCTTCTTCACAATAGAAACTTGAACTTGTGATTTTTGTACAGATAATTGATTAGATAATTTTTGATTTTCTCCAAGAATGGTATCAATCTGTTTTTGTAATTCAGTGATTTCAGCATTAGCTGTTCCTAACCTTTCTTTAACAGTTCCATTTTCCTTTTGTAAAGTTTCCATAACTTCTTGCTTTTCACTTAATTCACCAGATAAATGATTAAGTTTGGCTTCAGCAATAGATGATTCAGATCTTAAAGCTTCAGTTTCTTCTTTGGCAGTGGTTAAACTAGCTTCAACTTCTTGAAATTGTTTAACCTCATTATCATAAGAAGATCTTAAGATTCTTAACTTAGCTTCAATCTCTTTCTTAGTACTTAAGATCTTAGCTAATTCTTGTTCAGCCTTACCCTTCTTTTCGTGTAAATCTGAAGTTTGAGTACTTAAAGATTTGACTTGGTTGGAAATATTAGCAATATCGGAAGTAGCTTGGGATAATTGCCCTGAGGTTGGATCTGCAAGCAAATCATTATTTTCAGGACCAAGATTTCTTTGGCTAGGTGATTGAAAGGATGGAGATTGCACTGAAGGTGTCCTAACTGGTGGAGATTGAATTGAAGGAGATCTGACTGGTGATTGAACTGGTGGTTGAATTGGGGCTTGTGATTTCTTTGGTGGTGGTGGTACTGATCTTAAAGCTTCATAATCAACGGTTTTTTGTCTTGAGGCAGCAACAGGTGGTGGTGCATGTTGGGAAGAAGCATTTGGTGGTGGGGCATGCAGAGGAGATACTTGAGCTGATTGACTATATGGATGAGATGATTCAGTTGGAGTAGATACAGTACTAACATCCTCACCCAAAAGATCATTATGTTCAGGTTCAACAGATCTACTGACTGTATTAGCACCAGTGGAGCTCTTCATTAAACTTTGACCAAAAGTTGAAGTTGGTTGGAACCCACTGAGGTTTTTTCTAACTTTAGGAAGTGAATCAGATGGGGTAAGATCACTACTTGAAGCTCTAGTTTGGAGTGTTGGTTTAGTTTGTGGTGGTGGAGTTCCAAAGACATCAACCAATTCATCCATTGAAGATTTAGCAGGTGGCTGACTTGGTGGTTGTAAAGCTTGCGGAGTTTGTTGTTGTTGGCCAGCTGCAGGACCTGATGGTTGATTAGTTGCTGGTTGAGAAACTTGTGGTTGTTGGAGTTCATTTTGAACACCTTTATTCAATTCATTCACTGATTTCAAGAGGGCATCAGGAACAATATTAGGTAATGAACCACCAGCTAATTTTCTATTGACTAAGAATAAAGCAATTGCAAATTCTGCCTTGGTAAAAATCCCAGTATTTTGAATATCAGATAAATCCCAAACTGTGGCCAAGTCTGCTTGGTTTAATTTTGAAGTCATTAAGAATTGGGCTACTTGATCAGGGCTTAATTGACCGGTTTTGGATTTATCTAAATTATCAAAAATAGCATCATATTGTTGTTTAACTACTGGAGTTACTGTCCATTCCTCATTTTTGGAATATTGTGGTGGATTGTGTCTTACTGTTTGTTGAGAAGTAACAGAAGCGTAAGATGATTGACGTGAGCCTGCAACGGGAGCACCAGTTGTCGCACTAGCAACAGTACCACTGGGGGTAGCAGCTTGTCCGCCTTGAACTGATTGCCACACAGAATCAGGTAAAAAAGGTGGCAACTGTTTAATACTACCACTTAAAACACCTTGAAGAAGGTGCATAGCAACAACAAAACTAGGCATGGATAATTTCCCGATATTATCAGTATCAACTAAATTCCAAATTTGGCCTAAAGTGGCAGTAGGAAGTTTTGCCTTTAAGAAAATATCTCTCGCTTGGACACCATCTAAGTCGGTATTGGCTGAGCCAGTAGTTTTTATGAACAAGTTAGCAAATTTTGAATAATCTGCGGAGTTAATTGGAGGTATTGGTTCTTGAGGTTGTGATTGGAAAGTAGTGGTATTTTGAGGAACAATTGCACTTGGCTGACTTTGCATGAAGGACCCATTTGTTGCTTGAGGTTGCAATGGTTGAAAACCTGCAAATTTTGGTAAAGGACCTGGGTTATCAGCTAAAGTTGGATTAGGGGCTTGGCCCGATTGAGTGTACCCAATTAACCTCATAGCATAACAGAAGCCAAATTGAGTTAAAAACCCTAAATTGTTACGGTCAGCTAATTGCCAAATTTCCCCAAGGATAGCAGGTGGTAAACCTGACTTTTCAAACGTAGATCTGGCTTTATCTCCGGTAATAATACCAGTGCCTTCCGGATCAAGCGATTTGAATAATTGTGAATAGAATCTCTTTTCGTCGGCTGTAAGGCCTACTTTGAACGTAAGCTGGTCGTCTAATTGTTAGTAAATGAATTGGGGGATTTAGTGGGGTTAATGGTTGATTTTAGTGGAAAATGATGTACATACCTGAAGTAGAACTCATGTTGTCCAGATTGGTTCGCACTTCTCCTAAAGCGCGGACAGTTGGTGATAGGTAAGGAAAGTGTGGTACGAAGGTTAGGAGATTTAGCGCGATGTTAGACGGTGGAGACAGCTATGTTTTGTATTAAAACTCTTTCTTAAGGTTTAGTTATAACGAATTTTACTGATAAATGATGGTGGGGGTGAACTTTTAATTATGAGTTTCACCTTGGTAGTAGGTAATGATTATTATGCTTACTATTGGTGTACCGATTTTCTCAATTTAGGACTTAGTATTTACGAGAGACTTGGTACTATTTATAAGGTTATCGTGCCATTAGCCACTATTTTCAAATTAATGACAGCAGATTTGTACACTTATAGAACTATATTTGTTCTTATACTCGTTATAACTCTTCAGGTCTCTTCGATCTATCATCCACCTACAACCACCTCCAACCACCCTAAAATACCACCACCAACCTTCACCATGTCCTACGCGCGCGACATACGACCTCAACACTATCCGATGAGATGAAAAATTTTATAACTATGAATAGAGGTAGAGGAGGATTTAATCGTGGTGGTAGAACAGGACCATCTCAATTTCAACAAGGACCTCCAGACACTGTCTTGGAGATGGGTTCTTTCTTACAAGCATGTGAAGGAGACATCGTCTGTCGTTCAATTAACCCTAAAATTCCATACTTTAATGCCCCAATATATTTAGAAAATAAGACCCAAGTTGGTAAAGTTGATGAAATCTTAGGACCATTAAACGAAGTATTTTTCACTATTAAACCATCAGAAGGTGTAGTAGCAGGATCATTCAAAGAAGGTGACAAATTTTTCATAGGGCCTGATAAATTATTACCATTAGAAAGATTCTTACCTAAACCAAAAGAAGTTGGGCCAAAGATCAAAAGAAAGAGTGCTGGAGGAAGCAGAGGTGGCTTCGGTGGCCGTGGTGGTGGTAGAGGTGGCTTCGGAGGAAGAGGTGGTTCAAGAGGTGGTTTTGGTGGCCGTGGAGGCTCAAGAGGTGGTTTTGGTGGTGGTAGAGGTGGTTCAAGAGGTGGCTTCGGTGGTAGAGGTGGTTCAAGAGGTGGTTTTGGTGGAAGAGGTGGTTCAAGAGGTGGTTTTAATCGTTAACCTTTTATTACTTGCATGTTGTACACTTATTGTAACTTGATTCTATATACATAATGATATTTGTTGGACTCTGGAGATCTTTTTAACTCTCTCATTACTTTATCTCTAGGCTTAGGTCCAGTTCTACTGCGAAGTTAAAACGAAGATGATACCATACTCAGTAGTGTTGCTTCAATTATCTTCAACAAGTTCACCTACTCAATTTAAAATCTCCTGTAACCCACAACTCTCAATAATACTACATCTGACTTCTTTATACCCATAAAACTCAGCTACACATTTTTTCTTCTTGTTATTAAGAAATGTGAGTTTTATTGGAACTCCAAGTTCAAATAACCCTATATGATTGAACATATTTTCAAAATAAGTCTCGACGTCTTTATTACAAAGTCCTATGTTAATTTCACGGTCACGACGTTTCTTTAAATTTTGTTCAGCTGTAGGGTTAACATCTCTACTTTTCATGTACCTTTGAATTACAAGATCAACTTTTGTAAGAATTATTTCAAAAGGAATTTCCTGCTCTATTAAATGATTAATCATCGCTAGATCTTCTTCCACAAACCCTTTGGTGCTATCTATCATCATAAATACATGTTTTAAAGCCTTACGGTTTTCAAGATATTCTAAAACCATTTTCCCTTGGTCTTCTTCACCATATTGACCATATCCAGGACTATCAATCAACCTAAACTTCTCACCCACTTTAAAACAATTCATTGTCTTGGTAAACCCTTCTCTTTGACTTACTCGAGCATATTCAGGCAAGGGCCCACCTCGACTACTATTGGATCTTTCTGCCAATATAGCATTAATCATAGTTGATTTACCACAATTAGTATTACCTAGAAATAATACTTCAGGTAAGGGTATGTATTTAGGATGTTCAGGACCACGTATTTTCTCATATCCTAACAAAGTCCATTCTAGTTTGACCTTACAGTCGAAGAAGAACTTCTGACTGACATTCATAAGTTTTCCATGAGGTAAGGGATAAACCTTCCTGTCTCTATATTTTAAAGTTAACTGCTTTGGATTTATAATAAGATGTAATGCTCTTTTAGGTGCATTTGGTATAGGTGTACGAACCTCTTCTTCCCATGGTAATGATTTCTTTTGATTTTGTTCTTTTAGATCATTTTTAGCTCCTTTTGCTTTACCAACTTTGTGTACTACAGTCTTTCCACCAAACCCCTTGACTGTTTTCTTTATATCCGTTTTCGGTAGATTCCTAGTTATATAATCTATAGAGTAAGATCGGAATTTAAACATACAGAATTAAAGGTTTCGCGATCCTCATGGTTACTATACGTATTCCTGTAGCAATTGGTATGTAGAACCCATAATTCTTTCACTTAGAACCGGTTAATACGGAACTATCAAATCCAAGGACGTTACTAACAAATAGCATTTGTTGTTAGTCTAATTATTGCGGGTTATTTGGGGTTTTCCCTGATTCAACTCCATTATGATAAAGCAACACACTTTATAATATTTTTTATTCTTACTGGAGAGTTTTATTTCATGTTTGATACGGGACACAAGTCATTAAAAACTTTACGATATATAACTTTTTTCTGTTGCACATTAGGAGCTGGAATTCTCCTGGAATTTTTACAAACTTTAGTGAACCCTGCAAGAGTGTTTGATATGAAGGATATAGTGTTTAATATATCAGGTAGTGGATTCAGTTTAATTTTGTGTTGTTTATATCATAATTGGACCAAAAGGGGCAAGAGAAGGGTTATTAGAGATGATGATTATGTAAATATTAGCATGGAGGATGTAGAGGGGCATTAAGGGAGAAGTTGTATTTATGTGAGAAATTAGTATGAGGAGAAGTCATGGTAGTAGAGAATCTGAGTTTGAAATTTCCTGATGAAGTTTCATATTTCTATTGTTTGATTCTGTTTGCTTAGGTATATATGATTTGCTAACGATAGATTTGCTTATAATTAGTATAGGTTTAATATATATGGAGTGGTAGGAACTGCGGCCTCACTCCGGGCTAGCAATACTAAGACCTCAGTAAAATTTATCAAACCTCAATTAAGGACTTTAATAAACAATCCAATTTCAAATAATTTCATTGCTTATTATAAAACATCATGTAAAGAAATTTCATTACTTTTCTTCAAAGTATTACTCTCAATAAAACCCTTCCCAAGTACTTACACAATCAAACTGTAACAAAATACTAAATCCGTAAAAATCACACTCGGACTTAAACATATTTCCATAATTACATAAGCCATCACTATCTCATCTCATCTTTAACCCTGTACATTAGTAAATCAAATGTTCTATCTGCAAAACTACTAAAACTTCAAGATGGAATTATCACCCCCTCAAGCCTTTAATTACTAAATTATCTAAGCTAAGGCTCTCGGTGAAAAGACATTCATTTGTAAGCGCATTTGTCACATTAGTAAGTGCGAAATCAGTTGCAACCTATAAATCTCACAATTTGCAGCCGTAACATCATTACAAGATTTCACTAAAACATATCATTAAAACCAAAATGTCATTCTACGGAAACGTTGTATCTTACGACATTCACACATATTATATCGCCAATAATGAACAGCAAAAGCAATTTGCCTTTGATTTAAGAGAAAAGGTATTAAAGGAATTTGCTCCTGAAATTGAGCAAGGCGATATCAGAGTATTTAAATTTTGGGATAAACCATTAGGGCCACACCCATTAGCAATGTTTGAAATTGATTTTAAAAAACCAGAAATCTTTTCGAGAATAGTACCATTTTATCAATTAAACCATGGTGATCTTTCTGTGTTGATACATCCAAGAACTGGAGATGATTTAAAGGATCATACTAAACATGCAATGTGGTTAGGGCATAAAGTTAGATTGGATACTGCATATTTGGATTAAATTCACATATTAAGGTTCAAAAGGAAGGAGAACTCAATACTTAAAAGTATTTAACGGTATTTAAGAGCACATAACTGTATTTTATAGAACATAATTGGTTAGAATATTTATAATGTACATTCCCATACATTCCATACTCAACTTAGTAAAAGTTGCTCACATTTAAAAGCCTTCTTGCTGCATATAAATAGTCGCATCAATAATTTTGCTGATACGACAAATTTCAGTCATTTGTATGTCTCTTAAATACCAAGAACTTCAATTCTTTCTCTTTCACCACCCCCACTCTATAATCATATCATATCTCGCACAATACCTCCTAACGTTTCTCACTAAAAACTTTCTCGTCTAGGCTTATAACCATAAGTTTCGCTTACCTCAATATTTATTTTCAAATTTATTTTAAGCAACTGTTTGGCGCTCGTTTCAAATAAAATTAACCGCTTACAACATGCTTAAATCTTTAGGATTATCTAAAGAGCCATCGGTTACTCCCAATGGTAAAGTCAATGATGAGGCGTTAACTCCTACTGCCTCCTCCAAGGAGAATAGAAGTTTACGAGAGTCGAATGACTTTGATGATATCGTTCGTACTGTTTCAGGTACCCCAAAGCCTTATAGAAACAATAGTAGAAATAGTACTAGAAATAGCATTGGTGCAGAATCTGCGGCCATTATAGGTAATTCCCTTTCATTTCTTGGTACTGATGATAAGAAAGAATCAAGGTATCGTAATGAAGATGAAGAACAACGTGATAGAGATATGTATTCTCATTTAGACGATTCATATGTTGAAGATGACGATAATAATGATTACACTGTTCAAGAAGTTTACGATAATTTAGGTCCTACTGATTTATTACCCAATGGATCATCCAATGGAGCTATTAATGGTGAAATTCAAGAAGATGGTGAAGATTCCAAAGGATTCTCTTCGTTTATACCTAATATGTTTCGTAATACTGAACTTGGGGAAAGAAAGTTTAGGTTTCGTCGTAAAAAGAAGGATAGGAAAAGATTTTCAGTTCCTGATATTGAAGAACCTGAAGATGAAATCACTGATGTCGATAAGTTTACTGGTGAAAGGGCTAGAAATTTAGTTGGGGTATTAGCATTTGCAACTCCATCACTTAATTTAATTGCCTCATGTTTATTAGAAGATGAAAGAGGTATATCTCGTGCACCTTTATTATTATCTTTATTAGGTCTTCGAATCACTGATATATCTCCAAAAGCAAATAATAGGAATCGAAAATTTAGAATTGATCTCGAATATGGGGTAGGTCCTCAAAGATTAAAATGGTCAGTTGAAAGATCTGCCAAAGATTTATTAGTATTGCATTCAAGATTTAAAATTGGTAATCTTGCTCGAGAAGTGTTCGGTAGAAATATTGAATACCCAAAATTCCCCATGTCTACATTTAGAAATGAAAAACGTAACAGAGGTACCAGGCCAAGTTTAAGACCAACCTTAACGTTTTCATCAGTCAAAAGACCTGCTGAAAGCACCACCCAATCTCCAGTCATGAGTATAGATGAAAGTTTACAAAACCCAATAGATGACCATATTCAAGAGAGACGTTCAATATTAAGTTTCAGACATCATAATGATGGGTCATCGATTTCTTCCAGTGAATTCGAAGAAAACCCTGAAATCTTAAAACGTTTAATTGCAAAGAATGAAGAGTATACCAAGCAAGTTGGAACCTACTTGAATGAATTAATCAAAACTTTAGCTTTAACTCCTCAAGCTAATAGATTATTTCATTTTTTTGAAATTTCACCATTATCATCTTTATTAACATATGAAACCGGTTATAGAGGTAAACAAGGAAGTGTTCATATAGGTGGTACAGCCAAATCTCAAGGTTGGAGAGTTGGTCATTTCAAAGCAAATGATTTGAAAGGTATGATCGATAGAAGACTGGAAAAATGGTTATTAATTAGACATAGTTATATTATGTATGTATCAGATATTAATTCCACTTTACCATTGGATGTATTCTTAGTGGATTCCAAATTTGATTTCACCTATAAACAAGTCAGATCTAAAACTTCCAAAGATGAAGAAGAAACAGACGACGAAGATGATGAACTCACAATTGAACAGAAATTAAGAGCAGCCACTGATCATCATAATTCTTTAGCGGTATTCAAGCATTTAAAAATAGTATTACAAAATTCAGAAAGAAAACTTACACTTTTACCCAAATCAGAAAAGGAACAAAAGTTATGGATTCAATCATTAAACGAAATGAAAGACTCAACCATTTGGTCCAAGCCAAATAGATTTGACTCCTTTGCACCCGTTCGTGATAATTGTTACGCTCAATGGTTTGTAGATGCAAGAGACTACTTTTGGGCATTATCTTCTGCAATTGAAATGGCCAAAGATGTGGTATATATCCATGACTGGTGGTTATCTCCAGAACTTTATTTGAGAAGACCAGCTAATGGTAATCAACAATGGAGACTTGATAGATTGTTACAAAGGAAGGCCAAACAGGGAGTTAAAATTTTCATCATTATTTATAGAAACGTCGGTACCACAGTAGCAATCGATTCCCTTTATACCAAACACTCATTATTAGCATTACATGATGAAAATATTCATGTTATTAGGTCTCCAAATCAATTACTTCAGAACACTTACTTCTGGGCACATCATGAAAAGCTTTGTATTATTGACCATACAGTAGCATTCCTCGGAGGTATTGATTTGTGTTATGGAAGATATGATACTCCCGATCATGTTTTAACTGATGATTCTAACATCAATTTCATGTCTTTTGAAGCCAACCAAGTTCCAACAGAGTCAGACTTTGCCAATTTCCAAACATTCCCTGGAAAAGATTATTCTAATACCAGAGTAAAAGATTTCTATGAACTAGAGAAACCTTATGATTCCATGTATAATAGGAACACAACACCAAGAATGCCATGGCATGATGTTCATATGTTAACTTCTGGACAAGTTGCTAGGGATTTGTCAAGGCATTTTGTTCAAAGATGGAATTATTTGTTGAGACAAAAGAGACCAAGTAGATTCACTCCAATTTTGACACCTCCTTCTGACTTTACTGAAGAAGAAGAGAAAAATTTGAAACTTGGAGGTTCTTGTGAGGTTCAATTGTTAAGATCTTCAGGTAACTGGTCTTTGGGCCTTAAGAAACACGAACAAAGTATTCAAACAGCATATTTGAAATTGATTGAAACGTCAGAGCATTTTGTTTATATAGAAAATCAATTCTTCATCACCTCATGTGAAATTGATGGTAATGAAATTGAAAATAAAATTGGTGATGCTTTGGTTGATAGAATTATTAGGGCTCATAAGGAGCATAAACCATGGAGAGCTATCATTGTTGTACCATTAATGCCAGGATTTGAATCTCAAGTTGATGAGCCTGATGGGTCATCTGTTAGAGTTATTATGCAGTGTCAATTCATGTCTATCTCCAGAGGATCCACTTCAATCTTTGCAAAATTGAAGAGGTTTGGTATTGAGCCTACTGACTATATCACCTTTTTCTCATTAAGAAAATGGGGGATGATTGGTCCCGATAGGAACTTGGTTACTGAACAATTGTATATTCATGCTAAACTTATGATTGTTGATGATAGAGCTGCCATTATTGGAAGTGCCAATATTAATGAGAGATCAATGAGAGGACTTAGAGATTCTGAAGTTGCAGCCGTTGTTAGGGATCGTGAGACCGTAGTCACAAAAATGGCTGGGCAAGAGTTTGTGGCTGGTAGATTCGCTCATAGTTTAAGAATTAGATTAATGAGAGAGCACTTGGGTGTAGCTGTTGATCTTGTTGATGTCGTAGAAAGAAGATTCAAGAGGTTTGAAACCTTTGCTGAGACATCTCAAGGTTTGAAAGCAGTTACTAACAACTTCAAGAATGAAAAGTATAGAATATTGTCAGCTATGGTTGAGTTGGCTTCCAGAGATGTTCTTAATGAAGAAGAAGGAACTTTCAGGTGGAAGAATTTCCAAAAAATAGTTGAATCAGACTTAAGCGCCGACAATGCTCCACTCCATGATATTAATGAATTAGAAGCTAGTGATTCTGCACCAAAACCTGTTTCTTTACCAATATCATTTAATAACAGAACAGGTACCCATGAAGCAAACAGAGGGATACGTGAAAAGAAGAAACACTCATATGACGCCAGAGTTCAACATAGTGAATCACATAAGAAAGATGTCTATGGGTTCGGAATGGACAAGTATAAGAGTAAGTTAGCCAAAAGGGCCAGATTCAATAGTAATAGATTCTTGAAAGATTTGGCACAAAAGACAATGAAACCAAAGGGTCATTTCTTACCGGATATCGATAATGTTTTAGAATTCTTAGAGCTGGATGATTTTGCCATGAGTGATGAAATGGATGAAGAATCAGAAAAGATCATTTACGAGAGAAACAAAGAAAGATGGTTATTATTGAAGAAAATCGCATATTTACAAAGACTTCACACCAGGCAGCTCGATGCTGAAGAAGCTGAGAATAAGAAGAGAGTTCAAGCAGGAATGCCAAGTTACAGACCTAATGCTGTAGACTTGAAGGAAGATAAAGGCAGAACATTAAGTGAAACAAGACCAAGAAATGGCAGTGAAACTAAGGCTAAAAATGGTGCAGAAATAACTGCTGCTACTCCAGGTGTAAATATAGAAAATAATCAAAAAGTTGTATCCAAAGTAGAACAACTGGCAGTTTCAGAACCAGATGCAGCAGAGCCTACTATAAATTTCAATGGAATGGATAGAATCGAAGGATCAGATTTTAGTGATGATATCCCAATTGTTAGTTTGAGTGATGAAGGAGTCAAATCATTGATTGAGTCAATTAACCCACCGCATTTAGAGAATTTCAATAAATTCATTGATCCTTATTGTTTTGAAGATCCTATTGATGAAGATTTCTTTGAAGATTTGTGGTACGAACATGCTAGACGTAATACAGATATATTTAGGATGATTTTCCACACACAACCAGATGATACTGTTGAGACATGGAGAGATTATAAGAATTTTACCAAGCTTCAAAAGGCATTCAATTTATCTCAAGAACAAGAAGCAAGAAGACGTAAAGAACGCAACTTGTTCGGAGATGCCCATATTAGCGACTCCGATGCTGAGAGTTTACCTGTCGTACAACCCAATGGAAGAAAGAGCATTAGTGTTAAACATGTGAATGGAGACGATGGATTATTTGGTCAAGCCAATAAGGAAACAGCTGAAGAGAATATGAAATTTGTCTATAGCAATAACTTGGATGATGAAGATTTTGAAGAGCCTAATTCAGCATCTATAGATAAATCAGCAGATGAATCATCACCAAATTTGAATAACAAGGCCAGTAAGAGACGTATGGGTGGTGGTTTTGCTGCTAGGAGAAGAGTAGCTGCTGGAGAACGAATTTTCGATAGACAAACGGCAGAGAAGATATTGAATGAAATTCAAGGAAATTTGGTATTGTTTTCTGCAGATTGGTTAATTAGAGAATTAGAAGTTGGTAATTGGTTTTATAATACTGATCGTATCCCACCTATTGATATTTATGATTAATATATGAATTATGATGATCTTGCCATTTACTCTATATATTTTTATTCTGATCCAGAAAGTATTACCTTCGCACTAAACCACGCCCTACCGTGGCAGGCCAACCGCGTTGGAACTAGCTACTGCACCACCATCTTTATTTCACGCGATCTGTACAACGCGCATCATCGACATGATTCTTGAACTCCTCTCCTACATAGGAATTGTCGTAGGCTTTGTCTTCCTCGTATTAGCAATTGCTTCAGGATTATATTATGTGTCAGAATTAGTTGAAGAACATAGTGAACCTACCAAGAGGTTTCTCAGAAGATTAATTCAATCGATTATGGTGATATTTGTACTTTTATGGGTATTTGATGGATTGCCATTCACATTGACAGCGTTTTCAATTTTCTCCTATTATGTGTATCTTTTAAACTTACACAGATTCCCATACGTTGAATTGACATCACCAATATTCATATCATCGTGTGTATTGGTTATTATTAATCATTTCTTGTGGTTCAATCATTTCCATCATCCTTATATTCCTCCTTTGCAAGAAAGACTTAAAGTTGGTTATAAACCACCAAAGATTCCCAATTTCACAGAAATTTGTGCATTTTTTGGATTATTAGTATGGTTAGTACCATTTGCATTATTTGTAAGTTTGAGTGCTAATGATAATATCTTACCTCATCATATTGAAGTAAGTGATGGAAAGAAGAAAAATAATGGATTAGCTAAGGTTGTAGTTACAAACGTAAGAGATAAGATTTATTCATTATCAAGGAAATTTGGTTACGAATTAGATCCAAACCATGGCACATTAATGTGAGTTAAAAGTGATGTGATCATTGTATAAGTGATCCTCCCAAAGGACACATGGTCACTATTCCACAGTGTGCATTAGTATAGTAAATAGTAGTTAATTTATTAACAATAGAGTGTATTCCCTTAATTTTATTTCTTCCTATTTACATCCTAATTATCTTGCTAAAAAATCCCGTACAGGTGGCCCAAAATGATCTAAACTCAATAAAAACGTATCATGTCCATAATTACTTATATCTACACCCAATTCATGATATTCGAGGTTATTTCCCTTGTTATGAGACTTTAAAACATCATGAATCTCTCTTTGTTGCCAGACGGGGAATAAAATGTCTGATTCAACACCAACGACAAGAATATCTTTATGAGCAATTTTCTTTAATCCTTGACTCAAGTCATTTAAAGATTCCTCTGGGGTAGTTGTAGAAGATGTGACCTTCTCCTGGTAAGGCTCTTCAGGTACCGCAGTAGATTCCGCACTGATGGTATCAGCATAATACAGTGTCTCAGTAGCTTTTCTGGTATTCAATGCCTTTTGACGATTGGATAATCCTAAGTCAAATAAGTCCATAGCTTTCAGGATATATAAGAAAGAATTAGCATCATACTCTAAACAGAATTTTTCTCCTGCATGATCTAAATATGTCTCTACAAGGAAATCAGGACATAAGGCTGGAGACTTGGAATCATCTGCTCTATTTCTTCCAAACCTATACTCCCATTCAGGTCCAGATCTATAAGTTATAGTAGCTATTTCTCTAGCTAATTTCATCCCTATATGAGGAGGAATACCCTTATAATAAAAACCCCTGTTCCAATTAGGATCACTCATTAATACCTGCCTTTGTGTATGACGTAATGCGATGGAGTAAGGATGTGATCTAACACATCCACTAATAGAAATTACTTTTTCAACTTCATCAGGAAATTCCCATGCATACGCTAAGGATTGCATACCACCCATTGATGCACCTACTGCTGCATGGATTTTTTCCACCTTAAACACATCTTTGATCAATTCTCTTTGTGCTCTTACCATATCATTTACTGTAAGTATTGGGAACCTTGTACCATAATTATCACCATTAGCTGGGTCTGTCGATGATGGTCCTGTACTTCCATAACAACCACCCAATACATTGGTACAAATAATGAAATATTTATCTGTATCTAAATATTTTCCTGGCCCTATGAAATTCTCCCACCATCCTGGCTTTTCATTATTAGGTTGGGACTTAGCATGGGATGATGCCGATAATCCCGTCTGAATTAATATAATATTATCTTTACTAGGTGATAATTGACCCCAAGTTTCATAAGCTATTTCGTATTCTGGTAAAAATCCACCATGGTCTAAGAAGATTGGTTTATTAGACTGGTATAATTGAAATCCTGTCTGGACTTTAGAATATGATGGTTCTGGTCCATTTTCTAAAGATGATGAGTTTTGATCTTCAGTATTACATGAATTTGATAATCTTTCAGTTTTTGCTTCTAATTTGTCTAAACATGGGAATGACATTGGTGGATTAGAACTTTTAGACTTATTTATATTCAAGGGTTTAAGGAGATATTTGGTGGTATGTATACCACGTGACAATATCCCTGTCCTTATATAATAAGGCTTTGACCTTATAAACGTTTTAATCATGTATTTTGAGGTTTATGGAGCATATACTATTGATTAGTAAATTTACAGTTTTGCTATCTTGAGCCATTTCACGTGATGAACTTGCAGCCATTTTCGAGGTGGAGATCGCCCATAGTCGCGAGTGGTAACAGGTACTGCGAGTTGCCCTGAGAGGTACTGGGCGCTCGACCTGACATTCGCCCTGGAAATCGCACCAAATAAATTCAAGGTATATATTAAATACTAGTGAAGCAAAGTCCTAATAAACCAATAGCAATGGGAAATGAATAACAAGGAAAATAATAATTTGCTGAATTCTGCCATAAATGAGTGAAATTTGTGGTATTAAATTGATCAAATTTATGAAAATCACTACCATTGGAAGTATTTGAATTTGGCTGCAAAATTGTATTATTATCTAAGTTAACTGATTTTAAAGGTAATTCTTCTATTTGGTTCTTAATATTTGAGAAGAATTGGGAGTTTGATTTTGAATGAGTATAATAGGCTGAAAATGTTGGATTTGTTAGTTTAACGTCATTATTTTCATTGATTTCTTTAGTAGTATTTTCTCCAACAGAATTGATAGAATCGATTTGAACTGGTTTAGGTTTTTTATTGGATTTGGAACTTTTAATCAATTTAGTTTCATTAGGTTGTTGTTTCTTAGTGTGATTATTTTTCTTAGTAGGCTTGTCTTCTTTTTGAGGCTCGTCTTCCTTGTTAGGCTTGTCTTTTTTTTGAGGCTTATCTTCCTTATTAGACTTATCTTCCTTACTAGACTTATCCTCCTTACTAGACTTATCCTCCTTACTAGACTTATCCTCCTTTTTAGACTTATCCTCCTTATTAGTGAACATATATTCAGATAAATTCACTTCTTTGGTGTTATTAAATTCCTCACCAATTTTCATATTATCTAACTCTTCACTTTTAGGGCTTAAATCTTCAACACCTGAGTTGATTTCTTTACCAGTAGTTATTTTCTTTCTATGCATACTTTTATCAGCATTAGGTTTTTGAATGCTTTCATTAAAAGCCCCAGTCTTTCTTAATCCTTCTCTCTGTTTTCTAGCTTTTTTCTTGGTTTTGTGTCTATGTTTCTCTTGATTCATTTCCATAACTCCAAATCCTTCATCTCCTTCTTTGCTTTCACTGCCTTCATCTCCCTCTCTATCTTTAACTACTTTTTTACCTTTTCCCCTTTCTTTTCCTTTGAGAAGCGCCTCCCCTAACTTCTCCTTCATTGGTGAAAGTATCTCATAGAATAATTTCCACGCTTCTTCAAGCTTATAAATTTGATTCTTGAACTTCTTCTTTGCAGCATTTCTAAAACTACTAGGATCTTCAATTTCAGAATTATTCAATAAAATACCTTCATTTATTGTAACTGGCTTATTCAAACTAGGTTTATTTATTTGATAATATCCAAACTCATCACTTGAATAACCTTCGTCATCAGAACATCCATCAGTATCATAATCTAAATCATCAAAAAAATCAAAATCTAAATCATCAGACGAATCACAATCTTCATCAGTTACATCAGTATCATAAAAATAATCATAATCACTTTCTGAATCACTTTCTAAATCTGATTCACCTCCACGTTTTTTTCTCTGTAACAATTTCAAGATTTTAAGAAATAATGATTTCTTAGGAGATTTATTTGATTTGTACTCTTTATCAATATCTGAGGCTTTAGGAGCTTTAACATAAACCAAACTGCCATCAAATCCTAAATCTTTAAAATTTGTTTGATCTGGTGCAGTATAAGGAATATAAGCTGCAAATGTAGTTGTAGCAAACAAAAATATAAAAACTTTACTGTAGTGCATTTCTAGGGTAATGGTTGCAAAAAGAGTGCACAAGATAAGAGAAAGTGAAATTTGCAAGTTACACAAATAGAAATTAATTAATATCATTTTCAAATTTTTCTTGATAGACAACATATAAAAGAAATAAAAAGTTTAGATGAATCCAAACACACCAAAAGCTTTTAAAAAACTCCAAAACATTACCAATCGAATTCCCTTACAAATTATATAACAGACCCTTGGATCTCAAAATAAAAGTGCGACATGGAAAGCAGGGTTTGGAGAATCATAGTATTGATTTATATCTCTACCTTTATAATTTCAATACCTTGGAACTTGGTACTACGGAAATATAGTGATAAAGTTCTGGGATTTTGGATCAATAATAAAATCAATGGGTTATTCGTTTATTATGGGTATATTTGGTTCACCATAGTCTTCCTCAGTGGATCCCTTGAATATATGCCAAACATGCAAATAAATGATCATGTAATACGAATTATTAAAATTTATTTAATCAATACTGTTTTCGGAACTATTAGTATTTTTTGGTGTTTTGGTCCTTCAATATTTGAACGTATAGACGTAGCCAATGGTGCATATTGTGAAGACGGTGATATTGGTTATAATTATTGTAAAAATTGGGTGAGTAAATTCGATGTATCCGGTCATTATTATGTACTTTTATCTATGAGTCTTCTTGTTTGGTATCAGATCTTGAAAAGTAGTAATCGGTTCTTAAAACGGAGAAATATCATTGATATACAGGACCGAGAAGTACCTAGACGGTATGAAAATGTCCAAAATTGGATTAAAAATGTTTGGTTCAGTGCATGTTTGGTTTTATTAGTGATTTGGTATTTAGAATTTTTAATAACTTCATTATTTTTTCACACAGTTTGGGAGAAATTATCAGGGATGGGGTTTGGATTATTGATCCCAGTTATCGTGTATTTATATTTTTGAGACATTAAGATAATGTCGTACGAAGGTCAGAGATGTTTTTGTATGGTATATTGTTAGTAGGGGATTGTTATTTATAGATAGATAGTAAGTTGGGTATTTATATAATTCATTAGAGGATTAAAGGGAATTTATATATTTGTGTAAAGAGGTATTGGTGTGGGGTTCTTACTGTGGGAGGCAGTTTAGTGTGGTTTTAGGCAGTGGTACTACGTGGTAATGCTACGCTAACTTGCGCACCGCGTGGTACTACCTGGTAGTGCTACGCGTGAGAGCATCTGGTACTGTAAGAAAGACCATTAAATAGATTGAAATCGAATAAACATTACATATATAATATATTAAATCAAAATTATAATTCATATAAACTCTAAATAATAAATCGTATCATCAATTAATGTCTGATAAAAATATGTCTGTCTGGTAGCAAAACTAACGCATAGCAAAACTCCCGCAAGCTCTCGCAGACCTCTCGCAAACCTCCCACCGTTCTATCGCATTATCCACACTTTAGCATAAATCTCTCAAACGAATAAAACCCCTTCAATTCCTTGATATGAATAATCAGAATGGAACATTTAATTCTTAATTTCAATAACATTCATTGTGAAGATTGTGAATTTTCAGTAAGGCAGGTGGTTTCTCATTTCTTCAACCTTAGTGATGAGTTTAGTCCGGACTCGGTGGTGTATAAGCAGAATGGTAATAAAGTAAATTTATATAGAGATGATGATATAAAATTACAACCCATCATTAAACCATTACTCAAGAAGTTACGACAACGAGGATTCAATGTCGTAGAGTGGGAATTTTATGTGGATGATAAATTACTAGAGTCAAACCAATCTAAACCATCTAAACCATCTAATGCGTTAGTTAAAGAATTTGTTGATGTGATATCAGCATTTTCCAATACTACCCAAAAATATCAAGATAAAAAATTAAGAAAACAACATTTAAAATCATGTAGAAAGTGTCAAGAGGAATTAGACTCTGAAACTGATGAAAAGTCGTTAGAAACTGTAGTACAAAAAGATGAAAAAGAATATAGAGTTGTATTCTATGTAGAAGGTATGACATGTGCATCTTGTGTACAAAGTGTTAATGAAGCTATTCAAAACATTTATACGGATTTAAATATTCCAAGTAAGCAAGAGCCTAATTTTGCAGTCAATTTGATTCAACATTCAGCTGTAGCTATTGTACCTAATAAACAAATCATTAATAAAGTTATGACAGCCATAGAGGATAGTGGGTTTGGGTGTAAAGTATTGGAAGTTTTACCAGTTGAAAGATCCATAAATTCAAAAGTCACTGCTGCTATTGGTGGTATGACTTGTGCGGCTTGTGCTAATTCTATAACATCATCAGTTCATGAACTTCCATTTGTATTGGATTGTAATATCAATTCAGTTACGAAAACAGGTGTTTTTGTCATGGAACAATCCAAACAACATTTAGATAAACTTAAAGAAACAGTAGAGAATTGTGGATTTGATTTTGAAGTATTAGAAGTTACTGATATTAATTATGTATCAGGAAAGAAACAGAGTAGAAGTATTCATTTATCTATTGAAGGAATGTTTTGTAATCATTGTCCTGAACTTATAAATGAATATTTAACAGATTTTGGTGAAGCCGTTATAATTGAAGATGAACTTACTTTGAAACATCCATTTATTAAATTCACTTATGTCCCAAACACAAAGACAAATGTAACATTAAGAAGGATTCTTTATGATTTAAATCATTTGAAACCAAATGGTTCTTCGTATAATATTGATAATACACCAGGATCATTCAAATGTGAACTAGTAATTCCATTGTCTATGGACGAACATTTACGTAAATTAGCCAGACTGGAAGTTTGGAAAATAGCACGTAGATTAATACTTGCAACCATATTTGCTATACCAACTTTCATATTTGGTGTAGTAGCTATGTCATTATTACCCAAATCGAATGACTTTAGATTATGGGTTGAAAAACCAATATGGGCTGGTAATGTTTCGACTAATACATGGATATTATTATTCCTAAGTACTCCAGTGTACTTCTTTTCTGCGGATATATTTCATAGAAAAGCAATAATGGAAATTAAATCATTATGGGTTCATGATAATACATTCACTAAAAGACTCTTCAAATTTGGGTCTATGAATTTGTTAATGTGTCTAGGAACATCCGTAGCGTATTTTGCCAGTATTGTATTACTTATACTAAGCTCGCAACAAAAACCTGGTAGTATGGGGTTTGAGACTACTTATTTTGATTCAGTAGTGTTCTTAACATTCTTCTTATTAATTGGAAGATTATTAGAAGCAGCATCCAAATATAAAACCGGTGCATCTATTATAGGGTTAGGGAAATTAAAAACCACAAAAGCAACCCTTGTGGAACAAACAGATAATGGATATGAGAAAGATTTAACTGTTGATGTTAAATTTCTTGAAATTGATGATTTTATTCGTATATCACCAGGAGATTCTCCACCAGTTGATTGTGTGATTGTAGAGAACGAGGCATCATTTGATGAAAGTGCTTTAACTGGTGAATCTACCCCTGTTAAACATGTTCCAGGTCATCAAGTATTCTCAGGAACTGTTAATGTCAGTAATAATTCCGTGGTAGCAAGAATCTTAAGTTTAGAAAGTGATTCCTTGATAGATCAGATTGTTAATACTGTAAGAGAAGGTCAATTACGTAAAGCTCCTATTGAAAGAGTAGCAGATACGTTAACGGGGTATTTTGTACCTATAATTGTATTTGTTGCTATAATAGTATTCATTATATGGATAAGTTTAAGTTATTCAGGAGCATTACCTGAACATTATTTGAATATTGATATTGGAGGTTGGCCAATGTGGTCATTAGAATTTTCTATAGCAGTTTTCGTTATAGCATGTCCATGTGGTATTGGATTAGCAGCTCCTACTGCTTTACTTGTAGGATCAGGATTGGCTGCAAAATTTGGAATTTTAGTTAAAGGTGGTGGTGCGGCTTTTCAAGATGGTGCCAATACTAAAATTGTCTGTTTTGATAAAACAGGAACGTTGACTTTAGGTGAATTAGGAGTAAGTGACTTTGCCGTGGTTTGTAAATCCGATGAAAAAGACATATTTAAAGTATTGGGATTTCAATTAGCAAGAGATTTAGAGTTAAGTTCTAAACATCCATTAGGTGAAGCTATTAAGAAATTTGTGAATAATAGTGGTATTGAATTAAGTAGTAATAAAGTACCTAGAGTTGAAACCATACCTGGAAAAGGTTTAAAAGGTGAAGTTTTCTTAAATGAACAGGAAACAAATCAAAAAGTATGGGGTTTAAAACCTGAACAAGTAATTCTTGGGAATGAAAGTTTAATGAAGGATTATGATGTTGAAATTATCCCTAAACATCAAGAAATCTTAAATCAATGGAAATCACAAAGAAAATCGATAATTTTAGTTGCTATAAAATGCCCAATTTATTTCAATGATTCCAATCATCATTTAGTTTTAATGTTAGGATGTAGAGATCAAATTAGACCTGAATCAAAGACGGTGATTTCTCATTTGAAACGTCTTAATATTGAAAGTTGGATGATAACTGGTGATAATAAAACCACAGCTTTAGCAATTGCTAAAGAAATTGGTATAGATGAATCACATGTGGTAGCAGAAGTATTACCAACTGAAAAGCAAGAAAAAGTCAAATCTATTAAAGCATTGAATATGGAAAATATCGTAGCTATGGTTGGTGATGGTATTAATGATGCCCCAGCTTTAGCAACTGCTGATATTGGTATAGCATTATCAACAGGTACGGATTTAGCAGTAACCTCATCAGACTTTATCTTATTGAACAAGTCACACCCTTTAAGTTCAATGGTTACATTATTTGATTTGGCAAAGACGGTTTTCCGTAGGGTAAAGTTTAATTTTGCATGGGCTTTAGTATATAATATGATTGGTATACCTATAGCTGCTGGAGTTATTTATCCTATTAATAAGAGTAGATTAAGTCCAGTGTGGGCCAGTGCGGCGATGGCAGCGTCTTCTGTGAGTGTGGTATTAAGTAGTTTAGCTTTAAATTGGTATAGGCCAAAGATTAAGGTGAAAGATTTAGAAGAGGATTTTGATGAGGAGGTTATTGAGGTTGTTTTATAGGATTTTTGATGAGGAGTTTTTTTGTTTGTGTGAGGAGTTTTTTGATGTGTTTATGTGAGGAGTTATTTGATGTGTTTATATGAGGATTTTATATGAGGCTCATATTAGGCTTATATGAGGGTTTTATGAGGGTTTTATGACGAGGCTTATATAAGGAGTTATATAGAAGGAGAAAGTTTATAGGGTTAATATAAGGAATTAATTCAAAAGATAAATCTCTTGTTTACGAGTATTTCGTTTATAAGGTGTATAAGAAATTACGTTACAAAGGATTTGTATAAAAGGATAAAGCATATATTTAAAGTCTTTATAATTATTATATTAGGTAATTATGTGGGAATTTTTATTAGGAATTGTATAATGAATTGTATATGGGTTTATTAATGATTTTCTGATAAAAAGGTCTGATAAAAATGGATTGTTAAGATGGAATGTTATAATGTGAAAAAGCATGATAAAAATGGAAAAAATTATGATAAAAATGGAAAAAAAAGTATGACTCAATGAAACAATCACGTCTGAAATATACCATTATCAAATTTAACTACCATTACAGTAATATTATCAGTGGTTGAATTATCCATTGCAATTTGACATAAGGTTTTTGCTGCCAACTGAGGATCATCATGTTTATCTAAGCTCTCTCTAACAACTTGACATGCCTTAATATCAGATATGACATCCCATACACCATCACAGGCTAATATCATAAATTCATCCTCTAAATTAATTTCAGTACTGGTTGTAAATGGTGTACCAACTACTAAATCTTTCATATAAGTATCACCTAAAGATCTAGTAACTGCTAATACACCATTGACACGATTTTTCATAATCAAACCTCCACTATCTCTTATACGATTGATCTCATTAGTATCACTTGCCTTATGATCATAACTTAACCTATAAGCTTTTCCATTACGATATAAAACAATTCTCAGATCTCCAACATTAGCAGTATACATCATACGTTTATGATTTTGAAGAATATAATCTGAAGACGTATCAATATTTTTTGGTTTATCATTATCATTATCATTAGGTTCATTATCGTTAGATTCATTATCATTAGGTTCCCATACAAGTACTACAACTGCTGCTGTACATCCTGAATTTCCACTACCTTCCTTACTAATTAATTCATCAGCTTTTATAAATGAATCATTTAATGTATCTCTAAGATCATAGTCCCCCAGCCCCTTCTTTTTAGTTTGTGACTCCTGTTGAACAATTTCTTGTTCTAAAAGGTTATGTAAATTGTTACCACACCATCTGGCTGCTTGTTTACCAGCATGGCCATCAAATATGGCAAAATACCCCCAATCTAACCTTTCAGCAAAGTTAGCCACATAAGTATGAACATCTTCCATTTTTGCTCTATAAGTGATATTTTTATTTTCTGCTACCCCTACTTTGAATGAAAGACCATAGAAGGGGTCGGAATTGAGATTAGACACTGAAGAGTTTACTAATGAAACTGATGATCCATTATTCGAAAGATTCATGTTTGGGTAAGAACACCAGTGCGCGCTGAGGAAGGGCTGTAGGCACGGAGACCATTACAATAAGGCTACGACGGATAAGTAATAACGAGGATATTTGAACTTAAATTAGATCAATTGAACTCATTATAAAGTTATACATATAATTTTAGAACCTTCCAAAACCTTCCAAACCCTTTTAGATCCTTTCAAACCTTTAAAACCTTTTCAAACCTTAAAGACCCTTCCAAAATCATGAGAAATAGAAGGAAATCAAGTAATTTTAGACCTTCCCATTATTATGATACTTTCATACAAACTAGAAATATCGAATCTTTACCAATTATAAATCTTTCACAAATCTTTGCTTATCTTAATACATCAGATTTACTCAATGTGTGTTTAGTTGGTAGACTCTTTTATCTACCAGCTGTGATGCAATTATATGGTAAAATCATTGTTATTAATGATGATACAAGTTTGATTAATTTCTTTAAGTCAATGACCCAATATAGTAGTTTAGGTACAATACTAAATTTCAAAAATATTGTCAAACTTTTAAAGAGTTTAGAAGTATCCAATAAATTAGCCAGTTATGTCAAACTGGTGATATTTATTAATGATAAGGTCAATTTTGATGATGATATAAATATGGCTAATTTGATTAAATTACTCAAATTAGTTCGTATACGTGATTTTATACATCCTGGAATTAATATGAATCAATCTGATTTACTTAAATTAGATACAGTAACATCATTATCGTTATGTTTGAAACTGGACCATCAATTGAGATTTAAACTTTCATTACCAGCTTTAAAACATCTTAAAGTGTTTTATGAAAATAAGGATATCAATAGAAATCAATTCAAAACGTTAGCTAAACATTTAACTGCCAAGAAAATCATCAATCAATTAGAAACAATTGAATTTGAAGAATTGATTATAAAGGATTTGAGGTTAATGAATAGAGATTTTGATGATGGTAAGAAAGCCACATGGATTGAATTTTTCAATACTTTAAGAAATGAAATGAATGGGAAATATTCAAATTTGACTCTGTTATCATTAGATGGGTTTATAAATGATGAAGGGCCGGTTTTAAGTGGATTATTCAATGATATATTTGAGTTACAAAATCTTAGGAGTTTGACTTATAATATCAAAGAATTCAGTCACCCTCATAATATTCATTATTTGAATATGAATAATTTATTAACGAACTTGGTGAAGAATTCAAATATTAGATCATTATATATAACACCAACTTTTGATTGTTTAACTTGTCAATTGAATATGATCCTTTCAACTTTAAGTATACTTGAAGGTCAACTCAAAACATTGAGTATTAAATATGAATTCCTCACATTTGAGAATTGTAAAGAGTTGATCAGAGTTATTAGTTCCACACAACAGAATTTAGAAGAATTAGAATTATATGATAAGTCACATGAGTTTTCCAATGAAAATGAATTTAAAAAATATGTGAAGAATTATCAAGATTTTGAAAGAGTTAAATTTAACTTACAATTACTAGCAAAGAATTATCCCGTAAGAATCAATGATAAGGAAATAGGAAAGAGTTTATTGGATGAGTTTTATAAAGAGAATAGTAATGAGATAGGAGAATATCTAGGAAAATATTTAGGATTAATAGGATTAGATCTAGATAAGTTTAATAGTTTAAGGGAGTTTAGGGTAAATGATCTTGGGGTAGAGACATTTTCAGGACGATATAATTTGATGAATAGAGATATGACGAGTATTAAATTTGGAGTTGACGATGAAGCAGATATAGAGGTTATTGAAGGGAAGTGACTCAAATGTAGATTCATTAGAGTTTAGGTTAATAAGGTTTTAATAATTAAGACTGTTATATTTATAGAATAGCTTGAAGCATTGTTTAGTCATAAGAGTCATAGTCTCTGGTAGATTTTATATTGACTCATAATATATAATTTATAAAAAACTTCTAAGGAGCTTTTATATATATTAAGTAGATAATGGTTTTATTATCAACTAATGGCTTTTTAAAGCTTATGATAGTTGTGAATTTATTTAATAACGTTCTATCATCATCTAATGACAGGTTTGAAATGGATTGGATAAAGTTACATCAATGTTTAGGTGATGAAAAAGATAAGTATTTTTTAGGGTTTAATGGCAGTAGTATTCATGTGGAGTCAAAGATAGGTAGGGCTATTAATTTACATAAAAATGATACATTATTAGCAAAGTGTATTGATGAGACTTTTGATATTATTTCAGTTAATATTGATAAGGGAGGTGAACTAGAGTCAGATATGGAGTCAGATGAGTCAAACAGGGAGTTAGATGAGGGATCAGATGAGTCAAATGAAGAATCAGACGAGGCATCAAATAAATCAAATGAGTCAGATGATGAATCAGATCTAGGATCAGATGTTTCTTATACAGAAGCAGTAGGACCCTTTGGTAGATATGAATGGAGTGTTAATACCAAGTAATGTATGGGGCTTAATATAATGATAACGGATAAATGGGGTATTTATTTTTAAATGATATGTGGGGATATATGATGGGTATAGTGGGGGATTGTGATGGGGATGTATAAAATGGTTGTGATACCTGTCTTCTACTATTTACTATCCATAAGAGACGACGTAGTAATGAAACGATCAAGAATGGTATTAGACGAATTAAAGCAAATGTTAGAGTAAAACTAGAACTCTCCTGAAGAATATTCGAAACTATGAAATAACAGGGCTAAGATTAAAATTTACCATAAATGGATTTTAACTATTTGAAAATCTTTAAATAGAAAGTACTTAGATAAAGAGACATAACTATTATAAAACTGTGAGAGCACAGTAAATTTGTGTGGATAAAAAGTAACCTAAGGCAATAAACTAAACCACAAATCTTTAACTATAAACTAAGAATCTCTAAGCAACTATAAACGATACAACCCTACTTTACTATAAACTTAAATCCTAACACTATATAAACTTAAACCACCTAACTACATAGTATAACCTTCGTATAACAGATAGTCATACGACATAAGACACTAAAATCACAGTTTACCACACGGCATTTAGTAATTCCGCACGAAATGCGCCTTGAAACCACTCCGTCACTCGTTCCGTCACTTAACGTCACAGGCAACTCTTCTCGGACAGATGTCGTAAAAAAGAAAAGAAAAGCGAGAAAAGGGGATTAGTCAAAAAACATCAAAGGTGATCACAAACATAAAGATTTATTGTATTTGTTTTTATAGCATACTTGTATTTTAGAAGTTAATACGAGGTCATATCATATACAATATAAATAGGTCGCATTTATCCATATTATTATTATACTTTCCCTAGTATATATACATAAGCTTACATAGATCCACTTAAACTCCATAGTTAGTAATACCCAACCAGATGAGTTCTAAATCAGCAGCTGCCATCTTACAACGACAATTTAAAGATTTAACTGATCCAAAGAAAGGTATCCCATCATTTCATATTGAATTAGATGATGATAATATTTTCCTTTGGAATATCGGTATAATGGTTTTAAATAAAGATTCCATGTATCATGGAGGTTATTTTAAAGGTCAAATGAGATTCCCTGGTGATTTCCCATTTAGTCCTCCAACTTTTAGATTTACTCCTGCTATTTATCATCCTAATATTTATAAAGATGGTAGATTATGTATTTCGATTTTACATCAAGGAGGTGACCCAACATCCGATGAACCTGAAAATGAAACTTGGACTCCTGCTCAAACCGTGGAATCAGTTCTAATTTCCATCATTTCCTTATTGGAAGACCCAAATATTAATTCCCCAGCAAATATTGATGCATCGGTTGAATTAAGGAAAAATCCTGATGCTTATAAAAAGAAAGTCTTGCAAGAAGTTGAGAGATCCAAAAATGATATCCCTGAAGATTTCATTATGCCAGAACTGGAATTATATGCTTATGGAGCAAGTGCTAATAATAATAAAGATCTTGATCAAGATCCTGTAGATGAAGATTTTTGGTATGATAGTGAAGAAGAAAGTTTTGATGAAGAAAGTTTAATGGACGATATGGATGATGATGAAGGTGAAGAAGAGGAAGAAGAAAGTGATGTAGATATGATGGCAAAGTCTTAGTTAACGTCTTAATGTCTTAAATTACGGTATTTTGGAAATTAAGGAATTTAGGAACTTTGGTTTTGAAGTTCTATGACCAGTTATAGTTATCTGAGTCTTTATTGTAGTATAACTTGTTTTATTCCTGGTGGTGTTGGATCATTAGCATAATATATAATCTATTAAGGTATTGATATTTTTATTTATTAACTAAACTATTGCTCTTAATATTTTCTATATGTAAGGATATTGGAGTGTCAGGTTCTTGGCCATAATTTGTATTAAAATGCCTCGTATTTTCATTGTCTTGCTTCTTTATTATTCTCTTAAACATTTCTCCCTGATTCTCCCTAATTCTCCATGATTCTCCCTGATTCTCCCTAATTAAAAACCCTGTAATCCCTTCTGAACTTCATTAACTAACCCATCCAACTTAAACTTTGCAATACCATCACTCAACTCTTTATTGTATAAAATAACAATATAAAAAGCTTGTTTCTCCTCCTTGACAACCTCCCCACCAACCTTGACTTGTTGTATAGCAATCCTATTATCCTTATCTATCTGTAAAAGGCCCCAATCACTGCCATCCTCAATATTCTTAAAATAATTGTATACTAATAACAGGTATACTTTTATATCATCAATGGTTAAGTTCTTTAATTCACCATATACTGTACTCAAAGCAGTTCCGTTTGTGGCTAATAATGAAATAGCTGTGGGAGAAACAAGAGGGGACGTATCACCTGATGTTTGAAGAGGCACAGGTTTTAAACCTTGAGTCAATAATTGATTTATTCTTGTCAGTTGTAACATGTTATCAGTAACTCGCAAACTTGTCGCAATTGAGATTTGTCGTATCTCTATTTGTATCAAGTGCGCAGGATTATGATGGTGTAGTTATTGTGATGGTGTCGCGTCTCTGTCTCTAACCCTACGCTTACCATGTCGCTCATTCCTAAACGCGAAAACAACAAATATTATACGTAACAAACAGATGGAAGTAGGAAGAAAACGATCATTACGGCCACCTTTGAAGGAGACTAGTGGTAATATCCCACTGCCTCATAAAAGACAAAAGAAAATAGAACGTAAAGCCGAAATCATCGAAAAATCTAAACAAAATAGATTGGTAGGTGAAGAGTTACAACAATGGAGAAACAGTTGGAAAAAGATTATGAAGAATAGTATAGCATATTTTGATACTCAAGGAATTGAACAGTCAAATGTCAGTCATCAATTAGAACAGAAAAGAGCCATCAAAGCATTAAAATTCGTAGGTACAAGTATCACTCCATTCTATGATAAGTCCGTGTCTATAATCATTAGTAGAAGATCTTATAATAACAACTTGCAATATAATTCTAATGATATATTCCATGATGCTTCCAACTTAAAAATCAAAGTATGGAACTATGATAAAGTTTTCAGGTTTTTCAAAAACCTTGGAATTAATGATTTCGATAATTTATCCACATCTGTCACCCAACCTGCTCATCATGATGGTGATTTGTACAACTTATTAAGGGAAGAAAAAATCTTTGGATCAACTGATAAAGATCCTAATGCTAAAAGAGAAGACCTTCATTATTTAAATAAGAATTATTTGTACGTTTATGATTTATCCCAGAATGTTAGACCTATAGCCATTAGGGAATGGATTGATAATAATTTTCCAGTTTTACATTTAACTCTTGATGGTAAATGTCCTTTTATAATGGATACCGAAAACACCGATCGTAAAAAAACCAGAAGGTTAAAAAAATTTGAAGAAACTGAAAATTATAGAAAACTTTTAAAAAGAACAGCATACGAATTAATTAATAATATCAAGAACAAGAGAAGTTCTCTTTACTTAACAAGTTCCAGTACTTTAGTTAGTGAAGATTATGAGAAAACTATCAGTCAAAATTCCACCAGACACGGTGAAGAGGAGAATGATGAAGACGATAGTAATGACAACGACCAAGAAAATCAATATGACGAAGGTGAAGCTGAAGAAGAACAACTTTTCAAGTACCCTAAACCAAATTTAATGAGAAATTCTTCATGTTTACCAAATAATTCTAATAGATATCAAGATGTAGCAGCATCAGGATTTAATGGTACATCCAATGCTTTACAATTTTCTATTGACTCAGGTAGCATTCCATTCCAAGGTAACGGTTTAGGGCCAACTATGTCACAAGTTCCATCTAAAAACCTTAACAATTTAAAGAGAAGAATTTTCATGAAGAAACAAAAGCAAATTGATAATGTAGATAAAGAATTAAAACCAGGATATTGTGAGAATTGTAGGGTAAAATATGATCACTTTGATGATCATATTAATTCAAACAGACATAGGAAATTTGCATTAGATGATTCGAATTTTAGAGATATTGATAGGTTAATCAATACTTTGAATGATAGTAAGAGTTTTGGATTTATCACATCGGATGGGGATTATAGTTATGAGGAGTAGAGAAGAGGTGAATGATAACAGTAGCTAAATGAATAAAGGCTAATGAGAACAGTAGCTAAATGAATAAAGGCTAATGAGAGCTAAATGAATAAAGGCTAATAAGAACAGTCGCTAAAATTAAGGCTAGCAGCAACTAAAATTTACAAAAATAAAATAAACACAATTCTTATGAAATAAAAATAAAACACATGTAACTATAAGTTAAATATTAAATAAAGCATATTCATATAGAATAAATAATAATTTACGATACTAAACACTCGATTTATTATAACCTCATTTTCGCAGCCGTGAAAATTTTCAATGTTAAGGTATACAAGTCTAAGACTAAGTAGAAGACTCTACTCAGGCATTGGAGAAGATGTACCGAAAGTAAAACCTAATAGGTTTGCTGAAAAGTTCAAGACTAAAGTCAATTCAAATCCGAATAATAAGAATGATAATAGAAGGTATAAGAATGTAAATAAGAATTTTTCAGGTAGAGCAAGTGGTATTAAATCATCTAATGGCGTGGAAAAAACGGAAAATACTCCAAATCAGACTGAAAAGATATTCAAGTCCCAATCTAACAATCCAAAGTTCACTAAGCCTGATAAACAACCGTTAAATTCTTCCGATAGAGCTAAAGAGTATCAACAAGCCCGTGAAGCTTTAAGAAACAAAACCGTAAAGACTGAGACTAAGAAAACAGTGAAAGCTAAAAAGAAGCCTACAGAGAAGATTAAAATATCAGTTCCATCATTTGTTAGTGTTTCTAACTTAGCTTCTATTCTAAATATTCCCTTAAATACGTTCTTGAAGAATTTAACCTCCATGGGGTTTGAAAACATGAGACATAATTATATCTTAGATAAAGAGAATGTAGCATTAATTGCTGATGAATATGGGTTCGAAATAAATATGAATGATGAAACTGGTTTGGATTTGTTCCCTTCACCTGAACTTGAAGATGGTGACCCTAAACTTAAACCAAGGGCTCCTATAGTTACAATAATGGGACATGTTGATCACGGAAAAACCACTATTTTAGATTTCTTAAGAAAGTCAACTATTGTAGATAAAGAGTTTGGAGGTATAACACAACATATTGGTGCCTTTTCAGTTATTACACCCGTTAGTAAGAAGAAAATCACTTTCTTAGATACACCGGGACATGCAGCATTTTTGAAGATGAGAGAAAGAGGTGCTAATGTCACAGATATAGTAATTTTAGTGGTTGCAGCAGATGATTCTGTTATGCCTCAAACAATTGAAGCTATTAAGCATGCTAAAAATGCAGGTGTACCGGTGATAGTAGCGATAAATAAATGTGACAAGCCGGGAATTAAAGTTGATAAAGTTTTGAGTGACTTAGCCACTCATGATATAGATATCGAAGATTATGGTGGAGATACACAAACAGTACAAGTTAGTGGTAAAACTGGACTCAATATGGATAAATTAGAAGAAGCAGTTATTACATTAAGTGAGATGAATGATTTTAAATCCGAGATAAATGGTACACCATCTGAGGGATGGATTATTGAAAGTGAAGTAGTTAAAGGTATGGGACCAGTTGCTACAGTATTGGTAACTAGAAGTTCTATCAAAACAGGTGACTTTTTGGTTGCAGGAACAACATATTGTAAAGTTAGAGGTATGAAAGATGAGCATGGAAAGACTATTAAGATTGCTGGTCCTTCTACACCAGTACAACTTTGGGGATGGAAAGAATTACCCAATTCAGGAGATCAAATTCTTGGAGCTAAAAATGAATCAATTGCAAAGAAAGTTACTGAAAACAGACTTAATAGACAAAAGCATTTAATGTCATTTAAAGATATTGAGTCAATTAATACTAAACGTCAACAAGAGATTGATGACTTAGCCAAACAAGAAAAAATCAATGAATTGAAATTACAAGGGTTCACTGATGAAGATTTACAGGAAGAGTTTGGGGAGACTTCCACCATAAAGACCGTTAACTATTTAATTAAATCCGATGTATTTGGATCAGCTGAAGCGATAAAGGAAAGTATTGAAGGTTTAGGTAATGATGAGGTTAAAGCTTCAATTATTTCATATGAAGCTGGACCACCAACTGATTCAGATGTTGATATGGCTTCAGCATTGAATGCTAAGATCTTATGTTTTAATGTTAAGGTGCCTAAACTGGTAGCTACCAAGGGATATAATTCTAGAGTTGATATTCATGAACATAATATCATTTATAGGTTGATAGAGGAAGTTACTGAAGATTTGAGTAATCAATTAGAGCCAATCATTGAAACTAAAGTTCTTGCCCAATTAAGTATTAACGGTATTTTTACTATTACTGGTAAAAATAAAAAGAAAATCAAAGTTGCAGGATGTAAGGTTTCAGAAGGAAACATGAAGAGGGCATTTAAGGTAAAGGTTACCAGAGGAAAGGATGTAATATTTGATGGAATGGTATCATCTTTAAAACAAGGGAAAGAAGATGTGGGGGAGATTAAGAAAGGTCATGAATGTGGAATGGCATTTGAAGGATGGGATAAATTTGAAGAAGGTGATAAAGTAGAAGCTTATGAGTTAGTTAGTCACAAAAGGTTTCTTTAGTGTATATATGTAAATAGTAATAGAATTAGAGAGTATACCGCGGGCCCTCGTACTGACTTTCACTGGCTTTATCGCGGTGAGTGGTGGTATGAAATCATCGCACATCGCTCATCTCGCATCTATCTCATATAACATAAATGTCTGAATATTCCTCTGACGAAGAATCCATAGATAATTCAACCCACTCCGTCCAATTAGGATTCATAGATTGTAACATAGAAGAAGAAGATCAACCAACAATAGAAGATACTTTCTTAGGGGGGTCACCAATTTGGTTACATCCTAAATCTTTACCAGAGGAAAAGCTTGTCACTTGTGATGTTTGTGGTAAGAAAATGGCCCTTTACTTACAAGCTTTTGCCCCATTCAATAATGAATTATATGACAGGGTTTTATATGTATTTGGATGTAAAAATAACAGTAGTTGTTCTTTCAAGAGCGGAAGTATAAAATGTATAAGAGGGATAAGTAAAGACCCTAAAAAGATAGACCAATTGAAAAAGGAACAAGAAGCGGAATTAAAGAAAGAATTAGATGAAAAATTAAGATTGGAGAAGAAGGATAAATTAAGAGACGAACTAACTAAGGATTTATTTGGATCTGGTGGTAACAGTAATCCATTTGGGGGAAGTAATCCTTTTGGAGAAAGTAATCCATTTGGGGGTAATCCTTTTGGTAATACAACCAAAGAAAAGGAAGTCAAAAGTGAAGAAGTCAAAGACGAAAGTATCCCAGAAACTAAAGAAACTAAAACCAAAAATCAATCACCATCATACGCTTCAATAGTTTCTAAGAACCTTCCAACTTCATCAAAACCTAAAACCACTCATCTAGAATTACCTCTGTATCCTGGATATTTCACTTATGTATCTAAAGAAAAATTCAAAAAACAAGGGTTCGATCCAGAACTTGAAAAATATAAAGATTTAATTGATTCCAATTCCATAGAAGAGGAAGATAAAACACCTTTGAAAACCGTTGATTTAAACCCACAAGCTGCCAAGATAAGTAATATGTTACAAGATAAGGTTTTCGAAAATTTCTCAACTACAGTACAGTACAACCCCCACCAAATCTTAAGATATGATATAGGTGGTAAACCGTTATTGTATAACGGTAAAGATAAAGTTGCAAAAGCCTTTGGACAAAATCCTTTTAATGTTCCCTCCTCTAGTGTCAATCCTTCTGGATTTAGACAATTTGAAATGCAATTAATGCCAAAGGCAATTATTGACTTAGAAGTGAAAGATCTGAATATCTTAAATGGGATGTCTTGGGGAACCATCATTGTGTGTACTGACGGTGAAGATTATATTCCTGAAGAATACTTGGATGAGAATCATGTTGGGTATATTGAGGAATATTGCGGAGTTCAATGGGAAGAGAGTGTATGAGACAAGCTAATCAGAATTAGAGTTACTTGAAATCTCGGTCGATAGAAGTTAGTGTATGTCGAAAGTTCGGTGTTAACGTGTAGAAATATACAAATTAAGTATTTTTAGAAGTCAAGTATATAAATCGAGGGTGAAATCGGAAAGGTTATTAGAGTTATTTAGTAGTGTAATGATTACCCCCTGTGAAATATGAGACGAAGAGTAGCAAAGTGACGAAGTAATATGAAACAAATTTACACGACACACAGTAAAAGTAAAACGGCTTAATGCATAGCAATGCAGAACAAAAATAAGCCACCTATTAATGGGTACATCGGGCTAATCTTGGCCCTAAGAAGGCAGTTTAGAGGCGATCTCCTTAGGAATCGCGCCAATAGTGCAGTACCGCACTGTACAGAATCGTAGAACTCCACTGGCAACTCAATGAAAAAAAGGGTCTAATTTACCTTTTAAGCCTCTACTTATAACATCTTAGAGACCTACAACCATATGAAACTTTCTGTTAAACTTAGTAAACATTGAAAACTCATTTGATAACCGTCTCCTTATTTACATAGCCTAAGTACCTTCTGATATTACATCATCTATGTAACATAGAAGTATGCACACCTTTTATATACAGGGTCGCAAAATTGTCATCTCTGACAGTATCTTGTTACTAGCAAGGACGTGTTTTGAACTTAGACAGGTCGTAGGCTTAAAATATTTGTAGATAGATTAACTTAGAGGTACTAGTTTCTAGAACTTAGTAAATAGATTTTAAGGCTGATAGATAGATTATAGAATATCCTTACATTATAGACATATTATAAAAGGTCAAGTTACTAGTATAGACGAGTATTGCTAAGTATTGATCGAGTGCCTTAGAGAGTTTTTCATAGTATAAGATTTAAAACTGATTGAATAAAACAAACACACAAACGAATAAGTCCACTTCATAAATAAATAAGAGCAGGGTACAAGAAATAATCAAAGAAAGCATCATGTCAGCAAGCTCCGATGAAGAACCAAACTTCCAATCAAATATTCGTTTACCAACATTCGAAGATTATAAAAAACATAAAAAGAAATCATCTTCTTCCACTAATATTGTAAAAGCTGGTAAAAGGTTCACCAACAAAGCCATTAATAGAACTAAACATGCTAACTCACCAAGACATTCATTTGTAAGTGCTGGATCATCCACAAATGAACAGTTGGATTCAGATTCTGATGATGAGGTTGATAATCAACAGATCAGTAATTTCGTATTCAAGAATCCCGAAGCCCAAGAGAATACTGAATTCTCCGCTGACGAAATGTATTCTGATAATGCTGAAAACCATCAATATGAAGAAGATTTACCTAGTAGTTTGGCTGGAAGCGACTCTGATGATAATCAATCACATCTTGAAAGTCCTCCACAGAGTCCCAAAGCTATTCCGGAACATTTACTTAATGAACCAAATGCAGATTTGAGAAAACATAACTCCCGTAGTACCGTAACATCAAACTTATCTAGAAATTCCCATGATGCCCATTCACATACTTCAAGGCATTCAAGCATTAAGAACCAATTCTTTAGAAAACCTTCAATGTTTTCATCTCGTGCTTCTGCTTCTAAGCATGAGACTGATATCACAGATCAAATAAACTCAACCCCTTCTGAAACTTCTTCAGTAGCAAGAAGCAATAGCATTTTTAAGGACCTTTTACGTAAAGTAGCATTACAGGATCAAGCATACCCTGAAAGACCCAGTGGTGATACTTTTATCGGTCTGATCTTAGATACTGATTCTACCTATGGATTGAGCGGTGGTGGGTTAGCTCCCGGTGGTTCTAGATATTCTCAAGATAGATTTAAACCAATTGATGAAGAGGATGAAATTGGTGAAGAAGGCTCTTTTGCTGATAGGGATTCCATTGAATTGCAAAAATTGGATTTTGCTCAATTAAATAATGAAGCCAGGAACTTGATTAATGTTCATGTTCCCGAAATGTACAGACAAGAAACTCTTGATGAAGGTGCTAATATGGTTGCTGGCTCTTCAAGTGACACTATCGTTAAGGAAAAGAGTGATCCTGGAAGTGAAAAGAAAAATAGCACTGGATCTTCTAATGATGATCATAGCTTGCTTGCACCAAACCCTGATCTTTTCCTCCGTAATGATGTTGCCTATAATGATGATGGTGAATTTATGATGCTTGACGATGATTCTGACTTAATACCACCTCCAGCAAAAGTTCAGGCTGGTGTATTGTCAAGTCTTTTGAAATTATATCAAAACCCTGACGAAAGTAAATCAAGTTCTAGTTTATTCTATGGAGATCATTCAACCTTACATGATTTCGATGAAGAACATAGAACAACTACCAACAGTTTAGATTTTTCTAAAATCAAAGGTGGTATTAAACTGGGTGGTAAAAAAGTTAAGGACAACATTCCATTCATGAACAGAGCACAAAGTAGTCAGCAAGTTCCTGTTGTTGGGGAAGATGGAGAACAGGTTACAGATGCTGATGGGTTACCATCTTTCCAAAATGCTAGACCAAGGCTCCATAAGAAGACAACCATTCAAACAGCAAATGTTCCATCCAAAGTTAGTAAACGTCTTAGAAGAGCCAAACGTAAGCAACAAGAACAGCTCAAAATCACGGTTCATATTGCAGATATTCTTCAAAGACAGAAGTTTATTATGTTGATGTGTAAGTGTTTAATGTTGTTTGGTGCCCCAACCCATAGGTTGGAGGAATACATGATTATGACCAGTAGGGTATTGGAGATTGATGGACAATTTATTTATTTCCCAGGTTGTATGATCATGGCGTTCGGTGATGCTGCCACAAGAACATCCGAAGTTCATTTAGTCAAATGTTCACAAGGGGTTAATTTATCAAAACTTTCTGAAGCACATAAGATTTATAAGGCTGTAACTCATGATTTAGTAGGTGTAGAAGAAGCTTCTGCCAAATTGACTAAGATCTTAAAACTGAGAAATCAATACAATCCTTGGTGGTGTGTTTTCTTTTACGGTTTAGGATCAGCTATGGTTTGTCCATTTGCATTTGGTGGTGGTTGGGTAGATTTACCAATCTGCTTTGGTGTTGGAGTTTGCGTTGGTTACTTACAATTTTTTGTATCATCAATGTCTAACTTGTACTCTTCAGTTTTTGAAGTCACTGCATCTATTGTTGTTTCATTTATAGCTAGGGCTATTGGTTCAATCCATGGTGGTAAAATCTTTTGCTTTTCTGCTATTGCTCAAGGATCTTTAGCATTGATTTTACCAGGTTATATTATTTTATGTGGTTCTCTTGAGCTTCAATCCCGTAATTTGGTTGCTGGTAGTGTTCGTATGTTTTATGCTATCATTTATTCTTTATTCCTAGGGTTTGGTATTACTTTGGGTGCTTCTTTATATGGTTGGATTGATAAAGAATCAGTTTCATCTGTTACTTGCTCTGCTGATCATAACATGGATCCTAAGTATAGACTTATCTTTGTGCCAGCATTTACTGCATGCTTAGGACTAATCAATCAAGCTAAAATACGTCAATTACCAGTTATGATTATCATTGGAGGTTTAGGATATCTTGGTACTTATTTCTCAGGTTTACACTTTAAGAACATTACTGAATTCACCGCCTGTATTGGTGCATTTATTGTCGGAATCTTGGGTAATTTATATTCAAGAATTTGGAAAGGTTTAGCAGTATCAGCAATGCTTCCTGCTATTTTTGTGCAAGTTCCATCCGGTATTGCTTCACAGAGTTCTTTGTTATCAGGTATCACAACCGCCAATGAAATTACTGGTAATTCTACCACACATTCTACCACAAATAATGAAGGTGGTGCTTTATCCTTTGGTTCAGCAATGGTTGAAGTATCAGTTGGTATTAGTGTTGGATTGTTTGCTGCTGCTTTGATTGTTTATCCATTAGGAAAGAAAAAGACCGGTTTATTTTCCTTATAGTTGGTTTTGATAAGAAAGATGGTTTTAGTTTATTGGAAATATACAATACAGTTATAAACTCTATTTATGAGCTTTATTCATAAGATGTGCCTGTAATGTGTGCCTGTAGAGTCTGTAAGCTCTGTTCTAAATCCCCTTTGGTCAACTATCAAGGAGGTGATTTCTCAGAGTTTGGGCTCTTTATAAATCTTTTACAGATAGCGGTTAATTTATTTAAAATGAGAAATAACTGGGGAGAAGGGTCTATTTATAGTGTGTGATACATATATATCAATTTGGCTAAAGTCTTCCCCATTAATTAATCTATAATAAATAAAAATAATACAATTATTGGTCTAATATCCATTCACAAGCATATTAATCAATTTTATTATATTTAAAGAATTTTTTGATATCTATCACATTGCTGTGTTTTTAGAGCGCTACCTATCACATTTCCGTCAATACCATGGCCTTCAAATCATTACCTATCACATTTCTCACTAAACGCGCCGCCCAATTAATCATACAGGACAATACATACGTGGGGTAATTCATTAATCATCTTACTCTCCCCCTATACTAAATAAATCCTTCCATTAATAAGCTGAATAGATTAATATCAGGAGATTCTCTAATCAATAACATCTAATCAGTCACACTTATCATTACGTAATTGATAATTACCAATGGGAATGTCACATGATTATTTAAACCGATGATAAGGTATATCAAAGTCACACCCATCATTCGATTGTTATTGCACCAAATTTAATTCAAATGACTCAAATGATGAAAAATCGTAAATAATCTCGGGGAAATACTTCCAGCTGATTATTATACCTAATCAACATCATCACTGACCTAAATATCGATCGCCCCATATTTCCCTCCGGCCGTTAATTATGGTGCGATTTTTCACATTGTTTCGCACTACCCCAGATTTCTTGTCCCCATATAAATCATCCAATTATTCCCTTATACCACAATGACTATCGGAATTAAACCCCAAACCCTTAATTTTATCCGGCACAAGTCTTTACTGGTGGCCAAGTATAATAATCATTATATAACAGTTAAGCTTGGTCCCAAACTCGTACAATTTAATACGGTGTTCCTTAGGGACTCGTGTAGGTCCCCAGAATCTATAGACCCTTCAAGTCAGAAATTATTCACCACCGGGTCAATTAGTAGAAACTTAGAAATCGTAGGAAAACCTGAAATAGTTGATGATAATTTAAAAGTGGTCTGGAACCAAAATGGTACACAACATACGTCTTTATATCCTTATAGTTTCTTAGAGAAATACTCCACAAAAGAGTCTAAACGGTTCGGCAGATATTTTGATCATTATAGAACATTTTGGAATAACGAAAAGATTAATAAGGCAAGTTTAAATGTTGATTTCCATGAATACATGAATGATACTACTAAGTTTAATGAGGTGGTTAAGAACATGCAAAAATATGGAATTGTCTTTGTAGATAATGTCCCTGAACCAACTGAACTTGGTGAAATAATGAATGAAGAAAATTCTAGTAAATGGCCTGTTCATAAATTAGCTGAAAAATTCGGTTATGTCAAACGTACATTTTATGGGACATTATTCGATGTGAAAAATGTTAAAGATGCTAAGAATATCGCCTATACGAATTCTTTCCTTCCATTACATATGGATTTACTTTATTATGAATCACCACCAGGATTACAATTACTTCATGCCTTGAAAAATTCCACTTTAGGTGGCGAAAATATTTTTGCAGATTCATTCCTTGCTGCTAAACATATTAGAGAAAGCGACCCAACAGCGTTCGGAGCTTTAACACAAATCCCTATCACTTTCCAATATGATAATAATGGTGAATTCTATTATTACCAAAGACCCTTGATTGTAGAAGATGAAGTCATTGATCCAAACTCAAACTATCCGTATATTAAAGAAGTCAACTATTCTCCTCCTTTCCAAGGACCTTTTGAGTTTGGTATTACGAAAGCTGCTGCTCCTGGTAGTGGTTCTGTGGCAGATGTTTCAAGTCATCATATGTTTAGTGACTTTATCAGAGGGTTACAGAAATTTGAAGATTACATCAATGATGAAAGCCATCAAATGAAGGTGAAGTTGAAAGAAGGAACATGTGTAGTTTTCGATAATAGGAGAGTATTACATTCACGTGAAGAGTTCAGTGATAGTAATGGTGGTAATAGGTGGTTAATGGGGTGCTATGTCGATGGTGATAGTTTTAGATCTAAATTGAGAATGGCTTTTAGGTAGAGTACCAAAGTACTTGGATAAAATTTTATCAATATATTTTACATATGAAATTTTATAGCTATGTAAGCTGATTATAAAAATTACAACTGCCAATATGGACCTAGGCTCTAGTGACGAGGTTACACCTGCTGGTACCAGCGCGCCATAAATCTAAACCGGCTTATTACCTTCTCGTTTGATGCTTATACAATTGTTTAAACCCATTACACAACCTCGTCATATTAGGATAATTATAACCTCTTAATTTAAACCCATCGGCTTGTGTTTTTACATGCCATGTGGAAATTGGAGTGTTGACATTAACTTTGAACAATAACAAAAACCAACCTGGTGCCTTATGGTCGTAACAGAAAATATAAGCACTGGTCTTTGGATTGGCTTTGGTATAACTATTCAACCATTCATGAACTTCAGTCAAAGCACCATCACGGAATTTAGGATGACGAACCATTTCATCGACTTTCTTAGCAATTTCTTGAATATGCATAAAGATCAATTCATCTAAATCATCATATGTCTTTCCTTCAACGATATACTTCTTTTGAGCTCCATAAGTCTTTTCTTCTATGATAAGATGTTGGAATAAATTAGTACCAACTTTCCATGTAGCTGTGAGGTATTCAGGACCTTTAGATGATGGTCTTAAAACACAATCTCCTAAATTCTTTGGTGCTAAATATTCTTCTGCTTGTTTATGATTAAAGTTATGGAACAAATTATGTTGGAAGTTTCTAGCTTTAGCCTTTTGAATATTCTCTTTAGCTAACTCTTTAGCCAAATCAGCTTGTTCGGTTTCAAAGTCCCATTTACCATTTTCCTTGTGGATTCTTGGTTGTAAACCTTTAGCAATATCATGGTCTAATAAACTAAAGGTAGCAAAGAAATCATTATATTGGACATCAACAACTGCTGCTTGTACTACTTGTCCTTGAACAGGTTGTAAGTCACGTGGAATGAACCCTTCATCAATATTTCCTTGTATAAGAGAACTAGTGGTAACTTTTAAGTATTTTACACTTCCTTGCATGTCTCTAAAGTTTCTACCAACTCTACTGATAGTAACAGGTACAATAGTTCCTCTATGGAACGATTTGGTGGTTTCACCTGTCAACATTTGGAAGATTTCTTGAGTATCTAAGATATGGAAAGATCTTCTTAATTCTTCATAATTATTAACCAATTCTTCTTTGATGGTTTGTAAAGTAGCAAACTTCTTCTTACCGAAATTTGTCTCCAATTCTTTACCATAAGCATTAAGATTTAAATCATCTAATTTGTTAACACCTTCTTGTATAAGTTGATAAATAATACCACCTTGTTCTTCGATATTTCTAAGATCTTCTTCATCTAAATCTAAAGCATCTGCTGCCATTTTTCTGGCTAAATCATAATCTTCTGGATGGATTCTAGTGGCATCCAACAATTCAACAGACCCATCATTAGCTGAGATTGAATCATCGTATGGAATGTAAAGGAATGAAGAACAATTTAAGAAAACATTTCCACTAGTTAATTCATGTTGAATAAGTTCGGCTCTGGTGGCTAAGGAAGAACTTAATTTAGTATTCAAGTTACGGATTAATCCTGAAGCTTTTCTTGGTCCTAACCCTGATACAAATGGAAGTAATTGTGAAGTATAATCATCTCTGATTGCTTCATTAACTTCAACTCCTACCATATTAACTATATCCACAAAAGCAGATTCAAAAGTTTCCAAAATCAAATCATTGGATATGAGGTTTTGGTATTCGTAGAATTTCAATGATAAGATATCTTCACCAAGTGAAATGAACTCTAGAAGTGGATTTTGGACGTATCTGGCTAACCCAACACAATACTTAACAAGAGTAGCCTTATCACTTAATTCAATCTTGGCTCTCTTACTGTTTTGGTATAACCTGGCAGTTTCATCTTGTCCCCAGATAACTTTAACTAAAGGAGCACTTTCATATTCAAAACTAGATGGAACATCATCAGTGTCTACCACAATATTGTAGGTCTCTATGAACCTGGTGACAATATCAAATAATCTCTTACTGTTAGGATTATAACCGGAAATTACAATCACATCAGGTGATCTACCGTTTAAAGCTTTATCAATAAATGACTTCAATTGACCTGCAAATAAATCTTCACTTTCTCTATCTCTGATTGGATTATGATCAGATTTAAAGATCTCTCCAACCTTACTATTATCCTTAACAAAGGCACCAACTACGGCATTATCAAATTCCCCTTTACCGAAAGATAATGCTAAAACTGATGGTTTAGTACCTTTATCAAATCCGAATGGAGCAAAAGGTGCTTGATCAATTTTACCCAAGAATTTAGTACGAACTTCTTGGGCAATTAAACGTTGACATTCAACTCTTAAATCTTCTTTTGTGTTCAAGGAAATCATTGCAGTTAACTTGACAAACGCCAATTTCAATACATTATAACGTTCTTTGTTCCATTTTTCTGACATATCCGATAAACCATCGGATTTAAGACAATTGAAAATACATTGGAACCAATTATCAAAGTCTTTTGTTTCAATCTTTATAACCAAAAGACCAAGTGATTCTGCCTCTAACATACGTAAGAACACATCAGGATTACGTACAAGATCACTAGGAGATCTGTTGATAGCGTACTTGAGATCATAATATGGGTTATGACTATCAATGGTAGATTTACCCTTTTCAGTAACTTGCACACTAATACTAGCAAAGTTCTTGAATACGTTTCTGATTTCTTGTCTTATTCTTGGGTTATGGAAGATGGTCTCAGCATAATATTTCCTTACGGCACCTTGAGCATTCTTAGGGTCTTTGTAAAGAACTTCATCATCATCACATAACTTTTCAATCAAATCTTCAGGTGATTCAAATGGATCATCAGTAGCATGGATTCTGAACGTTTCATTGAAATTCTTTGAACTTTGATCTTGGACGTTTTCTCCAAATTGTTTGGCAGTTATTCCATAAGCTTCTACAGCATCATAAAGTACATTCTCTTTAATTCTTTCATAAGCTGAGAATTTGTTCTTTTTGTTCTTTTCATTGGCTGTTTCTGTCTCTTCATCATTCTTAGTTCCACGGAGTTCTTTAGAATATGTAAACAGTATATAATCATGTAAATCTTGTATGGCAGAAAAACTGTCTAAAGAGCTTATATCTCTAAGTAAGTCATCATCAGCATTCAAATCTTCCACCAATTTTTCAACTCCTAATCTCTTCTCATATAAGGAATGATACTCAATATCTAATTTTACAATTCTCCATAAATCATCTTCATCCAATAATTTATGAATAACTTCGGTTTGTGTACCCTCAACATTATCATTAGTTTCAGCATATAAGAGGAAATCTCGTCTATGGGACCAAATAAATGGAACTTCATATGCTTCTTTACTTATAAATTCAACAGCTTTGCCTACTGATTCTTTGAATTGTTCGTATAAATGGAAGGCTATTTTGACACCTTTTTCCTTCAACATCAAATTTCCAATCCATGATTGTTCTCTCTTTAATTCTTCATCGTTCAAATCGATATATTTCAAATTGGCTCTGTATTTTTGATACCTTTCAGGTATATCGATAATTCTGATTAAATTATCTTCTTCTGTTAACATTCTTTCCTTTAATTCCGCATGTTCAAACACTTCATCTAAAGCAGTTGGTTCTAAGTTTTCAGCGTTTCCTTCATCTTCTAATTCTTGTGCTTCTAATGCCCATTCATATTCAGCTCCATTACCAAACACCTCAAACAATTGTTGTAAACTTTCCCTATCAACATTGGACAATTTGCTGGTATCTAACCTTGGTCCTGCACTTATTCTTTGACGTTGTCTTTGAGCTTTTAATCTGTTGGCTTCATCTTCATCAGAGAATTCATCATCCTCAATGAAATCTTCAAATTCATCAAGAATATTCTCTTCACCACTAACTCTGGGCCTTTGTTCTTCAATTCCTTCTTCGACTTCATTTTCTTCGCCTTCATCGTCATCAGAGAAGAAATCTGCTAATTTCCTGTTTTCTCCTTCAGTATCAGCTTCAACTTCCTCGCCAGCTCTTTTCAATCTTTTGAATTGTCCTTCTTTCACAGGCTTACGGCCACTATTTTCCATTAAAAGTTCTAAATCATCTTCGTCTAAGGCATCATCAACAGTGGTTTTTCTTCTGTGTTTACGTTTTTTTCGTTTACCACTGGGTTCTTCTTCTTCATCGTCTACAATGAACCCTTCTCTGACTTTTTGCATAGCTTCTTCATCATCATCCTCATCCTCTTCTGATGAATCCTGAACATCATCGCCTTCACCTTCTGATGAATTGTTTTCATCATCATTGATTTCTGGCTGTTCTATTGGTTGTTCGCCAACGGGGTTGTTGGAGTGTTCAGCTTGCATGTTGTGAAAAATCGACGTACGAAAATTTTCAACCAAGTGCGAAGTACTGGCGTCTGACGTAGATGTAAGAGTCGCTACTGGTGCGCGGAGGTAGTCTCGCTACGCACTAATTACCACGCACTGGTATAAACTTACTACGGTCCTCTGGTACCATATAGTAAAGATACTCATATTAACTAACTCATTTATTCATTATATACATAAATCCATCCACCCTAATTTCCTCCACCCTACTTTCCTCCACACTACCCCCATCAACTGCCTACTGTCTAGCTAACTTTGCGTTAAAATCTTTATTCTTTTGATTTATATAAACCCCCATATCTTGATCTCTCTTCTTACCCTTTCCACTCTTGAACATCTCTACTAAAACCCCAACTTGTTCTTTATTAGGCGTATGCTCAATACTATCTTCATACTTCTCCTTACTCTCATTTCCTCCATTTATTCCCTTAGCTTCCTTTAACTCATTGTACTTGTCCTTATCAATCTTAACACTACTCATCTCCTTCTTATACACTGTAGCTGCTAAATCATTAAAATTCAGGAATCCTCCCTCCTTTTTTTCTGGCTGTATTTCCATCCATTTATCAGTTTCTTCAATGGTATACCTCAAAAGTTTATCTTTTTTACTCCTTGGTTCTTTTGTATCTATATTGGTTGTAGTCTGCTGAAGTTTCCTACCAATACTATCTTTACGTAATTCTGCCTTATTTTCTTTGATTACTTTGTTCTTTGATTGTTTAAGTCGCTGAAGACGTTTCAATTTTTCACTTTGATCTGAATTGGATATATTTGGTTGTTTTTGTGTCTCTGGGTTATCATGTTTTGTATTATTCATTTAGTTGCGATTAGTACACTGGGTCGCACTGCGATACTGAGATACTGCGGTACTGCGGTACTGAGTCTCTTCGATAGCTCAATCATCTAACTACCGCGACAACACTTTCATAGGTCTAAACCTACCGCGAATATCACTAGTGACATGACAGATCTAACACCAATATTTAATCAATGTGTAGATATCATAAAACAAGAATTATCTACCACAATCACAACTGTGAAACACCCCCAACCTAATTACACCCTCCATGATACTTTTAATAAAGAATCCACGCAATTATATACCCACATCGTCGATCTAAATCAATTCTTAACAGAAATAAGGCAACCTTATTTATCGATAAACTATGAAGAATCTGGGAAATTAAGTATAGAAGATAAGAATAAACTTGATGAGGACTTTCAAATAAAAATCCAGGCTGTTTATGAAAAGTTAAAAATCCTTCAGAAATATGAAACTGCCCGTCAAGCCAAAATCAAACCAAATACGTCCTGGCTCAGTAATTATTTCGGGGACGAAGAAGAAGAAGTCAAACAATTATACTTCCTAAGCATTGGAAACCATAGGAACCAAATCCTTAGGTTTTTATCTGATAGTGTCAACCATACATCCAATCACCTCCAAGATATTCAAAGACAAAGACGTAATCGTGAACGACAATTGAACTTATTAAACTTTCAAAACCTTGATGACCAAGTGACTTATGATATCAATGATATTGATGATGAGGTATTTGAAGACCATTCAATGGAATTATCCCAACAACAACTTCAAGAACTTGAGACTGAGAATTCAAACTATTTACAATTAAAGTCGAACCAACTTAAACAGGTAGAAAGCTTACATTCGTCTATGGTGGACATTATTAATATTCAATCTGAGATCACTTACCATATAGAGGCCCAGCTGAACCAAATCATGAATCTTATTGATACCCAGGGGGATATTAATGTAGAAATAGGACAGGGTAATAAACAATTGAGAGGTGCTACATCTAGGAATAAGAGAGCAGCTAATATCATTGTTTATAGTTGTTTTGTCTTGGGGTTCTTAATGTTAATAATGGATTATATTCGTTAATTATTTTGAGTTTTCAGACCTATGTACAATATCTATCTAATATAAAAATCCTTACGCTTGTGTTACTACTCCTGCACCAATAGTTGTTCCTTCCTTCCTTATAACAACTTTACCCAACTCTTTATCGTCCTCATAGACACAAATAGGTAATAATCTATCAGAATCAACTTCTATCTCAACTAATCCCACTTGTTTAGAGATCAAATGTTTCTTTCTCTTCAGTCCTTCAATTGAATTGATCTTTACTAATTTAGCTGGGATGTTGAAATTATTTCTGAATAAAATAAATGGTGTTCCTACTAATAATGGTTTAGTTAAGTTGAACAAACTTAATTTACATTCAAATTTCGAAACAGATTTAACAACTGGCGAATCACTTAAAATATCACCTACCATTATATCATCAAAAGTCTTTTCTTTAAATTGTTTCTTGCTGAAAGTTACTTCAATTATTTCACCTTTGAGAGCAAATTTCACTGGCTTATTAACTACTAATTTTTGGATCTTCAAAGTTTCATTAATAGGTAAGAAATTCACTGAATCATTGGTTTGGATATACCCTGATAAAACCTTACCAGTGATTTTGAATTCTTGAGCTGATACGTCATCAATATCATTAATAACAAGACTAAATGGTTCATTCAATACTTGATCAATATCTTGGTTTCTATAAGGTAATTTGATATTCTCACAGTATTCAATAAGGGTAGACCCTTTGTACCATTGAAACTCTGGAATTGGTTCTTTTTTAACAACGTTATTACCAGTCAATCCTGAAACTGGTATGAAATCAATTTGACTCTTTTCAAAACCAATCTCTTCGGTCAAATAATCCTCCATAGTTGATTGAATGAATTCAAATCTTTGCTGATTCCAATCTTCCTTATCTAACTTATTGACCACCACACAAAGCTTTTCAATACCCAAGTTCTTAGCTATTAATGTATGTTCTTTGGTTTGACCATCCAAACTGAATCCCAGCTCAAATTCTCCAGTAATTGAATCAACTATTAAGAGAGCAAAATCTGCTTGGCAAACCCCATTGATCATTTGTGGAACGAAATCCTTATGACCAGGGGCATCAATGGCAGTGAATCTTGTAGATGGAGTTTCAAAATTAGTAGCAACTATATCAATAGTAACACCTCTTGATCTTTCCTCGGCAGTTTGGTCCATTACCCAAGCAAGTGCAAATGACCCTTTACCGATATTTTCACTTTCTTTGATAAGTTTATTAACGGTTTTAATATCTACAATTCCTAAATCAAGTAATATACGTCCCATAAGTGTAGATTTCCCTGCATCTACATGACCAATCACAACAAAGGATTTATGAGTTTTGGAATATATTTCATGGGATTTGATTTCATTTTTTATATCAATTTTAAGAGTCTTTTTTATATCTTTTGGTTGTGATTCTTTGGTTTGTAATTCTTTGGCTTGTGGTTCTTTAGACTCCTTAGAAACACTCAATTTCAGGAACCCTTGTTCAAATGCTTGTTTTTGTGCTTGTTCGATCCTTTCATCAGGACTAGGGGCTTCAAAATTCTTCTTTGCTGTTTCTATAAAAGTTTTGTTAGTAATTAATTCTATAACATTGAGTTTCCGTCGTTTTTGTGATTGATGGAAATATATCGATGGTTTGAGAAGTGATGTATCGAACTGAGGAGTGGGTGATGCTTCTTGGGGGTTTTCATCCTTGATTTGTTCTATAGGTTGCGTGGTGGTATCTGACACTTGTTCAATTGTCCTTTTTTCATTTGGCAGATCTTTTTTAAGGAAATCTTTTGGTTCTCTTTGTGGCAAGGTCCTTGGTATGTTCTCCTTATTAGTACCAATTTTATGAGAAGAAATAATGCTATCCAGTTCAGAAGAAGACGGCTGTATTCCTGGTGTCAATCTACTTAAGATGTCAACACTTTTATTACCACTTTCATTTGATTCTTTAAGCTTTCGCCTTGATTTAGCTAAGGCTGCTAACTTTGACATTGACACTTTTCGCACTTTCCTTGACTCATCATATTACCTGTCACTTTTGTCATAAATCACCATCCCAAGACGATATTTTTCCCCTAATCCATCCCTTTTTTCTCTCTATATACAACCTAAACTCTTAAATATTTATACGTACGTTTTTTAGGGAAAGACTCTTTTACTTCCTGTAAACTGGCACCGATATCAAAATAATTATTATACAAAATCTCCTTCAAATCAAGCTCAGGAATTGTAGGATTATACGATTCAAGTTGTGATTTGAGTTTAGGAAGACTGTTATATAATTGATCATATTCTTCGTCATTAAGAATATCTTCAGTAAAAGGTTCTTGGTCTGAAAGTAAATCTTCTGAGTCGTAATCCATTGTTATTGAGAAATGATTTAAGATGGGTTGATTTAGTACGAGAGTGCGATTTGAATGGTGGTAGTACCAGTTAGTGCGGTGTACGGTGGCAGGATTGTTTAGTGAGAGTTAATATGGTGGTACAAGTTAGGGCGTCAGTAACTAAAAGTTAGTACGAGTTAATACAACTTAGTGCACCAGTAACAAGTCTGGCATGATGCAAAACTTTGTACCAATCCTTTTACAAGAGACAGAAAATATCAACTACTCTTACATCTCTATAAATATCCACCTATTCATTTCCAACCCAAATATCTCCTAAATACTTAAACAACTCCACCTTACTCTTTTCAAAAGTGAAAACTTGTCCTTGTTGTAAATTAGTAACACCATCCTTAGTAGCTCCTCCAATTGTACTATATCCACACCAAAGGTAACTATTACAATATTGTCTATCCATGAACCATCCTCTTGCAGGTTCCTCTATATCATTTGCGTAATATGTTGATTCTTTGTTTTTAAATGGTGGGATGATAGCATGGGTTAATGGAATAGGATTTTCATAAAATTCCTTCATGGCTTTAGCATCTTTAATGGTCTTAAATCTATTATGTTTTGCTGCTTCTTTTTCATAATCAACAGAATCACTTTGACCACAAAATTGGAACCCGGAATTAAACCATACTAATTGGTTATCCGCTCCGGAAATGTGTCCAGGATGGGCAGTACAAATTTCTTTAGAAATCTTTGGGGACCCATCTTCATTTAACCTTTCAATGTCTGGAGTTAAAGATCCAATAGCTGCAGCAAAATATTTGTTAAAATGGAAACTTTCATCTCCGTTTACCGCAAATCCTAACCAGAAAAGTTCTTTATCACCATGACTTCTGATGGTAGCAGCTTGGAAGAAATCTAATTGTAACATGGTTAAAATTGAATTGAAATGAAGGCTACGGTTGATTAAAACTAATCCACTTTCCATATAATGTAACATACCATCAAAAAAATCATGCTTTAAAGTATGATCTGTTATGATCGGGATATCAAACATTAAATTGTCTATAATGGAAGGACTAATTTTAGCAAAGAATGAACCATCACTAATAGGACGGAATTGAGCTGCAGTACGATCTCTATAAAAATATGCACCGGTATTGACATACTCTTTAAGTTTAAAGAAATAGTCTGGATTTTCAAGTAATACTGTATCAGCATCAATTAACATAAATTCTTCAAAAGAATTGAATAATGTGGCTAAGAATTTATTGAACCATCCTCTAAATTTATTCTTGTAATTATTATGAATAGCATTGTAAGTATTGACAAACCAAATTTCTTGTTTGGGTAATCCTCCATCAGACTTTTTGAAGTAATTCTTTGGGAATTGTTTAGCAACGGCTTTGAAACTATGAGGTAAATCCACCATTTTGTTTCTAGCTGCATTGACAATTTTACGTTTAGAATCAGCACTCAATGAATCATAATAAACAATTTGGATAGGGTAATGATTATTTAAAGCTCTTAAAAGATGAATAAGTCTTACAGTATCATCTACATGTTGATTACCAATAGAAAGTACTAACCCTTTTCCATTCAACAGATTCTTAAATTGATTTAAGAAACAAGGCTTATTGTTAGTAAAGTCTGATTTGATATTCTCACCAGTTCTACTAGTGAATTTGGTATTGGAAGGTTTATGAGCCTCTGGATAATCTACAAATTGTTTCATATTAGGAGGACTTAAATGGGTAACACCTGTCCATCTTTCATAGATAGGATATGCAAAACTTAACCATTTATAAACACGGCTTTCTAAGTCACTACAACTGGAAAATGTCTTTGAATTGATAAGTTTTTCTTCTTGAGTTAATTTAAAATCATCTAAAGAATTAAGGGATTTTTGGTTCTTAATCATTTTATTATTTTTAGTTATTTGATAGTTTTCGTCATCTGTTAAGTAACATTTATTGAAAATTCTCAAATGGGATAACAGGTTAGTTATCTTTTGTTCGGTTTTCATGGTTTTTTCCCAGAAAGTATTATATTGTTGTTTCATCATCAGTTCTAATTCATCATTATCTTTGACGTCTTTAGTATCCATATTATGTTTTTCAGCATAAGCTTTACGTATATCACCTATAACAACTCTCTTATAATCTTCGTATCTGAATTGATCCTTATATTCTGCACCCAACTCTTCATTGGGGTCAATACTCCAATTATTATCTTGAAGATAAACATTTTTAAAATATAAATCACATCTTTGCTTAAATGATAAATCCTTAAGTATGGCATTTAACTCGTGATTGTGTAAAATTGTATCATAAATATCTGAATGACTATCAAGTTTTCTAACATCCTTTATACCTAACTTATCAACAATGTTTTGAATAGGTTTACTCTTAATATCAATCTTAGCAACTTCTGGTTTATCCTTGTTACCAGTTACACCATGAATAGGATATTCTTCATCGTAAATGCTCCAAGGTTTTGATACAGGTTTATAATTGAATAAGAAGCCAATGATGAATAATGTCCAACATCCTAGAAATAAGTACACTAAGTTCCTTCTACTAAGCTTCTTCTCTAGCATAACAAATATCTTATGGATAATTAAGTAGAGACTGGTGACAATGGTTAGCGGGAAATTCGCTTCAACGCTCCTTAGAAATTATAAAATTTTCCGGTCAACGTACATAACCATAATGTGTCAAACCCGATTGATCTTGAATACGCTACAAAATTATAAGAGGCTGATCTCACAATTGATATCAGTAAGGCCAAATTTGGTAATTGACGCTTGTAACACTTGACAATGCTTATTTATGTATAGTGGTAACTAACTTTGTCTATTAAAACTTAAACTTTCTAATATTAGCATATCAGATGTCTCCACGTGTACTAATAAGCCTTGTCGGTGAGGCTTGTTTTTAGCGGATAGGAGTTAGCCAGTTGCGACAATTACGATGTCACACGATCGTAATGACTTTGTTCAAGGCTAATGGTGCGTTAAAAAATTTGGAAATTTTCGTAAATTAATAAAGCCTGGCTCGTAGCCGCGTATCTGCTTGGTGTACTGGTTTTGCTTTTTGTCATGTGAGTTCATCACGTGTTCAGGTCGCGTGATTTATTTTTCCATGGTTATTGAGTGTAATGTCGAATTTTAACATCCACACTTGGATTACGATCTATAGATTACGACACTACAACTTGTCGTGAACTGCCTCACATGTGGTAATCATTGTCGTGTTATCTTTTTTACATAATCCTTTATCTATAACACACTATGGTGGAATGTTGCTAATCAAACTTTCCAGCAACTTTAGAACATTCCTATACATTATCATCCTGATAAACTTAAATTCCTGCATTGTAGTCATCGGGGTTCCTTTAACCTAATTTGAGTTCAGGCAGGGTCCAAAGGATCAAAAATGTTAATATCCATTGCGAGACCGGGTCCGAACGGTACCACAGGTTAGACCTCAATCCTAAGAGATATAACGTATAGTTTTAGAGGTAATCATAATCATACACAATGACGTATAATAAAATACAATGAATGTTAACCTATAATGGCTCTTATAAACGACCTGTCGCTTCGTCTGAACTTCTGCTAAATCAAGTTCTCTTTAGTGCATAAAATATCTATAACCCAATAAATATGTAATCCTATTGATAAATTCCCCCTAATTATATGTTAGTCCAGCTAATCATAATCATCCTTGAATAGATAATCTCTCAACTCAATCTTCAGTGTCCAATTCAAATTGATTTGTATATCCCTAAATAATTTATCAAATACTATGTAATTTAAATACATCACAAAGTCTACTATGAATGTCATCACTATGGGTAAGATTAGTAACAAGATAAGATAGTTACTCAACGTTATAATAGCTTTGTTAGTTTGACTCAACAATAATAACATCATCTTGACCAACCTGTTGGTATCACAATATCGAATGAAAATAAGGAGGATTCTACAAGGTTTATAAATTGAAAATTTTTTTTATAAAAGTACCGAATTGTACCAAGGATATAATTAAACTTACATATCCCTGACTTTTATGCAGGTTGTATTGTTAGGGGTTATTATTTAAGATTTTGGTTAAGAGAGGGATCATTTTGTTGCTCTAGTCCCGTGGTTCAAGGCTATTAGTACGGCTTATTGTTATGTGAACTTTTGAATTCTATGGATCAACCTAGTTTTGGATACTTATTATAAGAGTTGTCCGAGCTATAACCGCCCTTATGTGCCATTTTTAACGCATCTACATCACCCACTCTGACTTCCGTACTCCCATCCCACATATGCAAAGCATCCTGCAGATCAAGATGTCGGCGACATCATTGATGAAAATCCTATCGGATGAGGCTATTAATTACATCTCCTGGTATCCAGCAATGGGCAATTGACTACATTTCTTCAATATCGGTACCTTCCTATAGCCGGGATAATGGAATACATTGTCGAGTATTGTTTTTCTTTCTCAAACTAGCTCTTTACAACGATTTATTCAACTCCAGACTACAACCTGCATTCCGACATCCGGCTACGAGGGTGTCTCAAGAAACCTGCAGCCAGCGTACCAAGGCAAATGTTTCAGAAAAGCCAGGATAAAAACTACGATGAAGGCAACTTAAAGGCTGGAGAGTATTTCTGAGTAACTGGTAGTTTCAAAGTATGTGTTTACATTCTTGAATGTTAAACTGGATTGCTTCACTGTTAAGCTGAGGTTATAGTGTTCTCAAATTAAGTTTGCATGCATTACTACGGGATCATAACCTATCTAGATTAAGATAAAATATATCTAGAAGGGATAAAATGCGCTTGGAGGTCCAGTGATTTAACCTCGCAGGTAATTGTTAGCTAAAAAATAAGCATACTAGCATGGTACGTTTATTGTCTTAGAATTATTATTGTTAAACTACAAAGCCTTTTGAAATGCCTTGACAGATCCGGACATGCAGAGCAGTACTTTTCAACGAGAACCACGGCTCACTAGGGATTACCGACGGTAACGTTACAATCCACGGTAAATAGTGCTGGCCACGGTTAATGCCATTACCGATGTTATAAAAGAAAGTATCTATGCAAAACTTAGCCTTAACTTCATCATTTTACTTTTATTAGATAATCATCCCATATAAATCCCGATAGATAAGAAATACCCTTATAAACTGATGAGCCACCCCGAGAACGTTTACGATAAACCCTTGCTAATTTGGTTGCTAAATAACCTGTTTATTTTGTTTTAAGCTTTATTGAGGGAGGTGCAGCCACGTTAGGTAATAAACTCATTTTAGTAAAAAATAATTTTGCGTTATACTTTAGGCAAGATCGTCGATGTAAACCCGGTCACCTTAGGGAGAATTCAGAAGAATAAGGATAAACCTACTAGATATGAACGAACTTCATAAATAGTAATGGGCCTTAAATTAAGAATTTAGCTAAAGGTATGTGATGATGTGATATGCATCCCGTCTAAATAAAGGGGAATGGAATGTAAAAATAAGCGATTAACCTGTTTAAGGAAAATTAAAGTTAACTGTACCTTGAATGGTTCTAATGTTATGAATATACTCCGATCATTTCTGTGACGAGATTGATGCTGCAGAGTAAAATACCTTAAGTTTTTTGGCCCTGATCTTTAAGAAACCGCTACTTGGTCTAGGCTCGGTGCTTGCTGCAAAAAGCAAGTTGCACGAATTATTAGCAATGAAATGACAAAGTTTCACACAGATGATGGATAAAGGGATAAGGTGATATATGAGAAAATATCAATGCAAGATTCAAAAGTTTAGTCGTAGGCAATATCATAAGAAAGTGTCTAGATTTGTAATTCTGGCCCTTTGTTTGGTTCAAATTTGGTAGAAGTTTTTCGATGGATAAGTCCAAATTAAGAAGCTAGAACCAATTCTGCTTAAATGTGGCATATGGTACTTGATGACGTGAATCGTTGAATTCCATTATTGCTCTGATAGAAGTAGTATGGTTAATCCTTTTATTTCTTGACAAGGACCACAAAAAAAAGCTGAAAACCAAAATTAGGACATTTTGAATTCTTTATAAAAGAATCAGACCTTCTGAAAAACCTTGAATGCCTTAATATATCACCGAATAAACCTTTATACCAGAGTATACTTTTATACCTGAATAAACCCTAACAAAGCTCTATACAAGAATAAAACCTTAACCTTCCTAGACGATAAAACCGACTACGATTAAGCCTAATTTGGTAAGAACCAATGTCTTATATCTAAACGCCGTAAAGTTATAAGCTACCGATTACGTTGTAAGAGTACCATAAGAGAATGTTTGGGAATATAGCTCCAGCATTTCACAGTCTAATGATGCAACTATTGATTAAATTTCAATACTACATTACCCACAAATTATCCGTTACAAGTTTCTGCCCTAAAGTTTCATCCTTTAAACAATGAATTCGGGTTCTCTGGCCGGATGAACCCTAAATATTTCCAGCCTCTTTGAAATTACCAGAGCCCCGAAATGGAAAAGTTTGTTCAGTTATACCAGAGTATATTTGCTAAATAACTTGAATTCAAATGTAGAGTTACTTAAAGTACGGTTACCAATCTCACTATAATAATGACTTATGCACCCCAACTAATTTTCGCCATTTGCAAACCCGGTTGAGTCTTGGAATATCGAGATTTTCCATCATCTGCTTTATAACCTTAAACTTCCCATCCTATCAATGAATTATTGATAGTGTTCCTTGAATCGGGTTGTTCTGTAGAAAACCTAGCCTCCACGACATTCTATACTTGGGACCACCCCATTATTATAATTCCCAAAACTCTATTTCAGTTTCCCTTTTCAAACATAAGAAGTAGTGTGAGGGAATAATAATGGCGTGGCAGTCTGATTTACGATGATAATAATGGGGTTGTTGTTTGCAAACGGCGTATATTCCATACGATTTGTCTTGGTAGTGTTCCTCACCATATCATAGGCCAAAACAGCAGTGTCGCACTGAAAATTTTTTCACATATTGTATGAAACTTTTCAATAGTACCTGTATGTAAATGATGAATTAACTTAAAAACTTATCTACATTACCTGAATTATTTGTGTAGAAACCAATTATCTGATTACGTACTAACATTAAGAGACATTTTGGCGGGTTCTAGAGGCTTAGGGTTTTTTTTCAAAGGAGCTTTTAACCATATTTGTTTAATTTTTTGGCTATTTCTTAATCTGGACAAACTTTTCAAGATTATGAATTAGGACATACTTAGGCTTATTGACAATGCCGATAATTAAGCACTTCGGATAACTATTACTGTTTATAGTTCCCTATTTAAAACTCTCCTAAGGTGTTTAGGTAAATGTCATACTATTCGGACGAGAGACATATCTCATATCAAACCAGTCTCACCCATATACAGGAATACGTATCCACCTATATCAACCTATAAAATGACCTAAAATTCTCTAACTGCTCATTTTACGACTATAAAATCATGAAACGTAATAATTATCAATTGTCCAAACTCTATAGCTCACGTCCTTATAAGTCAAGAAATCAGAGACCTTGTGATTTTTGCAGAAAACGTAAAACTTGTTGTATTATAACAAGGGACAAAATTTGTCTTACTTGTAAGAAATTCAATAATAAGGAATGTACCTTTAATCAAGGGCCCATTAAAAGGGTGTATAAGAAAAAAACGAATGTTCCAATTTTGCCATCTCAGTCATTACCTTCAGTTGTCAATCGGGAGTTAGGAACAGTCGATCTAAAGGTGGGCTCACTTAGCTCCCTGGGCTCATTGGCCTCACTGGTCTCCCTGGGCTCAAACCTGGAACCAGAACTGTTACTATTGACTCCACAAAATCTCCCAACATTCGGTAGTTTACTTCCTGCTTTACCACAAACTTTGTCACCGAATCTACCCCATAATTTTATAGACACTCAAAATGAAACATTTAATATTAATGATAAAGTCAAAAGGTTACACACTCCTGTTAATGAAACAATCCAAATGGAACATCAAGTTGATATCCCTTTAAAGTCCCTAACAACTAGACCGGTACTACGAAATCACAATCAGTTTCTGACCTCATACCTGGATCAACAACAATCCTTGAACCATAATAGTAGTACAGAGCTGTTACTAAACTTTGAATCCAATAGAAACGAATCTTTTGAAAGTATACTGCCCAATAGTGTTAATTCAGGTAAAAATGTATCGGACACTATTTCTTATGTTTATTCTCCAGCTGGCCAGGAGCAAGATTACATATATATGCAACCAACCATCTCAAGTGACCAATTGAATAATAGCTTGTTCAGTGGAATTTCAAGTCCGAATAGTGCCTTTTCTATTAATTCCATAACCTTACCATTCGAGGAACCTGATAAGATTTTTGAGGGTATGGAAATGTTTTATGAGGGTTTGGATATCCCCAGGTAATTCAAAGGTCCTTATCATTCAAATTCAAAATCATCCCACAAATCTTATCTATGATCTTTTCTTATTTTGATAAAAGACATTATTGCTAAAAATAAATTGTGTCCTGTAATATATATGATCGGATTACTCCGTTCAAAATAAAACTAGTGGTAATTTTGCAACTCCTATTTCATAATTTTGGGGGACTCTAATATTGCTATGAACTCAAGAATAAGTTCAAGAATAAGATCAGTACAGTTAGTAATAACCTAAGAAATAAATTGATGGGGAAAGATATTTTGGGGGGATTTTATGAGGTGAGTCATCCAGTAGATAAATTCAAGTGGGTTGAGTGGGTTATCTATTTTTCTTGAGTTCTTATCTAATGGAAGATTTTTTATCATATATATAATCCAGTATTTACTATCAATAAGCTGGTGATAAGGTCATTCAAAGGATCCCTGCCAAGTATGCTTGTATAGATTCTGCCAAGCACGTTATCTTTATCTCCTGATATCGGTGTACCGGTTCCTGATACATGAAACCCCACAATCACTATAAAACACACCAAAATGAAAATCCTTATAAAATTATAGCTTACAATGAATCTTTTATATTACTAATCTATAAAACAGATGATAGCCTCTTCTCCACTTGTCTCACTAATCAATCAAATAAACAAAGCCAAACGATATGTAAGGGCCCATATTGTTGGTAGCGCCGCGTGCACCACCGTTTTCCCCTGCCGCTTCTAACCGGCGCATACTGTGGCATGATTTGTCAGAAATATAAACACAAGAAACTTAAATTATGGAGAAGATAAGATCATTTAACAAGAAATTAATCAATTATATCTTATCCTAAGATGTATTCTCTTGGTCATATTTAAAACAACTCCTCTTGGATCTTCTCCGCCATCGCTTTACCGATTGTATGCATGTTCGCATCGAAGTTCCCCCGGTATTGTTGGCCCGACGTTTTTCCCACTTCGGAATTTTAACAATTAGTTTTATAATTAGGTTTATTAATTAACTGGCTAAATATTGAACGCTGAATGGCTGTTAAGTGATTTAAGTTTAATCCTTTCTACCGCCTGAGTAATCAAATCGTAAATAAACCTCGTCTCCTCTTCGTAAGCACTCTATGCTCACATGCATGAACGCAATGACTAACCTTTGTTCTCGTAAATTTATGTGCTTAGAAATCATGAGTCAAAGCGGAATTTTTCCGCCACCATTCCATTGACTCACTTCCTGTTATATAAACTAAGCCAAGACCGGCTTTAAAATCTATAAAATGACCAACGAAGAATCTGAAGAAATTCAAGAATTTGAAAACATGGAAAGGCAAGATTTTGGCCCTCTATTAGATCAATCTTATGCTGATAAGGAATACTTTGTATATTCTAAGAATGATGTAAAGAACTTGAAAAATGATCAATTGTTATGGAATATATTACCAAGTTATGAATTCTTTAATAATCAATTCTTAGAGGTTCAAGAGCCTCCAACTTACGAAGAAGAGACGTTGTCAAGTAACAGCATACCACCGTCGATCAATGGTTCTGGATCCCAACTGGGATCAGCACGTCAATCGGTATCAGGCCCGACATCCGGTTCTGCATCAGTTTCAGGATCAGGTTCTGTTTCTGGATTATCGTTGCTTAGAAATGTTGAAACTAATCCAAGACCAGAGAGAATCACTTTCGATGATGCTGCTACTAATCAATGGCAATCCACTGTGTTAGACAATGTGGCATATTTAAATAATTTAACCGATACCGGTAATTCCTATACTGATAATCTTAAGATTCAAACATATTTCATAAAGAATGTTGGGGAATTCAATCAACCAGTAGAATATGTAGACCCTAACACAAAATATAAACAAGGTGATACGATCAATGGTTACGTTACAATTGAAAATACTAGTAAGGATATGCCTATAAAGTTTAAAATGTTCTTCCTACTCTTTGAAGGTATTGTCAAGTTTAAACAGAAAAACATGAAATTCCTTGAAATGTTTGATATGGTGGGAAGTTTCCATGAAGGTCATGTCAACCGGTTAATTACTGAGTACCAACCGCCAACTACAGGTGCTAACTATTGTCAGAATTTGATTGATAATGAAGGGTATCGTCATTCTATGTGTCAACAAATAGTTAGACCACAAACCAGATATAAACGATTCTTTTCATTCAAAGTTCCTAATCAATTGTTAGAGAATCAAACTGAACATTATAATTGTGTAACTCATCTTAATGTCTTACCAGAAATGGGTAAAGTTAAAGATTTCGGACATATGAATAGCTCAATCAATTATCAAGTGACTTCAGTATTCATTGGTAAAGCTAAGAACTATCACTTCAATCCTGAAAAGGAAAACGCATTCGTGTTCAACCATTTAGGAGAAGAATATGTCATTTTAAAGAGTTCTCACGTTCCTGTTAGTATTGTACCTAAATTGTACCATGATCCAGAAATCACTGTTTATCAAGATCTTTATTATAAGCATTTCAATAAGAGAATTGATGAGACATTAGAAATAATGTCTAAAATCAAAATGATTTTTAATGATAAAGGCAAAAAACCACAGACTTCTGATGGTGATATTGATCGATTAATTGAGTGCATTACTGAACAATTGAAAACAGAAACCGATGAAAAAAGTCAACAGTTATATATTCCATCCAGTAGAGAGAAGTTCGTCATTGAACCCTCCAAAAATATTAGCATATCATTGAAGAATCAATCACTTTTGAAATCTTCTACAGTTCAATTCACAACTCCATATAAGATGTATCCATTGAAGTACATTGTCAAAGGTTCCAATACAAAACCTGATATCGTTAATATCCCTATTACATTTAATTCATCAACTCCTATGAAAATTAAACATTTCCAAGCTGAGCTTTGTGTGTTAACCATTGGCTCAGAGAGACAAATCCCATTAGAGTTTACTCATGATACCATTTTCAAGAATAATAACCCAAATAAAGCTCCAGTATTTGACAGAGATACTTTTAAGTTCAATGTCATTGAATTCTTTAAAGATAAATTCACTGACTTTGTTCGTTTACTGAGACTGGTCAATGTTGACAATTTCAAGATTGAAAAGAAACTTATTCAAGATCTTGGATGTTTGGCAACATTATCTGAAAAAACCATCAACCTATTAATTAAGGAACCTCAAATAGTGCAAAATGGTAAATCAGTTAAACAGCCAACTTGGGTTGAAGGTGAAACCAAATTCGACTTAAAGCTCGATTTATCAAAACTCGTTCTTAGAGGATCACTTGACTTAAAGCCTCATAAAGATTTCACTCTTTTACCAAGTTTCCAATCAAGTAATATTGCTAGATTCTATTATTTCAGAGTATGGGTACAATTGAATAATACTCAAGTACTTTTTAAAGTACCAGCCTGTATTGAGCATCAACCTGAATAGGTGATAAAGAAATGGTTAAAATGGGGGAGTTAAGCTTATTTTAATTGTTAATTGCATGTATATAATTTTAATTCGTTATTTATAGTTAATTTTTAATTTGTTTTATTGAAGATTATTTTCATGTAGATCTTTTTGTATTTGGTCATTTGTGGTGATTTGTGCTCTATCACTTGTGATGTCTAACTATCATCATAATGACGACTCACCATAAGGAGGCTCCCCATATAGACGTCTCACCATAAAAACATTGTTCAATTCATTAATATCACACTCAATCATGACCTAGCTAATGACCTTACACAAACCCCCTCTGCCAATAGTCACAGCCACAAGTACTCTTGAAATCATTGCTATAAATGTATCACATTGTGGATAAATTTCAGGTCTCGCAGCAAAGTTCTCAAAAGCTTAGTTACATCTCCCAGTAATTAAACCAATCTCATCATTAAAACTATCGCTTAATATTGCCATTACATAATTATACCACAGTTCTATTAACTTCCATAACCTTCTATTCTATTTATAACCATTTGTAATTGCTAATAACTAATTTCACTGTCGAGTCATTCCTGTGTAATGGTATGTCGTGTTGTGGCTAACGCATGAGTGTCAGAAAGCAAACTAAATTTCGCAACCAAAGGGTTCAAATGCTTATACATATATAATAAATACCTCCGCAATTTTCATCATCATCTATATTAAAATTTCATTATGGGTTTTTCAGACAAATTAAAAAATTTAGGTAACAAGCAAGAGATTGATAGTCTCGATAAACAAGGTGGTAAAGCCATTGGTAAAGACAATGTTTCTGGTGAAGTAAAGAAGCAATACAAAGAAGGAAATATCACCAAGGGTAATGCTGCAAAGTATGCAGACGATTTAGATAAGCAAGGTGGTAAAGCTTTAGGTAAAGAAAATATTAGTGGTACTAATAAAGGTATTGGTAGTCACTTTTTAGGTGGAGATGAATCTAAAGAAACTGGTGCGGCTGGAACTGGTTCTGGAACTGGCTCTGAAGCAGGCACTGGTGCCGCAGCTGGTGCAGGTGTTGCAGGAGCAGGGGGTGCTGCTGCTTATGGTGCATCTGGTACTCATGGAAACCAAGGCAAAGATACTTATGGTTCATCTGGTACCCCATCTGGTGCATATGATAAAGGTACTTCTGGTAGTGATGCATATGGTACTACTGGTAAAGATACTTATGGTACTTCTGGTACTACTGGTAAAGATGCCTATGGTACTTCAGGCACTACTGGTAAAGACACATACGGATCAACTAAAGATCCTGGATATAGCTCTAAATATCAAGGCTATTCCGGTAAAACTGGTCAAGTTTCATACGGTGGTGGATCTGAAATTTATACCAGTGAGAATGCCAAAGATTCCTCCAAATCTGGAGCTAAAGGTGGTAAAGACACTGACTGGGATGACATTGGTAAAAATGCCAAATCTAGTGCCACTGGTGGATACCAAGCCTTTAATTCCGATGATCCAAGTGCTAAATTAAGCCATGGTAAAGAGGCTGCTATCGGTGCCGGTACTGCTGGAGCTGGAGCTGCTGCTGCATATAGTTCGCATAACAAAGATAAGAAGGGTACTGACACTTATGGTAAAGATTCTTACGGTACTGATGCTTCTGGTAGAGATACTTATGGTTCTAAAGGTGCTGGTACTGACTCTTATGGAACTAAAGATCCTTATGCTTCTAAAACAAGTGGTAGTGATACTTATGGAACTAAGAGTGGTTCTCATACTTCTGGTAGTGGTGCAGGTCTTGGTGCAGGTGCTGCTGCTGGTGCAGGTGCCGGTGCAGTTGGTGTAGGTGCTGCAACTTCTGGAACAAGAGGTCATAAAAAGAATGAATCTGTTCAAAGTGCCAACCATGACTTTGATCAATATGATTCCAGTTCAAGTCATTCTTCAATCGACTTTTCTACTGGTAATAAACAATTAGATGCTAAGATTAGTAAATTAGATCCAAGTATTCAACAACAAGCCAAAGATGCCTTTAACAGAGGTTATGATGATGCCCAAAAAGCTTTTAAAGCTTAGATATGTCGTAGATGAATGATGAATATATGTTTTAGTATTGATCTTTTGTTCTTGATATTCTCTGTATCTTATTTACTGCCTCCATCTGTGGTAAAGTGTGTCTACTCTTCTGTAGTAGTGTACATTTACTCTGCTCCTCTGTGATAATGTACATCTAATCTACTTTTCCATGGTATATAGAGTCAGCGAAATACCCAAATCTATCTTTTAACTACACCCTTTATATCCTATGAGCTTCATTCCAAATAATCCTAACTTGAACAACTGCATTGCATCATAGAGTATACATCACTTACATTTCCTTGCTTCATCCATTTCTTTTCAACTTCCTTCAAACTATCTCCCCACTTCTCAGAATCGAAAGGATTGAAACTCATCTTCTCCAACTTCTTCAAGTAAGAAATATCACCCTTCTGTGTTTGTTCAATAACTTCATCCAAAATCCAATTCCTAGGTAAAAATACAGGGTTGAACTTTGTAGAGTGTGATCTATCAAATCCAAGACTTTCAGACTTGCTTAAAAATTCAGCATACACTTTTAACCATTTTATAATAAGTTCATTCAATTCTTGTTCTTCATATAATTCATTACCTTTCTCTATGGATTGTGCAATATTTTCATAGTTGATATCCTTACTAGTGAACTTATGAAAACTCAAAGTACTGAAGAATATATTATAATCACATTTAACTTTTTCTAACATATCAAGCAATGGAATAATTAACTGCTGGTTAGTAGTATTAGGATCTTCTTCGATTAATTCCGGACTTAAGCCAAGTCTATTAAAGAATGTCGTAACATAACTTTTAGTAAAAGCATAAGTATAAACTTCTCCAGCAACTTCAATTATATTTGTAGCTCTTTTGATAATCTCATCTTCAAGTTCTGGAGGAATCGATTTAATATTCTGATGTTTAGGTCCTGTTCCTATAAGTTCAGCCAAATCTTCTCCTAACCTTGTTAAGTTCCACCAAATTGCAGTAGGAGTATTCTTATATCCATATCTTCCCGTATGATCTTCTGAGTTTGGTGTATAGTTAGGATCAAATTTGTCCATAATAGAAAAAGGCCCATAATCCATAGAAAGTCCAAGAACTGAGGTATTATCAGTATTTAATACCCCATTTAAAAACCCATAACTTTGCCATTTGGCTGTATTGATAGCATTCCTTAAAACAATCTCATAATACATTTTATCATAATCCGTTAATTCGATTTCAAAGTAATCAGGTTTACTTTTAATGAAATCCTGGAAATACGGGAATTTTACATCCCCCACAGTAAAAAGATTATTAATCACATAATCACTCAATTCCCTAATTCCCTTACGATCACCTCTCATTCTATATAAATCAAAAGTTCCTAATCTGATCCACAGTTCAGCAAACCTTGCAACTATAGCACATTTTTCTGGCAATTGACGACGGGCTAAAGTCTCTGGTAATAATGTTAATGATAAAGCCCTTGTAGTGGGGATACCAATAGCATTTAAATGTTCGGAGATTATATACTCTCTAATTGAAGATCTCAATACTGCCTTCCCATCAGCAAATCTTGAATAAGGGGTTAATCCAGCACCCTTTAATTGAAGTTCATATTTATTTCTATTATATTTATCAAAGTTCGTGTTAAATCTTTGATCATACCCGGTTCGAGCCTTAGGAACTTCAAACATACTAATAACTCTGCCATCCCCTAATTGACCCGCAAATTGACCAAATTGCCACCCAGCATATGCTTGACTATAAGGCATTGGGTAATTGTTTAATGTTTCAGGATCTTCATATATTTTACCACTAACGATATTTTGGAATTCCTTTGTTTCCACATCTGAGTCATTGATCCCCAAATCTTCCAATGCTGGTGTACTGGACGTTAAATATTGATACTTAGGTCTTGGTTCTGGGAGATTATAAGAGTAAGCTCCATTAGTTAGTATTCTAGGGGTATGTATAACATTATCAAGATTTTCCAAGGCGTCTTGAATTTTTGGGATTTTTGAGTCAGGTGTTAATTGAAGGAAACTGGATGATTTAGGTAACTTAGCTAATGACATGAATCTTTTCATAACAGGTAGTAAAATGATTCCTCTTAGTGTTAGAGGGTAAAAATTGTAATTGCGGTGCCGCCGCGTGATCTATGTCGTGTCACGATGGCCATATTTTGTGAACAAGCGGAGTTATGGCGACGCGAATATCTACACTCATTAAGTGATGCTACCAAAATTAATTTACCGCCAAAGGCTTAGGATTTTAGCAGGGTTGGTATTGTTGATAATTACATATCACTTTTTTTCATCAGGGAGTCCTCAATTCAATACTGATGTTTTAAAGGCTGATACTAGTGGTAGAGTAGAGAATCCAGTTGGTGATATTAAGGCGAGTGTACCTGACGATGGTATTAAAATTGGTGCCAAACCAATTGTTGGCGAACCTTTGAAAGGGGTTGATGAGCTTTTGAAAGGTATTGATCAACCTGTGAAAGGTTCAGCAGACTCTTTAGGAGGTGTTGGTGAACCAGGTGTTGCTAAACCAGGTGTTGCTAAGCCGGGTGTTGCTAAACCAGGATTCCTGGCTGATAAATTAGCACCAGGAAAATCTGGAATTCAAGCTGAAAGACTTTCAGATCAACCAGGCCCTGCTGTACCAGAAAATAATGTTTTGGTGCCAGAAGACCCTTTAGCACCAGGTAAAGAATCTGTACCACAAAAAGAACCTATAAAAGCAGATTCTAAAGATGATCAAACCTTTAATATCCTCCCAATTGATTCAAACACCAACCAAGCTCAAAAAGAAGGTGTTAAACAAAAAGATGACAAATCAAAATCAATCCCAGAATCAGTAATTTCCTCCATACGTGATTACACTATTTTTTTCAAAGAATTTGAAAATCATATCATTAAAGCCGAGTCTTTAAAGAAAAATTACCAAAAAGAGAAAGCTGCTGAGTTATTTTTTGATGATAAGAATTTCCTTTTCTCCAAAGATTATTTAGCATCTATTTTGAATCTTCCTGATTCAACAGTTGATGAATTAACTGATTCTCATCAAAGATACATTAAAGCTTTAAATCATTTAGTCGATGATGTAGGACTTTCCACATTTGGTAATATATTGAAATCTGATAATGAATGGAGAGACTATGAAGGGTCAAGAGGGTATGTTATTATTGGTGGTGGAAGATATAGTTGGTTATCTTATTTGGTTATTAAACAAATCAGAGCTGTTGGATCAACCATGCCAATTGAATTATTTATTCCAAGTTCTGGAGAATTTGAAAAATCATTCTGTGAAGAGATTTTACCTAAATACAACGCTCATTGTAATATTATGGATAATAAACTTACTGCTCACATTTCATCCAAATATGGAATTAGTGGTTACCAGTATAAAATGTTAGCACTTTTAAGTTCTAAATTTGAAAATGTCATTTATCTTGATTCAGATAACTTCCCAGTACGTAACCCTGAATACATTTTAGATTCTGAATTGTATAAAGAAACTGGATTAATTATATGGCCAGATGCTTGGGCAAGAACCACAAATCCTAAGTTTTATGACATTGCTGGTGTTACTGTCTCAGAAAAGAAAGTTAGATATAATGTCTATGATAAAGAACGTGGTGAAAAACCATTCGACCAATATTCATTCGCTGATACTTGGTATCATCTGTTTGAAGGGGCATTACCAGATCCAACATCAGAAACAGGAATGTTAATAGTTAACAAAACTAAACAATTAAAGACTTTATTATTAACTTTGTATTATAACGTTTTAGGACCTAAATATTATTACCCACTTATGACACAAGGATCTGCTGGTGAAGGAGATAAAGAGACATTCATCGCAGCAGCCCATGTTCTAAAACAACCATGGTTCCAAACTTTGAAAGAGTTCTTATGGGTTGGTTATGAACATGAAGAAACTGATAAATTCTCTTCCAAAGCTTTAGGACATTATGATCCAGTGGCATCACAAAATAACCCAGAAGCTGATTTAGATTTTGTATTTATGCATTTATCATATCCTAAATTCTATCCTAATTGGTTAGTTGATAACCATGATTTAATTTATGAGAAACTGGGTAACCATATAAGGATGTATCAAGATATCTATGAAAATGCAGGCTATGACTTCGATTTAAGAGTATTACAATTTTTTACTCAAGGGTTGTGTAGAAATTATTATGATTCTGCTGGATTAGCCGTAGATGGCTCAGGAATAAAGAAAGAAGATGAATATATGGGACCTTACTTACTTTATGTAAAAGCAGATGTTGAAATTGAAGATAAGAGATGTGAAGAGGTCTTTATACCGCATCTTAAATGGTTAAAAGAGACCACAAAGAAGAGTGCTTAGGTTTATAATGTAGTGATAGATTAATAAGAGAAACTAAGATATTTAAACTTGTATTTGTGTTCGAAGATAGGTAATTATGGAAGTAGTGATAGCTGACCCGTGCACCACAGTAATATCTAACCCGTACACCACGCTAATCTTCAAAATGTTATCTGACCAGTACACCGGAATATTTAAAACCCCAACTGAGGCTCACAAATCTATTAACAATCTCTGAGTCATGTCCTTAAAAACACCATTGACTAAAAATTTAAAAGTTGCCCTTATCCAAATTGCAGCTGGTACTGACAAAACAGCCAACCTTGCAAAAGTCGATAAATTTATAACCAATGCTGTCACTAATTCCAAAAATGTCGACTTGGTAATGTTACCAGAATGTTTCAATTCTCCTTATGCGGTAGACCAATTTAAGAATTATGCTGAACAAATCCCAGGAGGTCAAACTACCGAATTTTTAAGTAACTTAGCTAAAAGACATTCCATATATTTAGTAGGGGGTTCGATTCCTGAAGCTGATAATGATAAGATTTACAATACTTCATTGACGTTTAATCCTCAAGGAGAAATCATTGCCAAACATAGAAAGGTTCATTTGTTCGATATTGATATCCCTAATGGTATTACTTTTAAAGAACTGATCAGTCTTAGTGGTGGTGATAAAGCCACTGTATTCAAATTGGGAGATTTTGGTAATGTTGGGTTAGGTATTTGTTATGATATTAGATTCCCTGAATTAGCATCTATTGCAAGTAGACCACCAAACAATTCATTTGGAATGTTCTATCCTGGTGCTTTTAATACTGTTACAGGTCCTTTACATTGGCACTTATTAGCTAAATCAAGAGCTGTAGATAATCAAATATTTACTTTCCTTTGTAGTCCTGCTAGAGATGTCAATAATGGTGGATATCAAGCTTATGGACATTCTTTAGTTGTTGATCCATCAGGAAATATAATCGCTGAAGCTGGTGAAGGCGAAGAAATTATTTATGCTGATATTGATGCTGATTTATTACCTAAGGCTAGAACTGGTATTCCAGTTGGTGATCAAAGAAGATTTGATGTTTATCCTGATTATGTTAGTGATGTAAAGGTTTCAGCTATTTGAGTATAGATTTATTATAGTTGAAGGTGAAAAGATGAATTACATCATTACTCTGAATGGATTTATAACAACCAATTGGAGCTAATATATACATAAAAGCTAGCTTGTTTTTTGATGTGATTACTTAAATATCAAAGGTTATCATGTTGGACTTCAACTTGTAATTTGATGTCTCATTTCTCTATAAGTCTCATCTGTTAAATTTAATCTGCTTCTGTGTTTCTTTTTGATATGATTTGAATTCATGGTTATGATAAACAAATTTTCATGTTACAGAATAAATATACAACTGGGGATATTTTTATCAAGAGTTTTTGGTACAAAACAACAGAGTAGTATAAGGTCTTGACACGCGGTCGCGGTAGAATACCACTATCGCGGTAGAATACAACGATTCCTACCGAGACCCTCAGACAGAGTCAAGTAAATACAGGTGAACACAAATGAATTAAATTAATCCAAAAGTCAATGGCTTAACACACTTTTGAATTTCTATGATATATATTAAGTGAAAATCTAAATCACGTGTATCTTTTAATCTTCAGTTTTCTTCTATTACATTCTAATCTTCATGTCTCTCAACAAAATCAACCACCAAATCTATAAACTCATTAGGCTTTTCACTAATGACCCAATGACCGGCTTTAATATCTCTTAATTCAAATTTCGGATAGAACTTTCCTATTTCAGCTATTGTTTCATCACTAACATATCCTGATTCTGTACCTCTAACAAATAAAACCGGTCCTTTAGACCATCTAGATTGATTTGAATCATATGGCCAAGCTCCTATGTTTCCCGAAACAACTGCCTTGTAAAGAATATCAAGCGGTACTTTTGATGTTATTACATCTTCAGCATTTCCTCGATTTAAATTAGTCTCTAAAAATTGTCTAACTAATAAGTTGGGTTCAATTTTGGCAAGTTCTGCATCAACATCTTTGATATTGGTGTATTTAAAATGTTCTACTGCCGTTTTTAAGGATCTAATGTATTTGGCAAAAATACTACCATCATTTTGAGGTAAAGTTACGGGGGCATTATCCACGGTAATTAACATTTTAATTAAATCCGGTTGTCTCAAAGGTATTGCCATAGCAGTTTTGGCTCCCATAGAATGGCCAATGATAATTGGTTTAATTATCTTATGCTCTTTAATGAAATTTTCAACATCAGTTGCTAAATGCGGATAATCATGTGGCTCTACATGAGGCGAACTTCCGTGATTTCTTAAATCTGGACAATATACTTTCCTATTAAGTTTGGACGCTAAAGATTTAGCAACTGTTCTATGCGTGATTTTACTACCGAAAAGCCCGTGTAATATAATTATTGGATTTTCATGGAGGTTTTCTGCTTTTTTAGGAACGTGTACATCATATTTGAGGGGAACCGCTTTAAGGTGAGTATTCAAAGCTTGAGCTAATACTGAATATGTTCTCTTGGACATGGTGATGATGGAATGCGGCTTTGGCGATGGATTAGAACTAATTTTTACCGCGACTGTAAGCCTTTATAAGCGAGCAAAAGAATTTGATAGAACCAAATTTTACCGCGACTGTAAGCTTCTGTAAGCGAGCAAAAGAATTCTATAAAATCTGATAAGGAAATAGATCATTTTCATCTGCAATCTTAGTATATTCCGGTAGATATATTCCGGTAGAATGACTATTTCTGTCATGAGCAATAAATTTGTACCATTTATTCGGTCATACTTTCTAGATTCGCTAGCAAATTAAGAAAATAAAGTTGAGAGCAATCGAGTACTTTTTCCCTTTTAAGAACCGATAGCCTAGATTATATAATATGCATATGTACGATACGGGATTCTGCACCATTTAAATTTGTAAATCTTTGGAGGGGCAGTTAAGTAAATTGACATTGACAGGTCCAACGGTATTGAAAATGCCACCATTCGCTTACAAAAATCGCTAATTATTTGATAGTATAATTCCGATAATAAAATAATACAATTGCAACATTGATGATAACTTTGATAAAGCAATAAAATCAATCACAATGAACTACATTAACCTACAATAATAAGTTTGCTCTTTATGCAGGGATTACATCACCAATTTCATTATCTGGCGTTTGTGTCTCAGAATCTTAGACTTTAGCCATAGCTTTTCTTTTTATTACATCATATTAATCTCCTAAAGATAAAGTATAAATAGGGGTGTTGATCCATCAATAATATATCTTATCAATAACACAAACACAAATTTAAAAGATTATTTATATAACATAGAAGACATAAAATAGAACACAAAGTAAACTAAAAAAAATGGCTGCAAATTCTAGAAAACTTACATTTAATGATGGAAATCAAATTCCTATGGTTGGTTTAGGTACTTGGAAAGCAAAAGATGAAGAAGTATATATTGCAGTTAAACATGCACTTGAAGCAGGCTACAGACATATTGATACAGCTGCTGCTTATGGTAATGAAGAACCTATTGGTAGAGCTATTAAAGATAGTGGAATCCCAAGAGAACAAATCTTTATTACTACTAAGCTTTGGTCAAATGCTCATCATCAACCAGTTGAAGCATTAAAAGAATCCCTTAGCAAATTAGGTATGGAATATGTTGATATGTATTTACTTCATTGGCCCGTATTCTTAAATCCTGAAGGCTCACCGAAGAGAGTACCATTACTTCCTGATGGTAAGAGAGATATTGTAATGGATTGGAGTTTTGTTAAAACCTATGATTTAATGCAACAAGTCGTTGACTTAGGGTTAGCTAAATCCATCGGTGTTTCGAACTTCTCCATAAAGAATATGAGGACTTTAATGTCAGCACCAGAAATGAGAATTACACCAGTAGTTAACCAAGTTGAACTCCATCCACATTTACCACAATTTGCTTTGGGTGAATATTGTGCTAACCATGGTATTCATTTACAAGCTTATTCTCCTTTAGGTAGTGTAGGATCACCCTTATTAAAGGATGACTTATTAAGGGACTTAGGTGAGAAGTATGAAGTATCACCTGCTACTATTCTTTTTAGTTGGTTAGATAGTAGAGATGTCGTATACTTACCCAAGAGTTTAAATAGAGATAGGTTGAAACAAAACTTAGAGGTAATAGAATTAGAAGATGATGATATTGATAGAATCAATGGAATTCATAGGGGATTCTCCAAGAGGTATAATGATCAAGATTGGTCACCAATGAAACCATTTGCTGAAGATTAGAAGCTGTTTATTGAGTATACAGAACGAACTTTTTGATGATAAAATTGTGCTGGTAACTGATTTTAACTTGTGCTGTAATGATTTGGATATAATAACTTAAATATAAAAAGTATAATTTAATTTCTTTGCTCTATAATCACTCATCATTGAAAACATTTAAAGGCTTCCAATTTGGATTACCAAATCTTTTAAATGTTGTTTTATGAATGCTATTGATTTTTTCTACATCTTCATCACCTAAATCGATTGTTAATAAATTCTGTTCAACTCTCTTTGGATTAATACTCTTGGGTAAAGGTATAATTCCTCTTGCTAATAACCAACTGAAAATTATAGTGGCTTCAGAAACCCCATTTTTTTGGGCAATTTCAATAACTGCTGGATCTTTTAATACTGGTGATCCATCCGATCCTAATGGGGAATAAGCCTCTAAGTAAATATCATTTTCTTTACAGAATTTACGTAATTCTTCATTAGGCAACCAAGGATGAATTTCTACTTGATTTATAACAGGTTTGATTTTAATATTAGAATCCTCTAGAATTTTCTTAAGATTAGTTATAGAGAAGTTGGAAACCCCAATGGATTTTGATAACCCTGATTCCACACATTCCTGCATCAATTCATAAGTTTTTACGAAACTCCAATCTAATACAATATCCCTATCACCATTGGGTAAAACAGGAATCTTTTCAGGAGTTCCCTTTGGATTTAAAAACACAGGCCAATGCATCAAGAATAAATCAACATATTCCAATCCTAACCTTTGTAATGATTCTTTTAAAGCCACTACAGGCTCATCATGACGTGTACACCAAAGTTTGGTGGTGATATATAATTCTTCTCTTGCAATTCCACTATCCTTTATAGCCCTACCAATAGGTTCTTCATTACCATAAGCAGCAGCAGTATCTATGTGTCTATAACCTGATTTGATAGCATGTTTAACAATTTGATAAACTTCATCATCAGTGGCTTTCCAAGTACCTAGACCAATTGCTGGAATTGAGGTTCCGTTATTTAATTTGAATTCTGTGTTGTGGTTTGTTGGTGACATGTTGTAATGAGTCAGATATAGCAATGTCAAACAGTGGCGAGTCTGGGGTTTTTAAATGTTAACGCTCATATTATAAGGGCTCCTGGCCATTCGTGGGGGAGTAGGTATCTAAAACTGTTGAACCACATCGACTATCAGAAGGCTTAGCAGTATGGCGGGTAAGCCCTAAGGACAATTTTTTAGCCGTGTTAGTAGGTCGCGGCTTTTGGTATAATGGTTAAGTATTAGCGACCTTTAACTCATATTAGTAATCCATAGGTTCAGAGTATAGGAGAATATTAGTAAGCGGGGAGTTATGTGAATCAATCGGATCAATGAGTTCCATGATTTTCGTTATTATTCTTTGTGTAGGATTAGTTAGAGTCAGAAGGAGTCAATGGGCTTAGAATGAGTCACTTGTCACATTAGTCAGATTGGGTCAAATGGAGTCAATTAAATCATAATAGTCAAATGGAGTCAATCGAATTATATTAGTCAAATGGAGTCAATCGAATCATATTAGTCAAATGGAGTCAATTGAATTATATTAGTCAAATGGAGTCAATTGAATTATATTAGTCAAATGGAGTCAATCTGAAGAGAATCATACCTAAATCTACAAAGAAATGGAGTCTGTCTATATTTCTATATACTCCTCCTCCACAAGTCACCTAAGCAAATTCCTTATCATAATCAATTAAAGTAACTCTATACTTAACATCATTATTATAAGTCTTCTCTAAACCTTTCTTAACATTCTCAGCGGAGATTGGTAATAATTCACACCATGGAAGACAATTCTTTTCAGCAGCTAATTCCAACATTTCAATCATTTCAGGTCTGTTACCTAAATGAGATGCTGAAAAACCTGACCCGTTACCTATGAAAGAAAAGGCATTTAATGTGAATGGTTTTTCTGGTAACCCAACGGTATTATATTTACCAAAAACTGATAAACATTGGAAATATTCATTGGAGAATCCATTGTTGGAATTGGCACATGATAAGATGAAATCTAATTCACCTTTATATGGTTCAGACCAATTTTTAACAGTAGTATCAATATAATGGTCAGCTCCTAATTTTAAAGCATCTGCCTTTTTACGGTCACCTCTAGATAAAGCAAATACTTCTGCTCCTAAAGCTTTAGCAAATTGTACACCCATATGACCTAAACCACCAATACCAACAATTCCGACTTTCATTCCTGGTTTGGTGATATGACGTTTCAATGGAGCGTAGACTGTTATACCAGCACATAATAATGGTGCAGCTTCTGGTCTGTCTAAGGCCTTTGGTAAAGCAAATACGAAATATTCATTAGCACTTGCAAATGTAGCATATCCACCAGTTGTTTTTTCATCATTCTTGAAGTCATTGTAAGTATCTAAACCGTCTGGACAGTAATTTTCATACCCTTGGGTACAAGGTTTACATTTCCAACAAGCATCTACTTGAGCACCAACACCTACTCTATCACCAACTTTATGTAAAGTTACATCTTTTCCTACTTTGGTAACAGTACCAATGATTTCATGTCCTGGAATAACTGGGTAATTAGTACCACCCCATCCATTAGTAACAGTATGAACATCACTACCACAAATACCACAATAATCAACTTTTACTTCGACATCTTTGTCTCCAAGTGTTCTTGGGGTAAATTCAATTTTTTTGGCTTCTGAGTACTTAGTACTATCGTGAATTGCAAATCCTTTATAACTCATGTTGTATAATAGTGAAAATTAATGGGGGGATCTGTCGAGGTTTTATAAGCAAAGATTGCGGCTTATGTAATGCTGCGTGTATAATACGGAATTCAACGGTTTTTGACTTTCTTATAACAACCCAACATACTTACTATTGCTCCCCAATTTACTTGATCCCCATTAATGCAATAATATGCCGGACTTTTTAGTGTTGAATAACCTTAATTTGATGAAATTTAGGTGGCAAGTTGTTTTGCTCCGATCAATGGGGGGTTACCCGCACCCCCACCGAATTCCCCCACCCCCATATTTCAGTATTTCTATTTTCGCCAAACTGTTTAGTTTCATATTGATTATTTTTCTATGAATATAAAATCACTCTTAACTTGGATTTAAATAAGCTTCGATCGACGAATAATGTTCTATTTGACTTTCTTTTTATATTTCTTTTATATTTTCGTTGATTATGAATTAATGATCTTTAATGGTAAAATTTTGGAAATCATAGGAGTTACCGTCATTATCAATAATAATCACACCATATGAATTATGCTTTACCTACAAAACGCCAAAATTCATTCCTTATATATTTAGTGTTTAGCCACTAAGGTTGCCACAAAGGTAACCTCGTATTTATGCAATGGTTCGTATCGCGCAAATTGCGAGGAACGAAGAATTCCACGAGAAACATTGCATTACACATTTAATGTAAAAATTATCGTGAAGTTGATCGTCCCGGAAAAATGTCCGGCGGCATAAATTATTTACTATAAAGAGCCAGAACTTGTTCCTAATATCTCTCATTTGCAATTATACATTTTTCATGACTATCGATCATATCTGGTGGAAAGAAGCCACTGTTTACCAAGTTTGGCCAGCATCTTTTAAAGATTCTAACGATGACGGATTCGGAGATTTAGGAGGACTTCTTCAAAAAATTGATTATATCAAACTGTTAGGAACCGATGTCATTTGGTTATCACCAATGTATGAGTCCCCACAAGACGATATGGGATATGATATTAGTGATTATAATGCTATTTATTCCAAATACGGTACTATGCACCAAATGGATGACTTAATTAAAAATGTGCATGATTCAGGAATGAAACTTATTCTCGATTTGGTTATTAATCATACTTCTAGTGAACATGAATGGTTCAAAGAATCAAGAGGTTCTTTAGATAATCCAAAGAGAGATTGGTATGTTTGGAAAAAACCTAAATTCGATTCTAAAGGAGTAATGCATCCACCAAATAACTGGCAATCCTATTTCGGAGGAAGTGCATGGGAATTTGATGAATTTTCCGGGGAATACTATCTTAGATTGTTTGCCCCAACTCAACCAGATTTAAACTGGGAAAACGAAGATTGTAAGAATGCAATCTATGAAAGTGCTATCAAGTTCTGGATGAAAAAAGGAGTTGATGGATTTAGAATCGACACTGCCGGACTTTACTCTAAGAGAGATTATGAAGATGCACCAATTTTATTCCCCGAATCCAAATACCAACCAGTTATGACTACGGTTTTAAATGGACCTAAAATTCATCAATATCATAAAGAAATCAATAAAATCTTATCAGATTATGACTTTATGACAGTTGGAGAAATTGGGTATGGAGATAAGGAAGAGAATTTAAGATATGTTAGAGCCCTGTCTAATGAAATGTCTATGATATTCCTTTTTGACGCTATTACTATTGGATACGTAAATGATGATAGATTTAGATATGAACAATTCAGTTTCCAAGACTTTAAGCAAACATTCAAAACCCAAAGTGATTTCATTAAGGGAACAGATGCTTGGTCAACAGTTTTCATTGAAAATCATGATCAACCAAGATCAGTTACAAGATTTGGTGATACTTCAAGTTTAAAGAATACTTTCAAATCAGCAAAATTACTTGCAATGTTACAATGTTGTTTGACTGGTACTTTATTCATTTACCAAGGGCAAGAAATTGGGATGACTAATTTACCATCATCATGGGATATTCTGGAATATTTAGATGTCGGAACCGTTCAATATTATCAAGAAATGGTTAAGGAATTTGGATTGGATCCTTCAAAGATTCAAAATGTCATGGACCTTTTATCATTAGTAGCCAGAGATCATGCTAGATCACCAGTTCAATGGGATGCCAGTGAATATGGAGGATTCTCTAAATCCAAACCATGGATGAGAATCAATGATAACTATAAGGAAATTAACATCGAAGATCAATTAGCTGATGAAACTTCAGTGTTACATTTCTGGAGGAAATTGTTAACAGTTAGAAAGTCTTTCAAAAATTCACTTATCTATGGAGATTTTGAATTATTAGACATCGACAATTCAAAGACATTTTCATTCACAAAGACCTCTGGTACTGAAGTCATTTACGTTGTATTGAACTTTTCAGAACAAGAAGTTGATATCAATGTTGATGGTAAATTGGTATTATCCAACGAGGTTAAAGTTGATGAAAAATTACAACCATGGGAGGGAAGGATTTATCAAATGCTGTAGGTTTTTGGGACTGTGTTAGATCTGAGATGTCAAGATAAGTTAACTTCAAATGATTGTAAATTCACTTAATCACCCTGATAACTCATCCTAATCACCCTGATTATAAATTAGCCTCAAATCGGTATTCACGATTTCAACATACCTATGTGTAGCTTCATCAATGTTATTAGATAGAATAAAAAACGGAAACAATAAAACATTCCGGGATATCTCTAAACACGAAATCGATAAGAATAACATCTGATAAATTATCTTACTAATGATCTCTAACATCATAGCACTATACCGTCTAACCTTGGTGATAAGCATATCTAAGGATAAGGAGTTGCTGCAAAATGTCGCGCCTCCTCTAGACTCATTAATATATGACTTTATATTGTTTTTTAAGCCTGATTACATATAAAATCTTTTTGGGGTAAATTTAAAGTTTCGGTTTTATTGGTTAATTTGGTGGGGTATTTCAATTAGGAGTGTTTTATTTATATATTTAAGTTTGACATGGCATTTAAATTAAGGGGTTAACAAAAAGTTAATCGGAAGATAAATCATGAGAGGTTTTAATGGAGTTTTTAGGCAGGGTACTTCAACTACAATACAAGTAAACCCTAACTCAAGTGTTTGATATAAGTTATTACTGTTTAAGGAATTCAATGATTAAACTTTATCAATTGAGGAATTTGGGTTAATAGAGGTTTACGGAATTAGTCTGCGGAATGCATGTATGATTTCTAAGCTAATGATGTGGGTACATTTGATTTCTAAATAGGGGAATTTTTATCCAAAGCTTTCCTTATCTATAGTTTGGTTTATAAGATAGAGCCATATGAATCAAGGTTAAACTTATCTATTCCTATCTCTTATCAATATTATCTTATGAGATTCTTATCTTATATTTCTTATCTGATATTTTACCTCACATATCATATTTCAAGGTTTCTTATCTGAGGTGGGTGCGTCTACCTTACCTTATCAGTCTATCTTACCTTATCAGTCTATTTTACCCTATCGGAGCTTATTTGTTATCTACATTTTCAAAGATTTCAACATCCAATCTTACATCTATTCGTTATCTAACCTATTAGAGTCTTGTGACTCTGATATCATAGATATGAAATGTCTGGAATTCCTATGTGATACAACTGCACTTGTATGCAGGGTCCTCATTTTGCAACCATGTAATGACTAAATCGATGGATTTATCCCTGTAATAGTTAAAGGAAGATTTCTTTTTATTATTCTAAGGAAACTCAATTATTGAGCTTTAGGATAGCTTTACAAGGTTTTTTGATTCTTTGATCGAGTGTTTTATATAGTTCAAATGATCACTTTGATACAATAGGTTATAAATAGAAAATATATTTATTTGTTTCGGGATTCTTATTAGGTCCAAATAAGAGTCCAAATGATACACAAACTTACACTAAGCTAAAAGTAAACATCATTCTTTTGCCATGATAAACAGGGTTTTTTCGAGATATTTCTTCTTCCATTATTTTTGACAGAAAGGCTCTATTTCAGATATTGCTCCCTTTATTACATCTCAAGTATTATTGAGGTGATAAATCCAAGTTGAGGTATAGATTTGTGAATAATTGATAGTGTGCAGTCATTTTTCATCATATATTCATCACACATTTTGATGCAAGTTAATACTTGAAAGAGAAGACCTATGACTAACGTGAAGTATATTACCATATCAGTTGGTATTAATTTCAAGTTCTAGGCTGATACACCCACTGGTGAAGTGCTAGGTTATATTTTTGTATGGTTTACATTAAATCAAAATATCATCTTTTAAAATAATGAATCTTTATCATGGTCTTATCAAGAAAAAAAAGAATAATTGTAAAAATTGCAATTTCCACAAATACAGAATAAAGGCTGATTTTGTGAATATGATGAGAAGGATTATATTTTTCATTTATTTATAACATTTTATCATTCAAATGACAAGTAGACCAATTCATATCTTTGTGTTAATACCTTACCACCAGAGAATAAGTAAGTTCGCACTAAGTAGTACCAAACAGTAAGCAATTTCGCACTACGCTCACCAAACAGAAAACAAGCTCGCACTAAGTCCACCACCAAAACCTCGCCAAACAACCTTCGCACTAAAATACACCGCGTTCATTACCCTCACTAACCTTCTCTACATAACTTCTACGACGCGAAAATTCCCTTTACCTCAACATGAGCAATCCTGATTATGATATAATCGACTCAGATACTCCAGAATTAGTATGTATAAATAATCATACCCCCACTAAAACCCCAACAAAACCCCCCATACAACCCCATAATTCAAATACTAACTTGTAGATGGATGTAGAAATCGCTCAAGACAATTCCACTACCACTGACATCAAGTCAAATCAACGTAAATATTTCACAGGTGAACATGTCAAATTCGACATAGAAGATACAAGTAAAAGGTTCAAATATTTGTTAGGATTGACTGATTTATTCAAACATTTCATTGAAGCCAAAGCTGGTAAGGATACCAATATACGTAGAGTGTTGGATAGTATTGAAAATGAGACGTTACTCAAACCCAACTCTCAAACCAGTAGGGGCCGTAAAAGTGAAAAAGAAGAAGATGCTGAATTATTACAAGATGAAGAAAATACTGCCAATATTGTTGAGTTCACAGAGAGCCCTTCATATGTTGAAGGGACATTAAGACCATATCAAATCCAAGGTCTTAATTGGTTAATATCATTATTTGAAAACAATTTGAATGGGATTTTAGCTGACGAAATGGGGTTAGGTAAAACTTTACAAACCATTTCGTTTTTAGGTTATTTAAGATATCATAAAGGTATAAATGGGCCACACATTATTATTGTACCGAAATCCACTTTAGATAATTGGGCACGTGAGTTTAAGAAATGGACACCTGAAGTTAGAGCATTAGTCATTCAAGGTGATAAGCATCAAAGACATGCATTAATTAATAAGAGATTGCTCACATGTGACTTTGACGTTGTTATTACGTCATATGAAATCGTTATCAGAGAAAAGGCTGCCTTTAAGAAGTTCAAATGGGAGTATATCATCATTGATGAAGCTCATAGAATAAAGAATGAAGAAAGTTTGTTATCACAAATAATAAGAGTTTTCCATAGTAATCATAGATTATTAATAACCGGTACACCATTGCAGAACAATTTACATGAATTATGGGCACTTTTAAATTTTATATTACCTGATGTTTTTGGAGATAGTGAAGCATTTGACAGTTGGTTTCAAGGTGGAAATGATGATAGTGAAGGAGAAGATAAAAAAGGCGATGGTGACGTTATACATCAACTTCATAAGGTTCTTAAACCTTTCTTATTAAGACGTATAAAAGCTGATGTAGAGAAATCACTTCTTCCTAAACAAGAAATGAATGTCTATGTTAAAATGACTAACATGCAAAAAATATGGTACCAAAAGATTTTAGAGAAAGATATTGATGCCGTTAACGGTGCTAATGGTAAGAAAGAATCAAAAACTCGTCTTTTAAATATTGTGATGCAATTAAGAAAATGTTGTAATCATCCATATCTTTTTGAAGGAGCTGAACCTGGTCCTCCATATACCACTGATGAACATTTGGTATTCAATTCCCAAAAAATGCTCATTTTAGATAAGCTTTTAAACAAGTTCCAAAAGGAAGGAAGTAGAGTATTAATCTTCTCACAAATGAGTAGAATGTTGGATATTTTAGAGGATTATTGTCTTTTCAGAGAGTATCAATATTGTAGAATAGATGGGCAAACAGATCATGGAGATCGTGTGAATGCTATTGATGAATATAATGCCCCAGGAAGTGAGAAATTTGTATTTTTATTAACCACAAGAGCAGGAGGTTTAGGTATCAATTTAACCACTGCTGATATTGTAATTTTATTTGATAGTGATTGGAATCCACAAGCTGATTTACAAGCTATGGATAGGGCACATAGAATTGGTCAAACTAAACAAGTGAAAGTATTCAGATTGATTACTGAAAATGCTATAGAAGAAAAGGTTCTTGAAAGAGCAGCACAAAAGTTAAGATTGGATCAATTGGTTATACAACAGGGAAGAAACGCACCAAATATTGGGAACCAAAGTAGTAAAGCTGCTTCTAAAGATGAGCTTTTGAATATGATTCAATTTGGAGCATCATCAATGTTTGAAGGCAAGAAAGGTGAAAAAGATGAAGTTGATGATGATATTGAAAAGATCTTAGCTGAATCAGAATCTAAGACTAATGAATTGAATAAAAGGTATCAGAAATTAGATCTTAATGCCTTACAAAACTTCACAAATGATGAGTCAGTTTATGAGTGGAATGGTGAGAACTTTAAGAAGAAAGAACTTACAACTGTTGGAAATGTTGGATTAGGATGGATCAACCCTGGTAAAAGAGAACGTAAAGAGAATTATTCAGTTGATGTTTATTATAGAGATGTTTTAAATACTGGAGGAAGTAGAGCACCACTTAAAAATGGACCAAGGCCTCCTAAGCAAGTTAATATCTATGACCATCAGTTTTACCCATTGAAATTAGTAGAACTCATTGAATTGGAAAAGAATTATTATAAGAAACAAACCAAATATCAACCTAATGGAACCACAGAAGAAGAGAGAGATTTAGAACAAAAGGAAATTGATAATTCTAGACCTTTAACTGAAGAAGAACGTCAATTAAAGGAAGAATTATTAACCCAAGGATTTGGAAGTTGGAATAGAAAAGAATTCCAACATTTCATTGGGCTTAGTGGTAAGTATGGACGTAATTCCATTCAACTTATAGCCTCTGAATTTGATAATAAAACCCTTGAAGAAATCAGAGACTATGCTCAACAATTTTGGACTAATTTCAAAGATATAGAAGGTTATGAAAAACTTATAAGTAACATAGAAGCAGGAGAAGATAGAATAAGGAAGATCAAACTTCAAAAGGAAAGTCTTCGTAGGAAATTAAGTCAATATAAATATCCTTTACAAGACTTGGTTTTGAAGTTTCCACCAGCTTCTAGTAATAAAAAAGTATGGAGTGAAGAAGAGGATAGGTTCTTATTAGTACAATTATACAAGTTCGGAATTGACCGACCTGATGTAAATGAAAGGATTAAACAGGCTATAAAGGATTCAGTATTGTTTAAATTTGATTTCTTCTTACAATCCAGAAATACATCGGAGATCTCCAGAAGATGTCTGACATTATTAGCTTGTGTATTGAGGGAAATGAGTCCACCAGAGAAGAGGGTTAGAGATTCTAAACTGGGAACACCTAAACTGGGGACTATTGAACCTGAGGAGAAGCGTAGAAAGGTTAATGTTTGAGTGGGTGTGACTGTGTTATTTTAGACTTCAGGAGAGCGTAGGTTGATGTTTGGACTAGGTAGATGTTAGAGGATCTTAAAACCCTGAACTGTATAAACTTCTTCAGCTGACGTCCCTAGGGCCTAGGACCGTCCCTAAGGACTTCCCTAAGGCCCTCCCTAAGGCACTACTGCCGTCCCTAAACTGTAGAATAATACGTAGAAATTACTCGGAATTAATTATGTAGAATATATACTTACAATTACATTAGTTTTAAGTTATTAAATTTTATTAACCTATGGTGATCTCTTAGGTCTCTATGTTTCTTAAATCTTTTGGTGGTTACGGTCTTTAGTACTGTCAACTTCTTAGTACTTACCTACGCTCTTTAGTAACGTCAACTTCTTAATTCTTAACTACGTGCTTAACTACGAGCTTAGCACGGTCTTAAGTTCTCTTACAACCCTCATGACCCCTATATCGCATCATTCTTATCCCCTATATCCTCTCATCCACAATTTATATATATATAACCATCCGGAGTTAAGACAGGTGGGGTATATCTAAACATCTTATTAATTCTCTTATGGTCATTCGTCCACAAGATACACGCACAAAATTGCTACCGTCGTACTAAAAAATCTAAAATCTCGTAAAGCTGCGCCCAAGCGCTACGTCCAAATGCCACGTCCAAATGCTACGTAGATTTGACCTTTTCATTAAGAGCATGCACAATAAGCAGTTCTAATTGCATTGGCTCTATGGCAGATTCATGTCTTGATACAACCGTACCATCTCTTGATATTAGAAACTTCTCGAAATTCCATAGCACTCCCCTAAACCCTAATTTACCAGGTCTTTTCCTTTTAATAAATTCGTAAAACTCATCACTACCTTCACCATTAACCACCACCTTATTCAATATAGGAAACGTCACATTGAACCTTGAACGCGTGTTTTTAATAATCTCATCGATTGGTAAAGGATCTTCATTGCCAAATTGGTTACATGGGAATGCTAACACCACAAATCCTTGGTCTTTATATTTCTGGTATAACTTTTCTAATTGCAAGTATTGTGGCGTAAATCCACAAAGTGACGCCGTGTTTACTACCATCACAACTCTCCCTTTAAACACACTCACGGGTATCCTCTGATTATTGGCATCCTTTATGTAATAGTCATAGACTGTGTCATTATTTGCTAGTGACTTAGGTTTGTGTTCTTTATTCATACAGCTCGTATCGTAAGTTTCGCAATAGTGATGTCGTCTGCTTAGTAAGTTTGGTGTGATGCTTATGTAATACATATGTTTTTAATGACCGAGACATCGTTTCGCGACATTTGCTCGCGACACAAATCTCATGATTTGTGGGAGAATTTTTTTTTTTACAAACAGTGATCATCCCCTTAACTACTTTCCCTTATAGCGGTTAATCACATTATAGGTTATTAACATTTTATTATCAGCGGCTAACCCCCCATCATATTTATTAAGTCATATATTCCCCCCTTCCCCAAAGACACAGAATTGTTCAATATTTAGTACCGTGTCTTTGATTATAATATAAGTTTTAAACATCTTACGAGTAACACAAATAGACTAAAATGTCCTTTAAAGTCGATTGGAGCTTATTGGAAAATGAGTCTATGTCTGAATGGACCAAGGAATTATTAACTGAAACGTTAAATTCAGGTAAAAGGCCCAATATCCTTGCTTCGGACATAGAAATCAAGGATTTAAACTTTGGTAAAATATCCCCGAATTTCGAAATCTTAGAGATTGGTGAATTGGAAAAGGATAGGTTTAGAGGTATATTTAAAATCAATTATTTGGGTGATGCCCATATAACTTTACATACAAAAGTTCAAGCTAACCCTTTAAAAATTTATAATGATAACTTGATTGAATTGGAAAAATCTATTGGAAGTTCCAGTAATTTCATAAATCCGAACTTTTTATTATCAAATGAACAATTTTCAATTCCTTTAGATTTGAAATTGAGTGACATTAAAATCAACGGGATTGGTATTATTGTATTCTCTAAAACTAAAGGATTAACATTGGTGTTTAGAAACGATCCTTTAGATTCTATCAAAGTCAGTTCTACTTTTGATATGGTCCAAGTTTTGGCTAATTTCTTACAAAAACAAATCGAAACTCAAATTAGAGAATTATTCAGAGAAACTTTACCTACCGTTTTACATAGATTATCATTAAAATACATTTCTTTAAATGATGAATCCAATTTAAAGATCTTCCAAAATCATCCCCATACTGAAGATACTGAAAATGAAGTTATACTTTTCGATTTAACTAATGAATTGAATAATTATTCAACTGAAAATTTACAGAAAAACTTAAAATTGTTCAATTCTAGGGAAACCTTAAATTTGCATATACCCAAGTTTAAGAATCTTATACAAAGAAGTAATTTAGATAAATTCAATCAAAACCTATCACCAAATTTATTAACTTCTTTAAGCTTGTTGAATAATAAATTTGACGGTGTACGTAATGTTAATGGTAATGGTATCCCAATTAGTTTCTTGGTAGACAAAGATTTTAATAATGTTCAAGATATGGTAAAGAATATCTCCAATATTCAATCTAATAATTTCTACAAGAATCTGACCAATAATAATGTCAATATCAAACCTAAGAGAAGAGTAATCAAGTTGAACAAGAAGAAAGATTCTACATCAATGATGTCTACGCCAATGATGGCCAAGACTGGTACAATGGAATCGCCTATATTATTATCGAAATCCGCTTCTTTGAATAAGGCCCAAGTCGATAATGATGCTATCAACTTAGATATTTCAAGCAGTGAAGAGAGTACATTGATTGATGAAAAGGAGGAAGAATTAAAACACCCTCAACCTTTGAGATTAAACTTAAAACCAATTCACTCTCATTCACATTTCCATAGAAATTTCTCCAATAACTCACCAGTTAATTCTAATAGTTCAGTGTTAAGTGGGGTTGGATTAGGAAATAATTATTTCAATTTTACTAATCAAGAGTATATTGATATTGAGAATCCTTTCTTGGAACATAAAGATTCTATAAAACCACCAATTGTAAATCATAAACAGGTTGAGCCTGAAAAGGGTAGGTTTGATGAAAATAAACCAGAGAAATCTGAAAAGGTAGTTGAAAAATTATCTGAAAAAACAGAATTTAAAGCACCGCCAAAATTAACAGAAAAATCTGGAAGAAACGAATATAATGAAAAAATTAATGAAATTGATGAAATCTTTAGAGAGGGTAAGAAAATAGATTTCAAGACAATTAAAGATAAATTGAATGAATTAAAGAAGTTAGAGGCTGAGAATCATAAACATTTTTATATGGAAATGCCACCACCTTATCAGATTTAGAGAGGGTTTTTGGCCTGGTTTTTAGCTTGGTTTGGAAATAGCATGAGTATTTATTTCTTGTATATATATATATTTATTTGCATAGTTTAAGGAATATTTTAGAATTAATGGTGTAGTTTTTGTGGAAGTACTGGCGTTGGGACTTAGGTGTATAGACATATGGACTTAGGGTTGGCCAGATCGACTCAAAGTGTAAAAATATGGACCTAAAAAGGGCCAGATCGACCTAAAAGTATTCGACCTAAAAGTACAGAGATCGACCTAAAGCGCATACTACAATCGCACCACCACACCCCTTATCCCTCCTACATTCCGCCTCAGTCGTGTACTAACATCACCTCTTCTCATTTCCTAATTAATTCCAAAAATAAACCGCGTATTTACTTATGGGTTTTGGTGATTTACAAGACCTCTGTAAGGACACAGCATTACCACTATGCTCCGTCATAGTGGGTAAGAATAGTACCGGTGAACTTTCTAAAGGGATTCTCCCTCAATGTTATGCTAGACCTGTGGAACTCGCTAATACTATGATCTTTCAAGTGGGTAATGCCTTTGTACATTTTGGATCATTGATGGTTATTTTGATCGTTATCTATAACGTTAGATCTAAATATACTGCCATTAGTAGAACTGAAATGCTTCACTTTTTATATACGGCTATTGGACTTATTGTTAGTTCTTTAGTCGTAGACTGTGGTGTAGCACCTCCAAGTGCTGAGAGTTATAAATACTTTGTAGCCCTTCAAATAGGTCTTGCTAGTGCCTGTTGTATTTCCTTATTATATAACGGGGTAGTTTGTTTCCAATTCTGGGAAGATGGTTCTACAAGATCTATGTGGGGATTAAGAGCAGTATCAATTATATGGTTCATTATAACATTCCTTATTCTGGTTGGAACCTTTGATGATTGGGCCAGTTTGAAAAATTCAAACACCTTAACAATTTTTGTTGTTTGCTATATTATAAATGCGTTAATTTTATTGATTTATGTTGTTAGTCAAATAGCATTAGTATTTTTTGCATTAGATTCATATTGGCCCATAGGTGCTATTTGCTTAGGAGTGTTTTTCTTTGTAGCAGGTCAAGTTATGGCTTATAGTGTTAATCAAGCTATTTGTAATGGTACATCACATTATGTCGATGGACTTTTTTTTGCATCACTTTGTAATATTTTTGCTATTATGATGGTTTATAAATATTGGGATATGATAACTGCTGAAGATTTAGAATTCTCAGTACAAACCATTGAAGGTGGTGTAGAAGATGAAAAGAGAGGTAGTGGATATTTTAGGTAAAGAGAAACAAATTGATTTAGAAGTCGAATTAAATCAAGTCGAATAAATAAATAAGGAATAAAGAATATTAACCATTCAAATCAAAATATAGATATCGTAGGTTTGTAGGTAGCTAAAAATAGATATAAACAAAAATAAGCCGCATTGATGTAACGATGAGGTATGTTGTTACTATAATATGACATCGGAAATAAAATTTTAGTATATGACGAAACGGGCTGATGGGAAGATTATAGAATTTTGCCGGCTAAAAATTTTCCATTCTTACATATTCTACATATTCAGGAGACTTATAGTTATTGTAAACCCAACGTCATTGCACTGGAGTTGCACTAACGGGGCCGAGTAACAGTCGCACTAAAACACTCACTGCCACGCCCACTCGCACTAACACACTCTCTAACACGCACTAATCACCAACACCAACACCATCTTGCATTAGTCGCAGGTCAAGTCTAAAAGTTCGCGACTACGTCACAAAATTATAAACCTATAGGTTAACAACCATTGATCCATATGCCAGAATCAGAGAAATTACTAGACCAGGATAAAATCCAGACAATCTTAAACAGTGATTTAAGTTTGGATATATTACTCACCAGGCTAAAGAAATCCATTAATACTGGTGAAGAGTTCTCGAAGTATATAAAGAAGAAGGCCATTATTGAAGATGATCATTATTCACAATTAAAGAAGTTTGGTAGTCAATTTAGAGCTGCTTTGAAGAATCCCAGTAAATTGAAAAGTGATTCTTTCAGTAATAAAATGGATCAAATCATTGAATTCGATGAAAAATTGTATAGTGTAGGATCATCATATGTGACTGCTCTTAATGTAATGTTTGATGAGATAACTTCGTTAATTGCTACTGTTGGTAGAACTAGGAAACAAGTTAAGGAAGAAGGTAAAAGGAAAGAAAAAGATTGTCAAGATTCGATTACGGCTGCTGAAAAGGCTAAACAGAAATACTATCATTTATGTGATGACTTGGATAAGTTGAAAAACGGAGACCCTAAAAAGTCGTTTTCTTTGAAGAATAAGAGTTATGAACAACAAGAGGATGACTTACAAAGGAAAGTTGATTTGGCCGATCAAGATTACAAGCTGAAAGTTGCCATTTGTAAGAAAGCTAAAGATGAGATTTTAATGGTCTATAGACCAGATCATTCTAAGAAGTTAAAGAATTTAATTCTTGAAGTTGATATTGCTATGAATGTCCAATTACAGAAATTAGCCACTTGGAATGAAACTTTGGTGATGAATTCTGGGGTTTTGATTTCTCCGCTCTCTTCTGATAAACCTTCAATGAAATCATTAGCTTCTGCTGTTGATAATGAGAAGGATTTATATACTTATATTATGAAACATGAAAGAGAAGTTAGCGTTAATAAATCGTCCAGTTTGATTCCAGTTGAATATAAGGTTCATCCTTCATTGGTCAAAGAAATGCCTAAATCTTCCAAACCATTCTTGAATAATAAATCTGAAGCTCCTATTCCTACATCAGCACCAGCTCCAATTCAACCATCAATTTCAAGCACAATGGGTAATTCTGTAGTTAATTCCGTGGCACCATCTTCCACAACCACTGGGACTTATCTCGATACACCAAGTGATAGAACTTACGTAACAGCTTCACCAAAAGCTGACTCAAATAATTTCTACTCTTCGTTAGATCCTGCTAGTCAGCCAAATACTCCAGAACTTAATGGAGCCAAGTCATTACCCGCAAGTAAATCATATACTCAACCAACGTTTGGAGTTTCAATTGAGGAACTCATTCAATTTGCAGGTATTGATAATGTTCCATTAGTAGTTAAAAAATGTATTGAAATAATCGAAACTTTCGGATTGGAATTAGAAGGTGTTTATCGTAAAAGTGGTAACGTTACAGTTGTTCAAAACTTACGAGATTCTATTGATACAAAGTTTACTAATTACCTTTTAATAGGAAACAATATCGACCCAACTAATGTTATTGATACTGATATTTATTGTATAGCATCATTATTGAAGTTATACTTTTCCAGTTTACCTGAACCACTTTTAACTCAAGAATATTACCAATCATTTATTGATACTGTCAAGTCCTTAGATGAGAGTTATATACATAAGAAATTACATCATTTGGTGTATAATTTACCAGATGGGGCATATTTCACGTTAAGAACGTTAATATTCCATTTGAATAAAATAGCTAGTAAATCTGATTCTAATAGAATGTCAGTTAAGAATATAGCAATTATATGGGGGCCAGTAGTATTGAATGATAATTCTATGAATCCACAAGATTTGAGTTATAAGAGTAAGGTTGTTGAGGAGTTGATGTATATTGCTAATGAGATATTTGATACTGATGAGTAGATGTTTGGAAGGTTTTATGTTGTGGTGGATGTTTGAAAGGGTTTTTATGGTGGATGGTGAGTGTAGACGTTTATGGTGGATGGTGAGTGTAGACGTTTATGGTGGATGGTGAGTGTAGGTGGTGGATGGTGAAGAGTAGATGTTTGCAAGGATCATAAGTTAATCCTAAAAGTACTAATCATTAGATGTTATAGACATTTACTAATATACGTTATACTAAACCCCGCCCCAAATACATTAATCATTAACCAATATTCTAATACATTAAATGAATACTTGATTCTTTAACTTTACTATCCTTCTTATCATTCCTATCTCTGTTATCACTCCTCGAATCATTCCTATCTCTGTTATCACTTCTTGAATCATTCCTTATATTAAATCTTGGTGGCTTTGTGATCTTTGAATGTCTTACCTTCTCCTGTCTCTTTTCCTCTTGAATTCTCTCCTGTTTCTCCTTTTCTTCCTTTTCTTTCTTCAACTGAAGGGCGAACTCTTCATCACTAACACCTTCAAGTCGACGTTTTATATCTCTTAATTCTCCCTTGACGATATTATGGAAGTCTGGTGAGTCTATTAGCTTCTCTTGTATGTCTTTATCTACAATACTTAAGAGGGAATTTTCAGCCTTTTCATCGGGTTTCAGAACTTTCCCATCAACTTGCAGTTCTCTTCTTGTGTTGCCAAGAACTTCCCCTTGTATTAAAGCTGCCATTTTCCCCTTGTTCCTCATAAGTATACTTGGGTCTTGTTTGACTTTATTCTCCACCATTACTTTGAGTTTCAACATTAAATTTGAATGGGTTTCTGAAGTTTTGAAATCATCCAATAATTTCCGTCTTTGTTTATCAAAAGTTCCATTTTTCTTATAAATATTGGATAATTGTTTAGGGTCTTTTATTGGGTCCTTTTGGTCCATCACTTGAATCGTCCTGAAATGGTCCTGATAAATCGCGAACTGTCTTACGCATCAGTCCCTATCAAATGACTGATAAACCCTTACAAGAGATTCTAAGTTTTGGTAGTAATTCCCTGGTATCACTAACACCACAGTCGTCCCATTTAGTTCCTTCCAAATCAGACCTATCACGAACCCGTTCCGACCAAAATATCAAAAGTAATAAACGTATAAAGCCAAGTATAGATGAACAACACTCTTTGAAACAATTGGATCTTGCTAAAGAAATTGTCCACAAAGTCATTGATGATATTTTAACTGGCCAACCATTGAATTCAGGGTATGGGTTCTATTATCAGAAAGTTGAAAGTATTTGTAAGTTCAAACACTCAGAACAATCGAAGTTAAGTGACTGCTTAAAGGATAAGATAGATACTTATTTCTATGAAAATGTTAAACCACAAATAGAAATTTTAGTAGCTGATGATTCTAAAGAATTATCTTTATTCATAAGTGAATACTTACAAATTTATGAAGGCTGGGAATCTAAATTAAGACTATTAGGTAAGATCTTCTTATATATAGATAGAGGATATCTTTTACAACACCCTAATAAGAAAATGATCCTAGAATCGGGGTTAAACTTATTCACCACCAATTTAGATCATTCTGGTGATAAAACCATAAAGAAATATCTTGAATTTCTTGATAGATACCTTCGATATGAACAAGACACTGATTTTGATAATCTACTTAAATTCTCCCAAATGTTAGTTAAACTTCATTTTAATAACCTTACTAGTCTTAATCAGAACCTAGTAGAACAAATAGCTAAGATTTTCGAAAATCTAAGACAAGAATGGTTAAAAACTCCAGAGACTTATATTCATATCAGTCTAAGTAAAGTCAGTAAAGTGGTGACATTTTTCAAAGATTGTGGGCAACCCAAAGAATTTATAGAGAAATTATTGATTCGTTTGAAATGGGTAATGATTTTTAATGACTTTAATCATGTGATAAGTCTATGTCTTAAACATATATTAACATCAGAAAACACTAAGCAAATTCTCATGATATATAAATTTTGTGGGGGCACGGAAAATGAATATGGGTTTGATTCAATGAGTGTGTTGATTTACCAATGGGGAAAATTCATTCTCGATGATGTTACCGACACTACTAATTCATACATCACCAATACCAATGATAAAAAGAACATAATATCCACGCTTTATCAATTGAATATCAACTATAATCTTATAGTGAAGGAGAAGTTCAATGATAATGACAAGTTCGAATTTGAAATAAGGAATTCGTTTAGTAAGGCTTTGAATAGTACTAAGCGTATAAACTCTTATATTATGGCACAATTATGTAAATATGTGGATGGGTATTTAAAGAACAGTAAGAAACCCTTAGCATTCAATGACGTCAAACAACAATTCTTGACGATATTTAAGTTCTTGAATAATAAAACTGATTTCCTTATTATATATAAACGTGAATTATCACGTAGATTGTTACTTAGTAAGACCAATATGGAGTCTGATAAACAATTGGCTGATAGTATACTTGAAATTGTGGGGGAGACTGATATCTCCATTGGCCTCACGTCTATGTTCAAAGACCTAATGAACTCAAGGTTGAAATACTCCAACGTTAATTTCATAAACACTATGGAATTCAGTGGTCTTATATTGGAGAAGAAACATTGGCCAGAGATTCCTAAACTGAATGAAATCAAATTACCACCAAAATTCAATGATATACTTAATGAGTTCACTGATTTCTATAAAAAACTGGAAGATAAATTGGCCAATCATGATCTCAATTGGGATAACTATTCTTTACATCAATTGACCATAATAGGGAATTATAAATCTGGTGATTATGAATTGACAGTTAATTTATACCAAGCCATAGTACTCGAAATGTTTAATGATCGAAACCAATGGAAATTCAATGAACTTGTGGACACCACCCAAATGGATCCAAAGTTTCTAAAGAGAATTATACATTCATTATCTGATAAGTATAGGATATTAATAGATGAATCAGAGACTGTGACATTGAACCAAGAGTTTAATGAAAAGTCTAAGAAACTTAGGATCCCAATGTTAAGAGAACGTGAAACAAGTGTAGTTGAAGATAAGGCAATCAATAGGAACCGAAATGGAGAGATTAGAAGTTGTTTAGTGAAAATCATGAAAGTAGAGACGAAATTACTGATGAGTGATTTACTTAATAAGACGGTGGTTGTATTGAATAATAGAGGGCCAATAGCGATTAATGATATAAAGGGGAATATTGAGTATTTAATAGAGAATGAGTTTATTACTAGGGAAGAAGATGGGAGAGTGTTGACTTATGTTCCTTAGCTTGGAGTTGAGATGTGTCTTTGGGGCATGACAAGTGTCTTTAGTATGCTATTGATGAAGATGGGGATTTGGGTGGCCTTGAGGTCTTTGCTATGATAAACATGCAAGAGCACTGGCATCTGTCCTTAGGAAGTCTCTACCATGACGAACATCAAAGAGTACACACTCCTATACTCACTTCAACCCTAACTAAAAAACTAACATTGTTATATATTTTCTATGAATTAATGTATACACCAATAATATTCTTAGGTAGATAATTCATTCAAGTATTATAAAATCAATAAATATAACATAATAAATCAAGTATACTCATCATAATTATAACCTTATTCTGAACCATATTATATCCTTATACTGGAACATCTTCTGGATCTGGGGTGAATTCCCAATGACCACCGAAGTAAGGAATCTTTTTGTAAAAAGTATTTTGGAATAATGGGACACCTTCAGTGAAACAAGCAATACCTGAAGCAACAGCACCACCCCATAAACCTAAAGTTAAGCCGTATTTTCTGACAACTGGAGCGTTGATACCAATGATAGTTGGAATATGTTTGTAAAGAGGACCTTTAATGTACTAAATGTTAGTAAGGAACAAATTTCCAAAATGTTTGGATAAAGACTGGGATTGGTGAACATCAATACTGAAGACAATAACTTGTGGGTACACAAAGGTGGCACACAAAGGTGTACACAAAGATGATATTTATACTAACTATGTAATAATAGCCCTCCTATAAATGTATGTCAACCTAAACAATCATTACTACCACGTATCGTTCATTGCCATGTACTAATACCCATCTCTTATACATACTGAAACCATTGATGAAATTTGAATTTTTCGCACCATCATTGGTTGGTTCTTGTAAAATTATGAGACGACACCCGTACACCAGAAGTTCAATAAATATATAAGTATTTATTTTTTATACAAAAAGTTCTACTAACATTAAATTGTAACCATTATATACTTCAGATTCTAAACCTTCTAACAAGCATCTGGTTGTGCTAAAATATAATCAATAGTTTGACCAACAGTCTTTAATGAATCAGCCTCGTTATCAGGTATTTGAATATTGAATTCATGTTCTAATTCAATTACGACTTCAACAACATCTAAAGAGTCTAAACCTAAATCTTGGATGAATGAAGAACTTTCAGTTATTTCTTTACTAGCAACTTTATCATAACCTTCTAATAATTCTAAGATTCTTTCCTTTGCAAGATCTCTGGTTAATTCTGGGAATCCTGAGTAGAAACGAATACTTTGCATCTTTGGCATAGCATTGAATTTAGGAACTTGAGAAGCTAATGCTTTATAGCCAAAGGTTCTGGCATTTAAGTTAACGGTTCTTAAGGCTGGTGCTAATGATCTCAACATGGTTTAAATGGTATAAAAACTTTGAGAATTTCCGCACTAACCATACGCTAAGGTAGTAACAATTAGTGCGACCTGAGAATTGAAAATTTTTCATGCTTAAGTCAATCCTACAAATAAGTCCAATAAGGACATTAAACGGTATGAAGACAATGTCTTACAATAGTGTTAAGTCTACCATGATACCCTCCATTAATTTTGGATGGAATGGACTTGGAGTAGATCAAAAAAGATTCGCTACTTTAAATCAAATTAGAAAGGGTAAAGCAGGTATGCCAAATAAACCATATATCCCAGCATCACCAGATTTAGATAGAAATCCATTCAAAAAGGGTGTTATATTAAGAGTTATGATCATTAAACCAAAAAAACCTAATTCAGCTCAAAGAAAGTGTTGTAAAGTCAGATTAACTAATGGTAATGTCGTTAGTGCTTTAATTCCTGGTGAAGGTCATAATTTACAAGAACATCATGTTGTATTGGTAAGAGGTGGTAAGGTACAGGATTTACCAGGGGTTAATTATAAATTAGTTAGAGGAGTATATGATTTGAATGGGGTTGCTAATAGGACAACTTCTAGAAGTTTATTTGGGGTTAAGAAACCTCAACAATCGTAATCAAATTACATGTACATTGTATATAGAATATAAATTCGCATCATTTTATTGGTTTTACAACCTTTGGTCCTGCTTAAGCTATAAATCTTCTACCACTAGCAGTCTTTCTATTTTCAATAACCTTACCATCTTCATCAACATTTTCAGGCTTAGCTCTATTCAAAACCTTCAAAAATTCTTTGACCCTGAATCTCATTCTAGAATGCATATATGCCTTAGCACATTTGATGTGATAATGGAAATAATTCCTAAAGAATTGGATATGAGAAATACAATTATCTCTTCTATCACCTTTAGTCAAATGTCTTGGGAACAAAACAAATGTAATAAACCCTTGGTTATCATTGGATTTGTGGTTTAATAAATGGGCAATATCTAATGGTGGTTCGTTATGAGAATATAATACTTGTGGTGCTGTTTGGACACTTCTTCTACGAGCATCAACGAATTCTTGTAAGAACACTTTACCAAAGATTTTATCAGTTTCATCTTTAAAAATGGTTGAAAATATAACTGTCACTCTATCGAAAGAAGGTTTGATATAAATACTTTCATCTTGTCCACGATAATTTATAACCAAGACCTTTTCTTTAGATAATTCTTCTTTAATTTCTTCGGCGTAAGTATTAGAATTGGCATATGTGGTGGCTAATTCTTCATATCTATCAAAAGCTTGTTCGAATGGTGCAGCAATACAATTTCTCTTCAAATTAGCTAATTGATCAATTAATTCAGTTTGGAATTCTTCGGATTCACCATTCAATTTTTGTAAATCCAATTCAAAAGAATAGTTAAACCCAGGTTCTGCTGCTGCTTTAGTCAATACTTTGGTAAATGGTTGATATTTGTTAGTTAAATACGAATCTACGTCGTACTTAAGTAAGTCGTTCCAACACTTGACATAAATTGAAAGAAGGATTGTTTCAGGGTTGGTTAAATTGGAAACATGGTAAGTAGTGAAATCAAAATCTGTGAAAATTCTTTCAATGGTTTTAGTCTTGGGAGAATTGATTAATTCCGTAAGTGTTTTAGATAATAATAGATTTGTTTGTTCGATTTGTAACATAGGGGAGTAATGTGCGATTGAGAAGTTTGAATGAGGTTGAGGGAGGGTTGAGTGAGGGTTGAGGGTGCCGACCTGGGTCAGGTTTAAGTTAGGGCGACGTAGGCGTGTGCGGCCGACCTAGGATTGCGCTTTTAGGCCCACCTAAGCCATAAGCCATACTGAGTCTGTGCCATACTGGGTCTATAACAAACCGAGTCTGTGCCATACTAAGGCTTCCCTGTAAACTCCTTACTACAAAAACTTATATGTAAATATATATTTAACCTATCCTTTTACACCTCTACTTCACTTCATTACCCTCTTACCACATCTCTAATAAACCATACCCCTATCTTACATTTCTAAGACCTCCCCTATGAAGGGCTGGAGCCTTAACCTTACTCTTTAATAACAGACTAACATTCTCCTTTGGCTTATTCTTACGTGCCAAGGATTCCTGTTGATAAGCTTCAATTCTTTCATTAACAAATTTATCAAACCCTTCAGATCCAACATCTCTATACTTTACCAACCATGGATGGTTCAATAATGCTTGATAACTTGGTCTCAAGTCAGGATTCTTATTCAAACATGACTTGACGAAATTTTGAGCTTCTTTGGAATATTTCTTAGCATCCAATTTTGGTGGTTCTCCGTCTACCATAGCACTTAATTGTGAAAAGATATTATCATAAGTTTCCGCTGGGTATGGATAGTTACCCTTGGCTATTTCTAATATCGTTAACCCTAAAGACCAAATATCAGATTGTATGGAATATGTACTATCATCAGGGTTAAGAGATTTAATACGTTCTGGTGCCATATAACTTTGACATCCAATATTGGTCTTTGCTAAAGAAGCAACTAAATTCCCACTAACTCCGAAATCACATAATTTAATCTTTCCATACCTGTTAACAAGAATATTTGTAGGTTTAACATCTCTATGAATGATGTTATGATTGTCTTTAAGTTCTTTTAAACCTCGAATGGTTGATTCAGTAATATATGCTAAGTAGGCTTCATTCTCTATTCCAACATCCTTTTCATAAATCTTATTCAATGAACCACCTTCCATACACTCAATACACATATAAACGGCACCTTCAACGAAAAAAGCTCCATAAAAATCAACTATATATGGAGAATGACAATTATGTAAAACTTCTAATTCCATTAATATTTGAGTGAATTTACTTTCATCTAATTCTAACCTTACTTCTTTCATAGCCATTAATACTCCAGTAGGTTTATGCAATACTTTACTTACAGTTCCATAATTTCCTCTACCTAATTCATCCACATATTGTAATTGATCTAAGGAGATATGAAACGATGTCCCACTGGAAAAATCTATACCTTTGGAATGTAATGATGCTTTACCTCTAAAGTTCAATGACCCTGATTTTATATCCACATATTTGGAATAATTAGCAAAAAGTCCTTGAAGTTTGGGTTGTTCACTTGTACTACTTCCACTAGAAGTGGTGGTAGATTCAGGTTTCTCTTCACCATTCAAGTTCAACTTGAAATTTGGTTTATTCTTTCTTTCACTTAATCTCCTGCTTAAACCACCCGTCGAATTTAAGAATGAAGGAGCTTCAGCTAATGGAGGACTTAAAGTCCCGGGAGAATTAGGTTGTTTTAAATCATTGATATTCAATTTTAAATTCCTTCTTTGACTCAAAGATGGTTTCCTAGTCAAGTCAGTAGATGATACATCACTTAAATCAGGACTATGGTTCGATGTAGGGCTATTAGTTCCATTTAATTGTGGTAATAATTGAGGATTTACTTGACCATTAAATGAATTTAATCCAGTACTTGGAACTGTATGAGGTACAGGACTTGCTACTGAATCTGCAACAGCCTGATTGGCATCGTTAGATGATAAAGATCGTATTTGTTGATTAGGTAAAGGAGGTAAAGGTTTCTCATCCTCTAAGTCTTTACTCAAACTTTTATTAGTTCTCTTTTGTTGAAATGCTAATAACCTTGCTTGGATATCACTGTTAATTTGAGAATGATTCATATTACTCATGGAGGGAGTTAACGTTTCATATTTTAGTTTTGGACTTTGTTCACTAGAATGATTAGGAGGTGTATCATTTAATGACAATTTATTAATATCGAAATCTTGGGACATAATGCATGCATACGAATTGAATTTGCAGACTAAGGAAGCTGCTAATGATTGATTAAGGATAAAATTAAATTCTATGGTTTATATAAAAAGAAATGGACAATTCAACTCTTTAATATTTTGTATGGGTGTTTTGTCTCAGTGTATTTTTATTTGTAATCCCTGGAGTAATTGTCCCGATATCTCCGATTATACTTTGTTAGTAATGTTATATGTGTATAGTAATGATATAGAGTACTGTGTTATACTCTTTGATTCCTTATACACAAAATGACTATTTTACAATTGTGAAATTTGGGTGTGTTAGTTATCTTATCCCTCTTGACAATGCGCAAAAAATTTTCAACACGATAAATGTCTTGTTGCTCTTTGGAATGTCGAAGTAGAGGCGGTGAATTAGGTTGCTAGTGGTTTGTCATGGGCAACGGTAGTAAAGTTGGTAATAACATAGAGATGATGGTAGCAGGCTTTAGATGATGCTAGGCTTAAATTTATTAGGTTGTCACATCGATTTTTTCACCGGGTTATCCCTTAACTATGTAAAGGTAACGTGGATGATTTGGTACGGTCTGAAATTAAAGTTGTTAGTATCTGAAATCTTATGTATTGTAACTTAAACTTTGTTATTAGATAAGTCAATCGTTTGTCTTGCTATGAACAATAAATTGGTCGCCTGATAGGAGACATAAACAATCGTATCATTTTGTGATCAATGTCAAATCACCCTCTATTCTTATGAGTTGCCCTGAACTACTACATGGAATTTCAGGGGTCCATTGTTGATTGTTTAAAAACTGAAACTATATCCGACGCAAACGGCATTTTCGGTTTTTGGTAACCTTTGAACTATGCGCTTATGTAATTTTGGGATAATAGTGTTTTTGTTATTTTGTGCTTATGTTATGGTTTCTTACTTAATACTCTGTTGATGGTGGGTTTGATCTCATTAGCCATTGCTACGCGCCGCGTTTTGCGCTTTCTTTAGGCATCATTGACTTAGATGCCATTGATCCCTTATGGATAATGATCTCCAAATTCAATTGAATAATTATGATACTTATCAAACCGTACCTCAAGAAATCGATAACTTATACCACAAAACCACCCAAGTACCTATCATAAGAATTTATGGGGCGTTGGTGTACTTCCATAACCATCTCAAACAATCTCATAATATATTAATCCATGTACATAATTATTATCCTTATCTTTACTTGAGTTGTGATTTCCTGTTTGTGGAGGCTGATCCTAATCATCTACACAATATCACGGTTTATTTAGAATCGTTTGTTCGGTCTATAGTGAAGCGATTAGAAGTGAGAGATTCTGGTGATTTAAGAGATTATATTGCTAAGGTATGTCTATGTAAAGGTATCCCAATTTATGGGTATAGGGTAGGATATAAATTGTATTATAAAATAAGTTTCACTTCACCTTTATATAAAGCCCGATTCACCAATTCCATTGATAAGATCGATATCAACAAATTCTCCAATAATCCGAAATTCAAATTCCAAGTATTTGAAAGCCATTTAACTTATATATCACAATTTTTAACTGATTTTAACCTTTTCAGTTGTGATTGGATAAATTTATCCAATTGTTATTTCAGATCTCCCATTTTCCATAGTACTGAAGCTTTCCCTGATTTAAAGACGTATTTACTGCTGTTTATACATAATAACATTGTGAATTATTCTCGTATGGGACATTCCTTATTAGAAATTGATATTAAAACATCTTATATAAAGAATAGGTATGACTTGAAAGAGTCTCAACTTCATCATGGACTACCTGAACCACTCGAAGATTCTATCAATTTATCATCATCTAATGCCATTATCAATGATTTGAAGTACCAATCGGATTTGAATCATTTACTGTTCAAATTCACTGATGAGTTTAGTAACCTTAATCAATTTTCCACTTTATGGCCTAATGATTTACAGTTGCGACTGTTGTTGGATTATTCTATTACTCTTAATAAGCGTGGGACACAGAATTTACAACGATACCAAGAGAGGGTTGTAGATCCTATTAATAAGGCCGTAGAGGCATATCCTACAATATTTGAGATGGTTGATATTGAATGTGAGGAGGGATCTAAGGTTATTTATGATTTAATATTTGGGGTTCTTTGGAATGAATTAGAGGGTGATGATGAGGGGGTTATTGATGAGGATGATGACCTTGATGATAGAACTGTTGATTTTGATGACCAGAAAGATGATTTTGATGACCAGAAAGATGATTTTGATGAACAGAAAGATGATTTTGATGACCAAGAAGATGATAATGAGTTTAACGACCAAAACGAAGATAATGACCAAAACGAAAATAATAAATTTAATAACCAAACAAAAGATATTAATAAACAAAAAGAAACCACAAATGAATCTAAAAGACCTTACCAAGAAGAATCTTCTGAAATAATCGATGACAGTACGAATACCTCATTAAAAATCAATTCTAACGATTTCATAAATGATAGTCAAATTCTTCAAACCCAAACCCATAAGAATCCAACCATTTCTAATTCAAATACCTTAAGTAAAGAAGATATAATAAAAGATTTAGAAACCAATGGAATTCTTAAAATCGATTATCCTGATCCATTTTATGATAATATCAATGATGTTTCAAAGCCAATAGTGTTTGCAAATAAGAGGATTAAAGTTCCTTTCAAACAAGAAATCCCTGAGTTCAAGTTTAATAATGTATCAGTATCACAAAGTATACGATCGAATCTTAAAGCAATACCCTCAAACCCTTCATTTAGAACTATGCAATACACCATTTATCCACCCTCTAAACAACAAGTTATAGATTCATATAATGAAGAAATGAAACGAAAGAACAAGCATAAAAAGTTTAAATCCCAATTAGATTCCGTATCCAACAATTTCAAAATATCTATAAACGAAGCCATTGATCGTAGTCCTAATGACTTTGTGGAATTGACCAATTTTCTAATGGAACTACATGTTAATACTAAGACTAAAAAGTTGCCAAATCCTAACCTTGATGAGGTGTCTATGGTCTTTTATAAGTTTGGTGGTTTCACAGGGGTTATAATTAATCAGGAAAGCTTCAAGCATGGATTTAAAGGTTTGGTGAATTCTTCAAATGATATCATAGTAGACAATGAAGATGAAGTATTTGCACAACTCCTCAAGAAAGTACGACATTTTGATCCGGATATTTTATCTGGGTATGAAATCAATGCCTTATCATGGGGATACCTTATAGAGAGGTTCAAGAATAAAGGTAAGAACATTGCACCTGAATTAAGTAAAGTCAGGTTTAAAAATACTGGTAAAGTCGGTGATAGGTGGGGATATACTCACACATCAAATATCAATATCATTGGCAGATATACACTTAATGTATGGAGATTATTACGTCGTGATTTGACCTTAAATAATTATAGTTTTGAAAATTGTTGTTACCATATCTGTCACAGTACTTTTCCTAAGATCCTGAACTTTGAATTGACCCAATATCTTAACAATGGTAATTTCCGACACTACAATATTGCAGTTAAATATTACCAGAGAAAAGTCGATTTGGTGGCTTATTTTATCAACAGTCAAGAATTGATAACTAAGAATATGGAACATTCGAGATTGATAGGAATTGATTTCAATTCCAACTTCTATAGAGGTTCACAATTCAAAGTAGAATCTATCTTATCAAGATTTGCTAAAAAAGAGAACTATTTACTAAACTCGCCCACTAAAATGCAAGTCCATAAGATGAAACCAATTGAACAGATTCCTTTAATCATGGAACCAATTTCCAATTTTTATAAATCGCCATTATTGGTGCTTGATTTCCAAAGTTTATATCCCTCCATTGTCATTGCATATAACTATTGTTATTCTACACTTTTGTGTAAATTACATGGATTTAATCCCAGCAAAAATACTCTTGGATACTTGTCACATGTTAGTCTTCATCCATTTGTTATAGATTTTCTTCATAGACATGAAGGACTTAATATCTCACCCAATGGGTTTGTCTTTATTAATCAGAAATTTAGGAAATCATTATTATCGAAAATGCTACTGGAAATCTTAACTATGAGAATCAATATAAAGAAGTTTCTTTCCACCTTTAAAAGGCAACAATTCCCACAACTTTATAAAGTATTCAATTCCCGTCAATTGGCGTTGAAGTTGATTGCTAACGTTACCTATGGATACACTTCTGCTACGTATAGTGGAAGAATGCCAAATAGTGATATAGCGGATTCTATAGTAGCCACAGGGAGAGAAATCTTAACCAAATCTATTGATTTCATTGAACAAAGTAATTTTGGGGCCAAAGTGGTTTATGGTGATACTGATTCTCTCTTTGTATATTTGCCAGGAAAATCCAAACAAGAAGCATTCCAAATAGGTGAAATCTTCAGTAAGTCTATTACTGATATGTTTCCAAATCCTATCAAGCTTAAATTAGAGAAAGTGTATCATCCATGTGTGTTGTTAAGTAAGAAAAGATACGTAGGGTTCTCCTATGAATATCCTGATCAAATCGAACCTAAATTTGATGCCAAAGGTATCGAGACAATAAGAAGAGATGGGATCCCGGCACAACAGAAAATCTTGGAGAAATCTTTAAGAATACTTTTTGAAACAAGTAACTTGTCTTTGGTTAAGAAATATGTGGTTGAACAATTCACCAAAGTATTACTCAATAAAGTAACAGTAAGCGATTTTTGCTTTGCTAAAGAAGTAAGGTATGGTACTTATAAAAATGAAGCATATCTCCCACCGGGAGCTATAGTGGCCAGGAAGAAATTAGAACAAGATGAAAGGTCAGAGCCTCAGTATAAAGAAAGAGTTCCGTATGTTGTTATACGAGATCCTACGAAACTAAGATTAAGAGATCGATGTATATCACCCGAAGAATTCATAGAAAGTTTTCACACCAGTACACCATTGAAATTAGATTATGAATATTACATTACCAAAGTACTTATTCCTCCACTAGAGAGAATATTCAATCTCATGGGATGTAATATACGAGAATGGTATGATGAGGTACCTAAACCTAAAGAAGCACAGAATGATATGTTTGCAAAGTCATTTTGTGTGAATTGTGGGGATTCTAGTGTTGAAGCAGTTTGTAAAAAGTGTAAGGATAAAGCAGCAGATGTTATAATAGAAAATCAAATGAATTTAAAGACCATTCAGACTAAATTGGAATTGGCTATAAAGACATGTGATTATTGTATTAAAAGGAACTTGGGGACAACTTTTAAGGATATCAATTGTATAAATCAAGATTGTATGAATTATTATAAGATTATTAAGTATAGGAATGAGGTTATAGTTGGAGAGGAGAAGAGGAGTAAGGTATTAGATAATTTAGGTAAGTGACCTTACTGTAAATAGACCTTAGTGTAAATAGATCTGTAAATATAACTACCATATTCATTCGACCCACCGTTCAGTTCTCATTCCCTCGCCCCACCGTTCAGATCTCAGTCCCCATCGACGGGGCTCCCCCCATATCTCCTACGCGTATCGCGAACATCTATAAATAACAATGGCCTACGATAAACAATTACTGTTACCTGATGGATATACCTTTAGACCATTGGAAAAAACCGATTACCAAAAGAATTGTAAAGAAACTTTAGAAGTTTTAACCGAGGTAGGTAATGTCACAGAAGCTAAATTTAATGAATTATTCGACCATTGGCACTCATTGAAACATATTTATCACCCATATGTCATCACCAATACTGAAGGTAACGTTGTAGCCACAGGAATGGTTTTTTTCGAAAAGAAAATGATTCATGAATGTGCCACCTATGCCCATGTTGAAGATATAGCCGTATCTAAATCAGAACAAGGAAAAAAATTAGGGTATTCATTGATTGTTGGATTAGCTAATGTTGCCAAAGATGCTGGATGTTATAAGATACTTTTGGATTGTGCACCAGAGAATGAAGGATTCTATGAAAAGTGTGGGTTTTCCAAAGCTGGTAGTAACATGAATATCAAATTTTAATATTTATTACATATATAATTATACAAGATGTGTTGGATACTTTCAGAACACTAATGAGGTTATACATTTTCAAGGGCCTATTTGTTAGTAAAGAATATTTGAAAGTTATAAAATACATACTTCTAAAGAAACGACAGAATTACCTCTGATTACCTATTTGTTAGTATTATAGTTATTGGGTGGGGCTGTTATCAATGTGACTGTTATCGATGTGACTGTTATCAATGTGACTGTTATTGGGTGTACAGGTCTTGGGTGCACAGTTCTTGGGTGTACAGTTATTGAATATACTAGTCACCCAGCTCATAAAAATACATACAATCGTTCCTAAACTAAGTTTTTCTCCTTTTGAAGTTACCTCTACAGCAGATTCAAGGGTTATATTCAAATCAGGCTAAATGTTAGTATTGACTTAAAAATTGATCATCTTATACATACATCACTACCAATTAAGGTTCCTAAGACTTTTCTAGATCCATTCAATTGGACCAGGAGCTTTTTACCAAAGTACTATTTTGTTAGTAGAAGTTGGGTGGGGGTTGGGTGGAGTACTTACTTTATTTAAATCACCAGTTCTATCCATGATGAGGAAATTCGCGTTGTTTATGATGAGTGATACAGGTAATGAAGTGGAGAGTAAACAGAACGAGAATGAGAATATGATAGGGCAGAGAGGGAATTTGGGGGAGGATGTGGTGGTAGAAGATCAGGGAGTAGTCAATGATATAGGGAAGGTGAATGATACTGTAGAACAACAACATGCTCCACGTTATAAAACACGTTATCAAGAAAATCAACGTAACCAAACCCAAGATCATATAGATGACGTGGTTGTGGAAGATGACGTGGCTGTAGAGGATGACGTGGTTGTAGAAGATCAAGTAATTGCAGAAGATCAAGTAATTGTAGAAGATGAAAATGAAACACCTTATGAATATAAAAGTGATGAAGATGTTCTAGGAATTGAAAGTTTATTAAAAGAAAGTACGGTAGATATTGAAGACCGTAAAGAGGGATCAGTAGAAGATGAGGAGCATGGTGTAATTAAAGAAAATGAAGTCAAGAGAACTAGAGAGGATGATTCAATTGAGAAATCTGAAAGAAGGTCAAGGGAGAGTATATTGAATGAAGAAAAGGGGGATGCTATAGAGAGGAATGGTCCTGACCAGGTAGAAGATGATCAAGTGGATGATGAAGACCAAATGGAAGTTGATGATCAGGTGGAAGAAGTTCAAGTGGAAGAAGTTCAAGTGGAAGAAGTTCAAGTGGAAGAAGTTCAAGTGGAAGAAGTTCAAGTGGAAGAAGTTCAAGTGGAAGAAGTTCAAGTGGAAGAAGTTCAAGTGGAAGAAGATCCAATTCAAGCTGAAGGTGGATTAAATAAACAGGATATACGAAGTGAACAAAGCAATATAACACACGACAGTGCCCAGGAGAAGGATCAAAATAATGAAAATGACATTAATGTTAATAATAAACCTGACATAACCAAAGATAATCAACCTCCAGAGCAAAGTTCAACGGAGGCACAAGGTCAACTCCAAATAGAGCCTGGCGTGTCTAAAAGAGTACTTAAAGAACAACAAAAAGACACTGTAGAACCTGAAATCGAACCTGAAAATGAACCTGAAAATGAACCTGAAAATGAACCTGAACTACAAGAGCAAAATCAAAAAGAACAAGAAAAAGAACAAGATCAAAAAGAAATCATAGACCAAAGTGACCCTGAAGAAGAATATAAATTATCAAAACAAAAAGAAGATCTCCTATCCCAAAGAGCTGAACTCCTTCAACAAATAGAAAATGAAACACTCATAATAAAACGTCTAAAACAAAAGAAAGAAAGGATCATAGCTGAGAGAGATTTAGATGCATTAATAGAACAGAATAACTTGGAATTTGCTTCAGGGTTATCTAATAAACTCAAACATGATATCTCTATAGAAAAACCAGATGATAAAGAAATCTTGAAGTTGAATGTTGAACCATCACAAGATTGGGTCGAAAGGTTACAGTATATCAAACAGTTTACAATTTTAAGGATTATTAGTCCTTCAATCAGCCTAGAATTTACGGATATTACCAAGTATACGTTTAAAGTACTAGCACCATATTTATTCAAATTACAAATGACTATGAACGTTAAAACTAAAGATCAAGCAGTGGTGGACATAATTGTACCCAAAGCCCGTATAATTAATTCCATATCACCAGGATTCTATAAGCTTTTAACCAATTACATTAACAGTCAGAATATCACTGGTATAATGTATGGTCTTGGGTCTTTAGCACAGCTTTTAAAGTATAGGATTGACACGATGTTTTCCATTCTTGGGAAGTTTAATGATTATATAATACCCAGTTATATAATTAGTGAATTATTCAAAGAAGGAGCAAAAGGTGTTGACTATGATAAGGAAACTGAAGGTAAAATAGATAAAATCAAAATCTTTAGTAACTTGAAATATGTGGATAAAATAGAATTCCTAATACCCAAATCAGGTGATACTGAAGAATGTAAATTGATATTTACATGGCAAATTGTGGTCAAGAATAAATTCTATAGTCAATGTGGATCATTAATAACAATAATGGTAGAAAGGGGGAGTCAAGTAAAGGATTTAACACTGGTGTTTAATAATATTCTTGAGGATAATGGAATGGTTGATACGTTGATAATTTTATTTAAGACGATATTTAATATTGAAGTGGATAAGGAGGTTTTATAGAGGTCTTGACATGGAGGATTTAGTGGGAGATGTGAGGGGCTTTGAGTTTTAGACCTAAGTAGGGACCTAAGTAGGGACCTAGGTATCTAAGATCTTAAGCAAAGCCTAAGTAAAGCCTTAAGTAAAGCCCAAATAATCCCCTAAGTAAAGCCCAAATTAAGCCCCTAAGTAAAGCCTTAGTAAAATAAGAGAAACCCATTCAAAAAAAAGATTCAATAGATAATTATAATTCCATATACATAAACCTAAACCTTACTAAGTCCCTCATTCTCTAAATCAAATTTTACTTCTTCATACTTTCCATTGATCCAATCCCTGGAAATATTTATCAACGTATAAATATATTCAGTTCTCTCATTAGCAGCTTCATAATCATATCTTGGTTCATATTCCATTTCTGCTCCGGCTTCTCCCTTAAGTAATAGTTCCCCTTTATATTCGTATAAATAATCTTCAATTCCATGTACTATATCATATCTTATATCTTCCCATTCCATTCCTAGTAATCCTTCTTTACTATCCTTTTTAAATTGGAAATATCTCACAATCCAGTCTCTTAATATTTTGGTACCTTCTTGGACTTCTGGACCCACATCTTTGAATACTTCCTTAGATTTAGTCACTAAATTGGCTTTGAAGGTTTTCAGTAATGAATCATCTGGTTCATCTCCTCTTAAGATTAAATTCTTATTTAAATCAACCACTTTATTGAAATTATGTAATGGGAAAACAGGATGTCTTGCACTGGCTAAAAACTCTTCATCTTGTTCTATACTACTAGCTCTGAACACAGGTGATGAGGGATTGGTTGCCTTTGTAAGTTTCTTCCTTTTCTTATCACCTTTATCATCATTTCTCCTATCAAATTCACGTTTATTCTCATCTTCATCGAATTCTTCCTCTTTCTCCTTCTTCAGTTTATTACCTCTCTTTGGATTATTATTATGTTCTTCATCAGCTAAATACTTAAGCCTGGTTCTAAACATTCTATCGGAATATTCAATTTCATAATCAGTATCTTTATCAAAATTATTCAATTCAGAATCTGGCACCATCTCTATTTCTGGCATGGTAGAACCACCAAAAGGATTCAATTCCAATTCTTCAGGTTTGAAACTTGTCTCCAAATACGTATACATCAACCATAAGAATCTCTTAGCTCTATTATGTGGATGTATCTTTGTTTCAAGGAAAAATTCCATGAAACTATTAGTTAAATGTCTACAATTTTCATCATGTAAATGATGATATCTTATCCCATTTACATTGTTGCTCATTAAGAATAATAATAGTACAAGGTTGGTGTTTGGTTTTTGTTCGGGTGGTGATGCTAATAAATACTCTATACTTTTAAAATCTTCTTTAGAGTCACTCACTGCTTTTAATATTGATTTTAATCTTGGGGTATCTTGTAAAGGTTTTGAAGTTCCACTAACAGGATCTGCTTGTAAAGAAGGAATAGAATGGTATGTTCTTAAAGTTGATCTCATTTCCGGGACGAAATTAATGGTGGTATTCATTCTACCTGTGTTAACTAATAAACAAACTTTAGCTACGGATTTTCCCATGTCAAAATCTTTTAATAATCTTTCTTTTAAGATCTTGGAACATTTCGATGATTCTGCTAATGTCCTAACATAAAGTTCAGCAAACGTATACTTAGGACCTTCATAAAATCCTGGAACTGTACAATAAGCAAACAGATTGGTAAATACTCTTTGATCGTTTTCAAAAAGGGCTTCAAGAAAGTCATATTGAATGTCCTTACGCCAGAATGGTTCACCATCGGATTTCTTCAAGTATCTTACACCTCTAGGAATCGATGCACTAACAGGTCTTTTTATAACTCTTTTTTTATCATCATCTTCTTCTTCACTAAATTCTTCATTAGATACTGTACCTGAATCTTCAGGGTTTTGGATATTGATAATGTTTTGTATTGGCTTTTGTTGGTTTGGCTGTATGGTAGAATTTGCGGTAGGATTGGTAATACTGGTAGTATTTACAGTGTCGGAAGTAGGTGTATTTGTGAACGTCGCAGGAGGTTCGGTGGGAGGAATTCCTGTTCCTGTGGTAGTACCGACGTCTTGATCCTTATTGAAAGTATCGTGAATTGGATCGTAATTCATATTAACGTCCACTAGGGTTCGCGCTTTGAGTTAAGTGTGAGATATTAGTGTGAGTTGGTATGCTGGAGTTTAATTTTCTGTGAATTTTTCGTGGTGAATTTTTCTTGAATTTTTCGTGGTGCGATCTTCGCTAATTTCTAGCGATCTTCACTAATGTTTAGTGCGATGTTTAGTGCGATGTTTAATGCGATGTTTAATGCGATGTTTAGTGCGATCTCTGTGCAATCTCTAGTGCGACCTCTACTGCAACTCCTACTCCAGCTTCAATTTCTAGTGCGACTTCCGTGTACACCTATTTACACTACAACCATCTAACGTATAAGAAACAAAGCAATTCACCCCAAACAAAAATAAATTGCACCCCAATTATTCACAAATTAATCCCTCAATTGAATAAAATCCTAATTGAATACATCCCAATTAAAAACATCCCTGAAAATGTCCCTCCCTCCAAATTGGAGACAACTCCAGTTATTTGAAGTGGTTCCTATACGAGACCCTAATTATGAATCTGATGATGTTCTATACTCCAACCATACTTTACTGGCAATTGTTGCCACCAAGAACTTCCTCGTGATAGCAATCAACAATTGTTACATCAAAATCATCTCCAAAGAATTCACCACTATTAGAACGTTTATGGCTTACGATTCTCAATATCGTATTGGTGACCTTAAGTGTCTTGAAGGTACTGATATGTTAGTATCTATAGCGGAAAAACAAAAATTCCCATCGATTTTGAAGTTATGGGATTTGAATAAAGTTGTCAACGTTGAAATCCCTTCAGGGGAAGATGCCGATGATGTATTGAAGAGAAAGTTCCAAACACAAGTCATGATCCAGAACGGTGACAATTCTTATCCCATAAGTTGTTTTGTATTTAATGAAAACTTCTCGTGTATAAGTGTGGGCTATACCAATGGGAAAGTTGTTCTTATAAGAGGTGACTTGTTAAGAGATAGAGGTTCAAAGCAAAGATTAATCTATGAATCTCCAGATCCTATTACTGGGTTGGAATTTAATGAATACCATGAAATATTATATGTTACCACAACCTCTAAGATATTGACTGTTCCTACAACAGGTAGAAATCAAGGTAAACCTTTAAAGGTCTTGGGGAAACTGACTGGTGTTCCTTTACAATGTACAACCAAAGATTCCAAATCTCAAGAATTGATTGTTGGTATTGATTCTTCACTACGTTACTATAACCAATTATCAAAGTCTCATGTGATCAACTTTGAACTAAAGAAGAAATTGATTTATAAATTTGCTAAAGATTATCTTCTTATAGTATCTCCGGAAGAAAGTGTAGGAAGTACGAGACTTACAACCAAAGTAATTGTTATAGATTTGAATTATAAACATATATCATTCACATTAACTTTACCAAACATCAGTATCAATTATGCATTTTTATGGGATGACTTATACTTATTAAGTACTGATGGAGTTTTATATAAGATTCACGAAAAACCACCAAATCAACAAGTTGAATTGATATTACAACGTGAGTTATTCCCGTTGGCATACCAAGTAGCTAAACAATCAGAATTACCTGTCTTGACGTTACTTAAGATCTGTAAACAACACGGAGAGTTTTTATATCAGAAACAAGATTTCAACGAATCTATAAAATTGTTTATTAAGTGTTTGAAGTATTATAAAGATCCCAAATTAGAATTAAGACCTGAATATGAAACATTGAATGATTTCATTATTTACATTATTACCAAGTTTAAAGATGCTTCTAATATCAAGAACTTGACTGAGTTCCTTCATCACTTATATAAATCAGGAATTGCCAGTAATGACCATGTTACCCTTTTATTATGTTGTTATTGTAAATTGAAGCTAGTTGATAAAATAAGAGGGTTCATTGATGAATTGAAATTTGATGATGAGAATGAATTGACAAGCTTGGATTTCCCTTTGATCATCAACTTGTTTAAAGAATGTGGATATTTCAATGAAGTCATAAGATTATTATACAAATTAAATCAACCAAGCTTGATTGTTGATATTCAATTGAATGATTTGAATAGTCCTAAGAGTTGTATAAAGTATTTAAAGTCGTTAAGTATTGATGATTTATTATTGATTTTGATTGAACACTCAAAGACTTTGCTAGATAACTTACCCATAGAAACCACGGAATTATTGATCAATGTATTTACTGGTAAGTATGTGAAACATGAAAATTCCATAGAAGATCAAGTTAATGAAAAGGATGATAATAATGGCAATGTTGAAGACAGCATAACCTCATTTCCTATTAATAGTTATAAGAATTTCTTGACATATATATCAGGAACAGAACAACAGGAGGAACAGGAACAAGAAGAAGTATCTAACGAACCTACATATTTACCACCAAGACCAAGTTTGATATTCCTGTCGTTTATCAATAATCCAAATGAATTTGTTGTTTTCCTAGAAGCTTGTATAGAAACATTTGATAAGTATCAAGGGAATATCAATGATAAGAAAGATCTTCTAATCACCCTTTATGAGATGTATTTATCATTAGCAAAAAAAGATGACGATAAAGAATGGTTAAATAAAGCCCAGAATCTTATTGAACAATTCAATGACTTTTTAGACGAATCTTCATTACTATTGATCAGTCATATTTATGATTTCAAACCTGGAGAAATCATATCTAATAAAAACAAAGGATTTGAAGAGAGTTTATTCAGGTCATGTCAATTGAGTGGAGATGTTGATGGGTGTTTTGAGATAGTTAATCAGTATGGAACAACTAAACCCGAATTGTATAAGCTTTTATTGAGATTTATCATATCTAGTGAAGAAGTTTTCAATAAGGTTAGTTCTAAAGATTTCCGTGTTGTTCTAAATAAAATCAAAGACTTGAAATTGGCTACACCTTTAGAAATCATCCAGATTTTAAGTAGTACGGAATTCACTACCATTGGAGTTATAAAGGATTATTTAATAGAGACTATTGATAATAATAATCAAGAGATTCATAATAATAAGAAGTTAGTTGAATTATATGAAAAAGAGTCAATTAAGAATAATCATGAACTTACGGAATTAACATCCAAACCATTTATTATTCAGAATAATAAATGTAGTGCATGTAATTTGAATTTGGACTTTCCAGTTATTCATTTCAAATGTAAACATTCATTCCATCAAAGGTGTCTCAATAATAACTACTTGAGTAATAATGAATATTTGACATCAAATCCCGTGTGTTCTTTATGTATCAATGATATTGATGAAAGTCAAACTTTAAGAAGTGAGCAGTTAAGAGTTAAAGATGAGACTGAATTGTTTGATATGACTTTGAATGAAAGCCCTGATAAGTTCAAGGTGATCAGTAATTATATTGGTAAAGGGGTTATGGAGAATGATTATGTTCATTTGGTGAATTAGGACTTGTTATGGATTTATAATGTTTCAATAGGAATTAATGAGTGATTATCAATAGGCTTATATATATATCACGTGAACCAACTAATACTTATGATGAAATTATTATTTAATAAATTATTTATCTTGTCTATCAATAAGCTAAGGTTGAATGGTTTAAAAGGAATAAAAAATGTGGGCTTGGTTAATAGTAATACGAGAGTCTGATAAGAAATAAGCGGAATTTTATGCGCACTGATAACTGTGTCATTAATGTGTCATTGTGTCGCTAAATATGTCATAAATGTGTCACTAAATAAGGTCTTAATGTGTCACTAAATATGTAACTAAATACGTCAATAAGTCATCAACACGGGTTAAAGATAAGCTTAATAAATTAATCAACTCAAATACATTGAATAGATACAGATAATAAAAAACTTCTAAGTAAATTAAATGAATCACTTAAATACTCATCTGTAATTCCTCCTTAAGTAATATATAACCAAAAAAATAATTATTTAATAAATGAATGACTTTATGATATTTTGCGGCCAATTGTAAATCTTAAGAACATGAGGGTTAATAACACGAGGTTTGTTATCGCATTGTATTGGTCACATTTTACGAAATCAAGAAGGTGCCGCATTGTTATGCGATTAACTCCGGTGTTAGTATAAATACCGCCGAAATGGTACACCTTCTAATTCTGAACCTCTTATTTTAAATCTAATTTTGTCTAATATTGAAAGTCAGTTTTGACCAAACATAAATGAACGAAAAATCAAAAGGTAATGTGATTTTTGAAAAGACAGGAATAAAACCAAATCAAGCTTCAAATGAAGAATCTAATGCTGAGCTACCAACCATAGTAGATATCAAAGCCCATATTCATTTGTTACTAACATTTCAAGAATTCAAGAATAAAGTCCTAAAAAAGAGTCCACGTCCTTCCTTTAATGATAAGTATTGGCAATTATGTGTCACTGACTTTGTAAGAACATTCCTTATGTTTCTATCTAAATTGAAGAAGGTATGTTCTACCAAGAAAGATTTGGCTGATACTTTGAATGGCCTTGATATCCCAATTCATGTTTATTTAGTATGGCATAGTTTTATGTTGAATCCTAAATCGTTTTATGATAATTGTAAGTATAATGATTTCCTTATATTTGCAGAGTACCCTTTCCCTTGGCAAAGAGTATTAATTGCCATCAATAATTATCGATTGAATGTCAAGAAATATAACTTTTATTACTTCCTCCTTGAGTATGGACAGGAAAGTTTTGCAATCGATGAAACGATTGATTTTGAATTGATATCTTACCCTTTGTATTGCCCAAAATGTGACATGTTTTTACGACTTTTTAAAGTGTTCACTAAGACCAACGGTGGCTTTGCTGATCAATTCTTCGATATCGATTCTAAAAATCTGGGTTGTGTTTGTATGAAAAGAAACTTGAATCACCAGTTCCTAAGAACATCCAAATTAATCAATGACTGTAAATGGCGTAAACCTTTACCAGGAATGACCAAGTATTTAAATAGTGAAATTACTGATTCAGGTGCTGATATTAAAATATCAGATGGAAAGATAAAACGATTTATTCTTAATAAGGAAGAGGAATTAAGTAGAATGTACCTTGAAGAGTTCTTGAACACCTACAAGAGTTCGTTCTCTAGTCAAGAACTTTTAGTGTTGAGGGACTATGTGGAAGCAAACTTGATTCAATACTCTATGAAAAGTCATCCAAGGTTTGACTTACAGGAAGATTTAGTTGCCTGTGTTATACGACAAGGAAGGTTTATTGAGAAGATAGCCTACTCCAAATGGTCTCGAGAGGCTTTACAACCAAATGAAAATATTAACTTACCATCTATCTATAGATATGTCAAATTCTTTCTGTTGATGAAAGATCGTAAATATCCAATCATTCCTACTATGGATATTGATTTAGTATGGCATACACATCAATTAAACCAGAGCCAATATTTTACATACTCAAGATCTATCACCGGCACGGTAATTGATCACAATGATAAAATTGAATCAAATAGATTAGATGATGCTTTCTCAAGAACTTGTGAGTTATATCAAGAACAATTTGGGGAAATGTATAGCACATGTTCATGTGATTATTGTCATCTTAATTCTCGGGGACAGAAGCCATCTGCTTTCAAAATTAGATCTTCTCTAACAAAGAGAGGTTTGGATAGAAATCATATTAGTTATCATAACCAAGTTACTATACCAGAAGTTACTGAAGAGAAAGATTATTTCCCATGGTTCCAAGACCCATCGTTCTATAATCATGACTATGTCAGTAATCCTGTTACAATTGTGAACAAGTATAACCAAAACCATCTTAGTCTTTATTCTTATGGTGAAGATTTAGGGACAATGGATATGGCTAGTACATATGACATTGAAACTTCAAACGATGTTCCTCCTTCTTATCAATCTGTAATGAATGAATCAGATAAAGTAATAGACACAAGTATCAGAAGAGAGGCAGTTCCCAGTTATAGTGATGCTTCTAATGGATACACAGCACCTATAACTTATGCTGGGGTATTCGCATGGGCTAATGGCACTGGTGAAACTGATTATTGTCATAATACTAATGATGAAAATAGTGGTGTGCCTATTTGAATTAATCCATTATGAGAACTTGGGTGGTTTTAGTATTAAGGTTATTGTTTTAATGATATAAGTGTGTTTTTGTTCTCTTTTGTGTTCTTTAATTTCTATTTGTGATTAGTCTAAGAATAGTTTGAGCAAATAATTTCTTTGGATAATAGAAGTATCCATTACAGTATACCTGTCTTATACATATCATGTAAACAGGAATATAAAAGATCTTTTATTTCTCTCCATATTTTCTTAGATAGATAATCAGATGTGTAGTAGAACCAGGAACTAATAACTTCTTTCATGAATATGTCGGTAGAATATCATTTGGCTCAGGAGCATTTGGCTCAGCAGCATTTGGCTCAGCAGCATTTGGCTCAGCAGCATTTGATTTCATGCGGCTCATGAGGTTGCAAAAGTGCTTTTGTGTATTCTCCTTTTTGTGCAACTACTCATTTTATAAAATGAATGAAGATATTGAAACCACTAGAAGACTCTTAGTGTTTTCAAATAGAGAAACTGATATTATAAGAAAAAGAATTAATCTGTTCACCTTAGATGAAAATGCCCCCCTTATAAAAATTGAAAATATTGAATCAAGATTCCCTGATGATACCATAACTATGAACTATATTTTTGAACACAGTGTTAATTTAGCTGAATTCTATGGAATTCCGAATGATAGAAATAGAATTAGAGCGTTATTAGATTTATATGGGTTAGAGGCCAATGCCATTATATATAAGAAAATTGAACAAGGCAGAAGGGCCAACCAAAATAATCGTGATAATTTACAACTTATCCATAATGAAGATGGATTTATTATGCGTACTCCTTTACAACCTATTTTACAACAAAATCCAGATCATATCACTAACTTGATTGAAGTATCCCGATTCTATAACTTGAATGTTGATAACAATGAAATATTATTGTCCAATTTAATCAACCATTTAACTAATAGTGAATATGAGAAATTTTATAACAGTTTGAGAACTTATCAAGGACAAATTATTTTCTCCTTTGGTGATCCAGATTTTACAAATTTTATTATTTTAAAGAATGAAATAATGGAATTACGTCAACTTATTATTAGCATTAATGATAAGTTACAGGAAATCCAACAGTCAAATGAAACTATTTTGAGAATCCTATCTACATTGGATTCAACGATGAGTAGAATTGAAACTCAAATGAGTAGAACCGAAACTGGAATCATCGAAAGAGATTTAGCATTGGATTCTAGAATAAGACTGGTTGAAACGGAAATAAGTAGAATTTCAATCAGACAGAGTAACAATAACAAAATCGTACAAGATGATACAATACTTGCTTGGATTCCAGTTCCTGGAACAAATTCAGCAAGGTTTCCTACCACTATTGGTGACTTAAGATCACTTCATGTTGAACTACTTAATGAAATTCTCACGGGATACAATATTTCATTGGGCATGGAAAGGCGTGAATCTGTCAGAAGTATCTTACAACATCTTGGGTTTTCTACCTAAAATATTTGAATACATATATTTGCAGTAACTCGCATATGACTCTATTATCAAGAGTTCAGAGGTTTAACAAGCTATAAATGCTTATTGATGCAGACCAATGCATGGCTTAAAAAATAATGTCGCCATTAACAAGGTTACAATTACTTTCTTTACTAAATCCGTGCACCAATAATACCAAAGCTAATATTACCCGTGCACCAATAATAAACTACAAGGAACTCTCACTATATCATCCCCATCTACATTTTACTCAACTATAACGTAAATTACACGATGATAACTAAATGCTATTGATGTACACTCTAATAGCAAAATAGAATTAATTCAACAACATAATACCCTGGAACTAAACCAATTGGGCCCTTATATTCATACAATTATAACCGTAAATGTCCAATTATTCCTAGTATAGAAATTGATTTGGTATGGCTTAAAATAAGCTGGAACAAATATTTTATATACTAGAGATCTATCACTGGCTAACAATTAATCCTCTATAAGCTCATTAGCCTTCGAAAATAAATGAAGTAACCACCATAGATAAAATATCCCAGCCATAATATGATTTCTTTCATGTTTAAACCTTCCCAGGTTCTTTTAAGAATGATCTTTAAAGTCAATATAATTAAAAATGGTTAGAGCCGGTTCTTGTAAGGATGATCTATAGATATAATTAAGAGAATGGTTTAGAGCCTTGTGGTGAAACTATAGTAGACGCACGTGACCTTGAGAAGATGAATTGAATGATGTAATCAATGATAAGACGATCCCGAATTATTGAATTAAAAATTCATCCTTTATAAATAACCGTTCCATAATAATCAACAACAATAAAAAACAGTCACGATTGATCAGTAACAAAGAACTCTTTGAAACAAATTTAGCCGTACAATTAGATCATGTAATTAAACCAATTACGAACACATGCAAAAACCTTATCAAACATCGGCTTAAAAACAATAACACATCATGCTTATAAATGATAAGAAAGACTCAAATAAATGACTCAAATAAATGACTCAAATCAATGACACAAAACCCTACTATCTAAAATCCTATACAAATGACATCTAAGAGTAATCAGCACGAGGCTGTATTTGACATTCCAATGGTCATTCTGAGCACATCATTTACGAAATCGCTCGTCGCCGCACTGTAAATGACGAGAACCTGGGAATTGTATAAATATCCCATCACTTATCCAAACCTTTTTTGCCAGGGAAGATGAGTTCAACTATGAGTTCAAGTTCCAACTTAGAGAAGAAATCAAGTTCAATAAACGAAAAGACTTATGCGGTATCGAATAATTTACCATCAATATCAGATGTGAAAGAACATATTAAGTTATTAATTGTATTCCAAGATCTAAAATATAAAACCCTTAAAAATTGTGGTAGGCCCTCTTTTAAAGACAAATATTGGCAATTATGTGTTACTGATTTTGTAAGAACGTTTTTAATGTTCATAACCAAGTTAAAGAAAGTATGTTCAACTATGAAAGATTTAGATGATACTTTGAATGGTCTTGATATCCCAATTCATGTTTATTTAGTATGGCATAGTTTTTTGTTGAATCCTAAATCATTTTATGATAACTGCAAGTATAATGATTTCCTTATATTTGCAGAATATCCTTTCCCTTGGAAAAGAGTGTCCACTGCCATTATTAACTATAGAATAAAGTCTAGGAAGAATTCTTTTTTTTACTTCATTCTTGGAGATGGTGGAGAAATTTTCACTTTTAATAAGAGAATAGATTTTGAAAAAGTTTCATACCCATTATATTGTCCATGGTGTGAACGTTTAATAGACAATTTTAATATGTTTACTAAGGCAAACGCTGGTTTTGCTGACCAATTCTTTGATGTCGATGGTAAAACATTGAATTGTAAATGTATGAAAAGAAATTTAAATCATCAATACCTTAGAACTATTAAATTGTTAAATAATTGTAAATTGAAAAAACCTTTACCAGGAATGACTAAATACTTCAACAGTGAAATTACCAACAAGAACGTTGATTTGCTCGAATCAGATGCAAAAATAAAACGATTTATTCTTAACAAAGAAGAAGAATTACGTAAGGTTTATATTGAAGAGTTTTTAACAATTTACAAAAGTTCTTTTACTACTGAAGAACTTTTAGTTTTAAGAGATTATGTGGAAGCCAACTTAATTCAATACTCTATCAAAAGGCCCAGATTTGAATTACAAGAAGATTTGGTAGCTTGTGTCATCAGACAAGGAAGATTCATTGATAAGGTTAACAAAGGTAAGTGGGCTTACGAAGCAGTACAAGCAGGTGACAAGATCATTCAACCATATATTGATAGATACGTCAATTTCTTTGAATTGATGAGAGGTGCTAACCATCCTATTGTTCCAACAGTTGATATTGATTTAATTTGGCACACTCATCAGTTGATTCCTACCCAATATTTTGATTATTCAAGGAAAGTTACTGGTGCTGTGGTAGATCATAATGACAAGATTGAGGAAAAAAGATTAAGTGATTCTTTTTTGAAAACCTGTGAGTTGTACAAGCAGCGTTTTGGTGAAAATTATAGTGGATGTTCTTGTGATTATTGTCATGTACGTTCAAAGGGAAAAAAACCACCTGTTCTCAAGCCAAGGTCTTTTAGGACTAAGAAAGGTTTAGATAAAAGTCATATCAGTTATCATAACCAAGTAAATGTTCCCACAGAAACAAGTCGATTTGCAATTTATCCTTGGACTAGAGATCAGCCATTCAATAATTTTGATTATGTCACCAACCCTGTTACAGTTGTCAATAGACATAATCATGGACACCTCAACCTTTACTCCAATGGCCATGATTTAGGAGCTGTTGATTTAGCTAGTGCATGTGGCAGTGAAACTTCCAAATATGATCCGCCTTCTTATGCCGTCCTCAAGAAAGAAGAGCAAGATAAAGCAAGGAAGAAAGAAAGTGCAAGTTCAAATGGAGGTACATATGCAGATGCTTATTTTGGATATTCTTACGCTTATCCTGGTGTATTTTACTGGGCTGATGGAACTGGGGAGGGTGATTATTGCCATGATTCCAGTGCATGTGGTGGAAGTAGTGGTGATGGTGGTGGTGGTTCCTCTTGTGGAAGTTCCTCCTGTAGTGGAGGTTCATCTTGTGGTTCATCGTGTGGAGGAGGTGGATGTGGTGGTGGTAGCTAGACTACTTTTTGGTAATGATGTTTTTTATGAATATAAATGTCTCAAAGCTTCTCTATATTCATTCTAACTCTTCAACATAATTAAGTTGATGATAAGTTACATCCACACTATAAAAAGAAAATTACCCTTCATACTAGTGCTCTTTATCTAGAAGGTTGGTCTAAGTTGTATTTGGCAACTTCAACTGCTCCACCATATATGGCTATTAAGAAGGAATATAAAATTTCCTGGACTGATCTGGTGGTGTTAAGGACTTATCCATCGGACGTTGTTAGTAATGTAGCGCTGGCAATTATATGTATCAAGCAAAGTAATATATTTTCCATTATTTAATTATCACTGTAACTACGATCTTTATCCCTAAGACTAAAATTTCGAATGCATCAGCCACGGTTGGTTTCTTATTCGCTCAAAACCTGAGATATGAACTATAGCTGCAAAATCTGAAACATGCGAAAATCTGAAACAAATTCTGAAACATATCCCTAATCACACACAATGAATGAACGAAATTTGACTACTTCTTCATATTCTGAAGTTTACAATATGCAAAAACACATATTGCATACACCTATTAAAACTGAATTCGGATTTGATATCATCCAATGTGAAGACATGAAATATGGAAATATAGAAAAGAAATACTTAGAAACCCCGTTAGAACAAGCCCTTATTGAATTCATCAATTCTGAAATGGAATATTATAAATCTATAAGCATAGTTTCATCCATATATAAATCATTATTGAATACGAACTATGCAAATATTTTTACTACTAGTGAAGATAAGTTGATATTCGAAGATATACAGAAATTGGGGTATTATTCCAAACAGGTTTTAGCTGAATTATTCCTTGCACTAGGTAACCCAGGTATTGATGATTGTTTTAGTCTTCAAGTAAAGCAAATGGTTTGTAATCACCAAGGAAATCTCAATATTGGAGCAATTGTGAATACGAAACTATTTGATAATCTGGAGTATAAGAAAACTATATGTAACTTAAAAGCAAAGTATAATTTTATTATTGAATTAATTGATGGTAAAAGTAAATTCATGCCTTTAGTTGAAAAATGGTTGGGAGAAAGCAGAAAAATGGTTCAAAATAGTAGTAGTATTGAAAAGTTAATATTCAAACCATTTGAGAGATTGAGAGTTTATCCTAATCAGTTGAAGAAAGTTATGGATCTTATTGATGATCAGTATGATTTAAATCTTTCCTTGATCAAGGTTAACAAATTAATTGATCAAGTTTGGAATGTTCCAGAAATTAGAAGTTGGGAAGATTTAAGGGATTATAATAAGGTCAGAGATTGTAGGAGTTATGATAACAGAATGGAGTTTAAGATTGATTCCCCTAATGAGTTTAAATTAGAGAAGGGAAATTTGAAACAAGATAAATATTTAAAGTCAAAAAAAAGTAATGATAAGAACAAAGAAGATAAACAGAAACTAAATACTATCACCAATTTAATTAGCTTATCAGACAATCAAACAATTAGAAATACTGAAGTACAAATTGAAAACCTTAAAGATAATCAACCAAAACTCCAACAGTCTATTGATCAATATTCAAAACCAGACAAATTGTCAGAAGAGAAAGAAGTCAAAGATAGATTCCTTATCAAATACGATAAACTCAAAACCTTGGAGAAAACCTTAAAAACATATTGTGATAAAGTTACCGAATTTAGTAATTCACAAATGTTTTATAGTAAAACATGGTTACTTATTCTTCAAGGTGAAACAATGATGGAGTTAGCTTTCGAAAAGTATATGGAGAAAATGAAAAATTTAATGGTTATCATAGAAAATTTCACTTATCAAGTCCAAACGGAAGTATTAGATAGAATTGATAAGGGATTATCAATTGCCAATGAATTCAAAAAATCCATTAAAGCCCGAACTTCATCTGACGTTATCAAAACCACCAACCTCCTTGACGAATTTGTCGAGATGTGTATCATTGAATTCAATAGGTTAAATTGTACATGGTTGAAGACTTTTATAGGTGAAGTGAAGATTCAAGAATTTCAACAATTACGTCAATATAGTCAAGCTAATACTGATATAATAGAATTTTATAATTATATAGCCACAGAATAAATGTGGCCATAATACATAACAAGTAAGCGAAACATTTTAAACCCACAACCGTTGTAAAGTACGCCTAATTTACGCCTAATTCCACAGCAATCACAAGACACTAAAATTATCCCGCATTGTGCAGGCCCTCGACGATATCTGGCCTATCTCACTGAAAATTTTTATCCCTATTATCGATCTCTGTAAAATTTATATAGAACAAAAATGTCAACTTCAACAGTTTCTCCAACATCATCAACTGCTGCTTTAACTGATTTATTAACATGGAAAGATCCTGTTCAAACCGGTAAAATTTTTGGTTCAATTATTGCCGGTTTGATTATTTTTAAATCCGTTAATTTACTTAACATTTTCTTCCATTTAAGTTATATTGCCCTTTTGTGTATGTATTTAATGTATTGGGGTGAATTTGGTGACTATATTAAGTCCATTGCTATGTTTTATACGATAATTCATATCAATGGTGACGTTTAATCATTTACCACTGTTACCCACCATACTACGTGTTCATTACTAACAAATTAGTTTCAGCTGCAGGGGAATATGCTGGTAAATTGGTTACTGGTCAAGGTTTTGTAACTAAATATAAACCAACCTCTAAATCATATGCTAAAACCATCAAAGATACCGTTTTACCATCAATTGGTAGAGGTGTTGAAAACTTAGAAGAAGAATTCCAAAAAATCGTCTACAGTCATGATATTGAAACTACTTTAAAGACTGCTGGTGTATCTTACATTTTATACAAAGTCACCTCATGGTTCTCATTCTTCACCTTATTAACTGCTTCAGTCGTTTTATTATTTACTGTTCCTGTTATCTATGTCAAGAACAAGAAAGAAATCGATGCTGCTGTTGCTCAATTCTCCAAAATTGCTAAGGAAAAGACTTCCGAATACACTAAATTAGCTCAAGATAAAGCTGCTCCACATATTCAAACCTTAGTTGAAAAATCAGGTCCAGTCGGTAGCTTTTTAAAGAGCAAATTCCCAACTAGAACTGCTGGTTCAACCGTTTCTGATAAAGGTGCTGATTTCACTGCTCCTGCATCTTCAACTTCCACCAAATTCCCTGAAGTCCCAACTGACTCAATTAAGGATGATAGTACTTTTGAAGATTTAATTGATGAAGCTAAATCAAATGTCAATGCCACTGGTAATGCTGTTCATAATCAATTTTAAGAGGTCTCCCAGTCTCATATTTAATTTTGTTTTGTTAGCTTTTGTATCCATTGTTTAGTGATACTGTAATTTATTATACATATGTATATTCATTATGTTGTCTATAGACGTTTCTAAAGTTCTGGCGTTGGTAATCTCTTGTAGCACGCTATCCATTTTGATCCTTTGTTTCTTTCAACTTTCTGTCCTTCTTCTGTAGAGTTAAACATTATCTCAACACATTTATCATTATCTTCCCATTCCTTATCTAATCTTTGAAATAATGGATGCTCATTCAAATGTTCTACCATCCAATTGTGCAAATCTTCTACATCAGTTATAGTATAAATTATTCCTCCTTCTCTTAAAGCATAAGCATATTCTGATAATAATGTTGTGGTGACAATTCTTGCTTTATGTTTACGTTGTTTGAAATGTGGATCTGGGAAACAAAAGAACATTTTGGATAATTGGCCCTTCTTAAAGAAGTTAGGTAAGAATTTCATGGCATTTCCTCTAATAACTCCAATATTTTGGAAATTCACTTCATCTTCACGGTGTTTTTCTCTTAATGCTATAATTCTATCTTCTACATATTGTGTTACTTGTACTCTAATTTCCATACCAAGGCATAATGTTTGGGGAAATTCCTTAGCTAAATTAATCAATAATCCACCATATCCACATCCTACATCAGCAATCTCTACATCTTTAGTCATTGTTTCGGTTTCTTTGTCGTAGTATTCAGGGTAAAACTTTGACCAATCCATGGTACTTGGTGATTTAGGATATTCTAATCTATGATCACTAAATGGATTCAGATGTGCTCTCTGACGATAAAATCTTTTCCTTGGTAAATCAACATTGTCCGGTACTTTATCGAATTTTATCCTCCTACTATTTTTTCTAGTAGCTTCTTTAGCATCTCTGTATGCTCTTCTTTTCGATTCGGATTCTTCTTGATGTTTTCTTTGTAATTCTTTATCTTCCATAGTCGATGAGATGAAAATTTTTGAGATTTGCAGCTACATTTTGGGATACCCTCTTAACCTAACTTTATGACAATTATGGTTGTTAAATACTTACAAAGACTAAAAGAAACTTACTTATAAATGTACATGCTATTTACAATCTATTTACTCACTTTCTTCTTCATTGGATTTAATATGTTGTTGCATAGTTAAATATAATCCAGTAGTGGTGGACTCTAAAGTCTTAACTAAACCAGCACCACCTAAAATGGTTAACACCCCAGCTAATTGACTTTGTAATTGTTCCTTGTTTGGTAAATTCTTATATTGTTCAACTTTATCTATATCATAAACGTTTGTTTCAATTTTAGCTCCCACTAAGAATAATTTTTCATTAGCAGCTTTTAAAATCTTCAATACTTCCAAAACAGTTGCAGGTTCAGAAGTTGGGATAGTAATTATACCAGTTGGACCATTTAATAATGGGAAAAGTGGATGAACAACGTCTTTATTCTTTTCACAAGTGTCCTTGTCAGCAGGATCTTCTTCGTTTTCTGATCTAAGATAAACTTTATAAATCCCAGATCTGATAATGTTTAACTTGGTTCCAAACTTATTTAAGTCACTTCTGATCTTCTTATTTTCGTTTTTGGTTAAATTGTTGTGATGAACGTATAATATAATTTCATTAGTATCGTTTAAATGTTTATAGTAGTCCATTAAGAAAGTCTTTCTGGATAAGACATTTTTACTGGTATTTCTTTTAACTGTGGAATAAGCTCTAGCATTGAAGTTGAATGACGAACTGAATTTAGGGATACTTCTAGGAAGTATGGATCTTATTGGTGCAATGAACTTTATAGTATTTAATACAGAATTCATAGTCAATAGAAATTTTTCAAAATTTTCATTTTTTCTCACTCAAGTAAACGGTACACCAGAATTGGTGCGATAGACCATAGAGAATGAACCATCATGAGTGCCGGATATATGCAGTTTCGTACCAGGAATTGAAATTTTGAACATACGAATAATTGTACTCAAGATAATTGAAAACCTTAAATAACAATGGTTATAACCTAACATAATATCAAATAAATGAGAGACATGTTTGTGGCCCTCTTACTTACTGTGGTACGACATGAGCGATTTTCTTGCGAATTTTTATCCGACTTTTCACTAACCATATAAAAGAAGACCTAATTACATAAATTACCTTTGAAGAGCAAGCATAAATAAAGACTGTGGAACTGGTTGAACACTTGAGAAATAGTATGAAAAGGCTGCATGATGAGGACACAAAGGACATTAAAAGGCGTATGACAGGATCTGATACTTCAAGTCTTATGTCTAATGATGATGGTATTGATAAAGGATTTGGATACGTAGATATCAAAAAATTGGAATATAGTGCCAGGTTATTACAGAAGAATATCAAGATTATTATTGATGAAGCACCAAATATTGACGACTTGAATAAATTAATTCGTTCTAATCAAATTGATTCTTTAACATTTGATAGTCTCAAAACCAATGCCTTAGTACACTTGGCAAGTCAATTGAAATCTCTTTATGATTTTGGTGATATTGAAATATTTGACCATATATTGAATAACGACTTGACAGATGATCGATTAATTGTTGACAAGGTTTACAAGAGAGGCTTCTCAGGTGATTTAGGAAATGAATTCAAATATGATTCATTTGAAAAATCATCTGAAAAGTCCTCTGATGATAACCCTTCATCACCAAAGAACCATACAGATGACGAAAGTCAAGGATTACCTGAATTGCCAACTATTAAGGATCCACATTTGTATACAAGAATATTCATTCATAAGTCAACCATCAATAATAAGAGTTACTTACCACAGTCAGAATTAGTAAGGAGCCATAATGAAAGATTAGAATTCCTTGGTGATTCTGTATTGAATAATGTGGTTACTATAATTCTATACAATAGGTACCCAACAGCGGCTGAAGGTGAATTATCTAAAATGAGATCATTATTGGTTAATAATGTTACTTTAGCAGAGTTCTCTCTTGGGTATGGATTTGACAAAAAGTTAAAAAGTAACATTAATGAGGCAATATTAAGACAAGGTAAACAAAAAGTATTTGCTGATATTTTTGAAGCATATGTAGGGGCCTTAGCAATTGAAAATAACTTGGAGCTTGGAAAGATTAAAGATTGGTTGCACAAACTATTCCTAAACAGATTAAACCAATTCGATAGCCAAATTGATAAAATTGAAGAGGTCAATAAAGATGCAAAGTCAGAATTATATTCCTTAGTTGGTACTGCAAGTTTCCATCCTATTTATAAGGTAATTGTTACGGGGGATGGTGCATCAATACCATTTAAAGTTGATTGTATGATGAATCAAGAAGTTTTAGGTACAGGCATAGCTCCTGGCTTAAAAGAGGCAGGATTGAGAGCCGCTATGGTGGCATTAAAAAATAAACCTTTATTAGAGAAATATATTCAGTTGAGAGTTAACAATGAATCAATAAGGGGACCAACTAGTCAGGGTGAATTGTCCACATATTTTAATAGTGAGCTTAACTTGAAAGAACCTCAACAGACACAAAATAAATCATCATATCTCGACTATGAATTACCACTAACGGCCAAAGCTGAAGATGATGTTGATATCAATGCTAGAAACCAATTATATGGACTCCTATCAAAACATTACCAATCAACACCTGAATATGTATGCGAAGAAACTGAAGATAAACTTTTCTCTGCTGAGCTTAAAGTAGCATCAAAACTGATTGCGATTGCAAAAGATGTATCAAAGAAGAGAGCAATGGCAAGAGCTGCTAAAGTGGTATTGGATAACCCATTGGTTTTAAATTATTTAAATAGTTGACAAGATAAATGGTGTTAATGATAATTTAATATATTTATGTATCTTTTATGAGTTTATGTATGCTTAGTATATTTTCTTACTATTGTTTAATTACCTATATTATTCCCTTATGATTTTTTCCCTATATACCACATTGTTATTTTCTACAAAGGAAACTTGACTAAGTTTTCTATGCCACCGACCGGCTCCAAAATGTTGCATAAATTCCGCTTATCGCGAGAACCCCATTTTGTTCTCCATTTTTCACTTTAAGCTTTTTTTCAAATATCATGAAATTGCTTCCAATATTGATTTCTGCAATAGTGGTAGTAGCAGGATTTCCCTCCAAGCAAAATGTCTTTTCCTTGAAACACCAACGTCTTTTAGAAAACCCCGAACTTTTCAAGCAGTTCCATGAGTTGAATCAAGTCTCAGATGATATGCTGGAAATAACACTGGCGTGGGACTTTTTATTGCATAATTTGTCAGCTGCAGAGTTACAAAACAAATTTGATCAAGTAGCAAGAGATTTAAAACTTAAAACATCGCAAAACAAGTCTCAGAAGCTTTTGCTGACTGAGTTAAATCAAGACAACGGCAATTTTGAGGTTTTGTCACATGATGATAATTACCTGATTAGAATTAAGAAAACAGATCCAAATGCTTTGGGCTTAGATACCGTTGATCAGTATATTGGATACTTAGATGTTGAGGATCTTGATAAACATCTTTTCTATTGGTTCTTTGAAAGCAGAAATGACCCTGCAAATGATCCAGTTGTATTATGGTTAAATGGAGGGCCTGGTTGTGCTTCAAGTGGGGGAATGTTTTTTGAACTTGGCCCTTCTTTTATTGATTCTAACTTGAAACCCGTTTATAACCCTCACGCATGGAATACTAACGCATCTGTGATTTTCTTGGATCAACCTGTGGGAGTAGGATACTCCTATGCTGGTAAGGAAGATATTGATAGTTCAGAAAGAGCTGCTAAAGATGTCTATGTTTTCCTTGAATTATTCTTCAAAAAGTTCCCACAATTTGCTAATAATAAATTCCATTTAGCTGGTGAATCTTATGCTGGTCATTATATTCCCGCCATTGGTTCTGAAATTATAAATCACCCTGAAAGATCTTTTGAGTTAACCTCAGTATTAATTGGAAATGGTCTTCTTGAGTTTGACACTCAACGTAAGAAAGATCCGGATATGCTTTGTGAAGATGACCTTGCTTTTGGTGGTTTGAACAGGACTTTATCACAGGAAAACTGCACTCAAATGAAACATAACTTACCACAATGCATCTTTTTCGGTAAATTATGTGATTTACATCCAAACTTCTTAACTTGTGTACCTGCTAAACATTATTGTGAAGTAGCCTATAAACCCTTTTTAGATTTGAATTTGAATCCTTATGACCTCAGAAGACCTTGTGAAGATGATCTGCTTTGTTACAAAGATATTAATTATGTCACCAAGTACTTAAATCAAGAATATGTTAAAAATATAACAGGTGTTCCGGCTAATAAAGATTTTGAATTCTGCAACCTGAATGTAGGTGAAAATTTCCTTTTGACACATGACGGCCTTAGGTCTTCGGTGCATTACCTTGCAGAGATTTTGGATTCTGAAATTCCAGTGTTACTTTATGCTGGAGATAAAGATTTTGTTTGTCATTGGAAGGGATATGAAGCTGCTTCTTACCGGATTAAGTTTGATGGACAGAAAGAATATAAAAATGTAGAAACGTTGCCTTGGATAGGTCCAGTTGGACCTAAACTTCTTGGTGAAGTCAATGCTGCAAAGGGTCTTACATTCTTGAGAGTATATAGAGCTGGACATATGGTTCCTCATGATCAACCAGAAATTTCCAACCTTATGCTTAACACCTGGTTAAATGGTGATTATCACTTTGGTTACTAATGTGTATAGTAAATGAATTTTTATTAGTAGATTTATTAGCTTGTTTTATATTCAAGATTTTCATCTATTCTTTAATGTTCAATTGGATGCGTGCCACTTGAAGGACAGAGTTCCTGAAAAGAACAATTGAAACGAAAAATGTTGATTGTTTTCAAATCACCTAAATTCATCAAGAACAACTATTAAAAATTTTAAAATAACATAACTCCCCTATTTGATTTAAAGTTATCGGGAATGCCTCAAAGTATGTTTTTGTTTATTTTTATTTTTTTATATAATTATTTAAATTATTTTTTGCAACCATTTTGTCATTCTCACAACATAATTAATTTTCAGATTTTAATCATAAATTATTTTTACTAAAAAAATTAAAAATTACAATAAATCCATTTTACTCTCCATTTGACCCCAAAGGCTAATAAATAATTTCTAGTTTGTGTTGTGTGTTATATATACCACTTCTTGAATTATTATAATCTTTTCATTATCTTGAACTAGGCCATTTTCAACGACTTTCTCGCTGCAACAAATTTGTTATTCTGATGTCGTGAAAGATATTAAGTTATGACTTAATAACGCTTGGTGTTAGTGGCAGTAAAAGAAAACACAAACGACAAATCTGGTGCAGGAACTGATATACACTTTTACTAATCCCTTGCAGAACTACGACAATGTCAAAGAGTGTATAAGAGTGTATATAAGAGTGTGTATCAGTGTGTACCAGTGTGTACCAGTGTGTACCAGTGTGTATAAGAGTGTATATAAGAGTGTGTACCAGTGTGTACCAGTGTGTATAAAAAAGTGTGTCCTAATATCAAATTTCGAATAAAAAGTTATCAAAATTTGAGTCAAAAATTGAAGTAAAATGTGTATGAGAGGACAACAGGGTAGCTTTTTGGCCTCACCCATTGATAGTGGGGCACAACTTTCATGCAATGTCCTTTGGTGTCCCTTGGTGTCCCTTG